>LNAC01000773.1:581983-706095 GCA_002007465.1 Ailurus styani
CTGCTTTTGAACAGAGAGGAAGGAGAACCCATGGTTCAGGTGAAGGGTCAAATGACTCAATGAGGACCTTAGAGACTGTGGTTTGTCCCATGCCTGCTTGTCAGTCATGCTCCCCACCTGTGTACACAGGTGGGGTGGTGAACAATGGATCCTTTATGACTCCTGGAAACACATAGATCTTCTTGTGGGTGACAGGAGGGAGGCTATTCACCTGGACAAGCTCACAATCAACTGAGTATTTCATAAGAGACCATTTAGCAGGACGTTCTTTTAGGAAAGAATGCCAGATTGACAGTAACTGCCCCATTCACATGCCTCCGTGTCTATAGGTTATAGTTTCTACACCTGGGGTGGCCCTTGGTATAATGCAAGTGTTAAGTCACTCAGGTGTGTCTTAGGTGATCTTGTCCCTCATTATCCCTGGTCCCAGCAGAGTAGCTGCTTCCATTCACTTGCAGCTCTTTGTGACTTCCAGGCACTGATATCCTGCCTTGCCAAGACAGAAAGGAAATGAAGATGAAAAGGCTCTGACCTCCGGGTAAGGGGTTTCTGCTTTCTGCAAGAATTGGTGGCCATACAGGGTTTTTGCTGAATGAGGGGAAACCCTGGGAAGATGAGGGGATGAGGAAGCTCCTGAGAAGCACAGGCTTTATAAACTATCAAAGTGCACTAAGAGGGAGGGCCTGGCCACTTCATATGCGATAAAGACACTTTCTTCTGTCTAGCTTTCACTTTTGGTACAACTACTAATGTGGAGAAACTTCAGGGTTTGGTGCCAAGGCAGCCTGTTGGTGGGGAGGGGGGAGAAAGTGTCAAGAAAATAGTGAATGCATTTTGTAAAAAATAGAAGTCATCCCACTTGGTAGTCTGAGGGGAAAGGTGTGGTATGTATAGAATGCATTGTCAATCTCTTACAGGCCCAGTAAAGCTTTCTTAGCAGACAGGAAGCAGGACCTTTTCAAGGAGTCATCTCCACTCCATGCCCTTGGTTTAAAAGCATGAGCTTAAGATATTTATTACTGGTCTCTCTTTCAGTGTAGAGATATGTATTTTCAGCTTCAATTTTCATTTTGTCTACTTATGAAATTAGGCTCTCCCAGGGTTGATCTCTTCTCTGAAAGCATTGAACCCCCACTGAGTCCTCAAAGCTAAAAGCAAAATAAACAGTTGCTATGCGTGCACACAAATGATTTAGATTTTCATTATACAGAGCTGCTGATATGTCAGGAGGCAGAAGTAGGGGGAGACAAAATGCTTGGTTTTGACTGCATCACTGTTTCTTCCTCCCTTTCTAGAAAGGAGGCTCTAGAGAACAGTACTTGGGAAAGGGGGGCATTGAGACCAGCTGGCATCGATGAGGGTAGCCCACAATGTTGGCTCCTTTTCATGTAGTGCCTCCACTTCCTGAAGAGGTGGTGGCAACTGCAGAGAGGAAAGAAACCTAGTAGAAAGGTCAAGGGGAATTAAAGGGGAATAGATAAATAGGTAAATATTGGAATTATTCCAGAGACTTGTTGCCTCTTCCCACCGTAGCCTATTAGAATCTCATTTGGTGTCAGGCACCTGGGTGGCTCCATTAATCATCTGCCCTCTGCTCAGGTCATGATCCCAGAGTCCTGGGACTAAGCCCCGCTTTGGGATCCCTGCTCAATGGGGAGTCTGCTTCTCTCTCTTCCTCTGCCTGCCACTCCCCCAGCTTGTGCTCGATCTCTCTCTCCCTGTCAAATAAATAAATAAATTTTTTTAAAAAAAGAATCTCATTTGGAGAATTTTGCAGTTTTGTACTTCTTTCCAAGACATCTTTTTGTATCTTCTGAGCTAAAACACTGACCCATAGGGACGCCTGGGTGGCTTAGTTGGTTAAGCTGTTGCCTTCTGCTCAGATCATGATCCCAGAGTCCTGGGATCAAGTCCCGCATCGGGCTCCTTGCTCAGCAGGGAGCCTGCTTCCCTCTTTGCCTCTGCCTGCTGCTCTGCCTGCTTGTGCTCTCTCTCTCTCTCTCTCTCTCTCTCTGACAAATAAATGAATAAAATCTTAAATAAAATAAAATACTGACCCCTAGACAACATGGTAGAGTGAAGACTGTCTAGGTTTTGGAGTCAAGCAGATTGAGGTTTCAATCCCAGCCCAAACATTTTCAAGCTGTGTCTCCTTGGGCAAGTTACTTAACTTCTCTTGTTTACTAAACTTTCTAAGACAGCATCTCCTATTTATCATTGGCCTTCACATTCCCAGGAGCTATGCTAGGTATTTACCATTCAGCAGCCCCATACCTTTCACTTCACACTGATTATTCTAACACAGTGACTTGTAATTCTGGTTCACATTAAAGTCCTCTGAGAAGCTTTGAAAAAAGTTTGATGCCTAGGTCCCACCCAGTTTAACTAAATCACAATCTCTGGGGGCCACTAGACCATCCCATCCCATTTTCAGTGTTGATACCATCTGCTGGCTTCCTACTCATCTCTCATTCATTGAGTACTTCCGCACATGGCTTACTTCTTGTCTACCATCCTTTTGGGAATTTCAACACTCATGTGAACTTCTGTGCCAACTTCTTGGCCTCCAAGTTCTTTGGCTTCCTTACCTCCAATTATATTTTCTTTTACCTAATCTCTGCTGTTCCCACTCTTGAAATCAGTAAGAAATCCAACCAGCACCAAAATCTTGATTTTAAGCTTCTTGTTCCTGACCAATACCTCTTATCCTTTCAGTTCATTGTCTTAGTATCTCTACTCCATCAACTCTTTGATCCCATCTTACTTACCCAATCTAGAGTCCATAGTTCATTAATGTAATCACCTCTTGGATAAATGTTCCACTCTTTTTTCCCTATCATATATTTGTCCCACAAAGCCTTAGTCCTGTTTAAATTTAGTAATCTTCCTGGTGTGTGCTTGTACCAATTTCTCAACCATTGAGAGAGAAAAACAATAACTGTTCTTGCACCTTTTCTCTGTCTATACCCACTCCCTTGATGAGTTCATCTAATCTTATGGCTTTAAATATCCTTACACTTGCTACTCAAAATGTGAGCTATAGTTCAAAACCATAGGAGTGCATTAGAAATTTAGAATCTCAGTCCCCACCCCAGACCCACTGAATCATAATCTGCAGTTTAGCTAGATTCCGGGTACGTGAAAGGCAATGATCTATACCAGTGATTCTCAGCTCTGATTGCAAACTGGAATCAGGTGGAGAGTTAAACCTCTGCTATTGCCCAGGCCCACTTTCAAAGGTTCTAATTGAAGTGGTCTAGGGTAGGGCCTGTACATGCATAAATTTTGTAAGTCATTGTTATTTTAATGTGCAGCCATGATTGAAAACCACTGACTTAAATATAGACATCTCACAAATTAGTATCTTTTGACCAAACTTCTCCCATGATTTCCAGGCTCATAAGTCCAACTACATACTCCACATATCTACTTGGATGTCTAATAGGCTTTACAAATTATACATATCCACAACCAAGATCCAAATCTTCCTCCCTAAACCTGCTTTTTTATAATTATCCCCATCTTAGTAAGTGACACCGTACTTATTTGGTTACCCACCCCACCTCCTTTAGTGGCCCTTCCCATCCTTTTATTGCTCTCTTGTCTCTGTTCTACCTCTTAATGTTGAAATACTCTAGGGTACATTGTTTCTCTCAAGATGCAGAATCTCCCCAGATGATCTTATCTACATGATGATGATTTAAACATGATTAGGTGGGCGCCTAGGTGGCTCAGTGGGTTAAAGCCTCTGCCTTCGGCTCAGGTCATGATCTCAGGGTCCTGGAATCGAGGCCCGCATCGGGGTCCCTGCTCAGTGGGGAGCCTGCTTCCTCCTCTCTCTCTCTCTGCCTGCCTCTCTGCCTACTTGTGATCTCTCTCTGTCAAATAAATAAATAAAATCTTTAAAAAAAATAAATAAACATGATTAGGTTGCTCAGATCTAACATATGCAAAAGAACATTATTAGTTTTTTTTTATCCCTTCTCTAGTCATTGTTTCTGCCAAAACTTTGAAAGTAATCTCTGATTCCTTTTCTTCCCTTGGTCCCTACCTCCAATCCATGTGCAAGTTCTATCAATTGTATCTACAAACAACATTCCTTACCTGTTTACTTCTACCTTAACTGGTACCATCCTAAGACATTAGTGATAAAAAAAAAAGTATGAGCAAACTGGGACTAAAAGCAGGATATCTTAACCTGATAACTGATATCAAGCCTTGAACAAAAATCATACCAAATAGTGAATTTTAGAAGCATTTTTTAAAGTTTTTTAAAAAATATTTTATTTATTTATTTGACACAGAAAGAGAGATCACAAGCAGGCAGAGACAGAGGAGGAAGCAGGCTCCCTGCTGAGCAGAGAGTCTGACTCGGCTTGATCCCAGGACCCTGAGATCATGACCTGGGCCGAAGGTAGAGGCTTAACCCACTGAGCCACCCAGGCACCCTAGAAACATTCTAAGTCAGGAAAAAGTCAATGAAAAATATTTCAGTCCACAACAGCAACCAAAAATATAATGTACTGAAGACTAAACCTAACAAGAGATGCAGAGGAAGTTACAAAACATTACTGAAGGGCCTAGGAAAAGACCAAATGGAGAGATAAATAGGTTTCATAAATTAAAAAAACCTGATATCTCAGTGTGTCAATTTTTTTCTAAATGAATTTGTAAATTCTATGCAATTCCAATAAATATTCCATCTTTTTTTTTGGGGTGTAACTTTACTTGCTGATTTTCACATTTGGATTCAGATAATAAGACTTCATGCAAAGCTATAATGATTGATAAGTGTAATATTGACACAGGGATCAACAAATAGACTGATGGAACAGAATAGAGGAATTATTATAGGGGAATAGAGTATTGTTATAGACTGAATCGTGTTCCCCCCAAATTCATATGCTAAAGCTCTAACTGATAATGTAACAGTATTTGGAGATGGACCTTTGGGAGGTAATTAGGTTTTGATGAAGTAATGATGGTAGGACCCTCATGATAGGATTAGCGCCCTTAAAAGAAGAGATATCAGAGAGTTTGCTGTCTCTTTCTCTCTCTCTCCATCTTCTGAGAACATAGCATGTTCCTTGAGACTACCTCTTCAATATCAGCCTCAGAGTGAAAATGCATGGAAAAAAGCTGCCCCAGCTGGTATACAGACCAGGGGAGTGAGAGAAGCAAGCTTGTTGTTGCTATGTTACTAGATTTCATATACAGCAAAAACAAAAGTACGATGTTGTTTATGTGTATATATAACATTTATATACACACATACATTACATAAATACATATGCATATACATATATACACGTATACACATCACCAAGTCTATGTATATATGTAATATGTGTGTATGTATAATAAAAACAGGAATAATAAACACTAAATTTAAGAGAGTGGTTATTTTTTAGGATAAGAACAAGGGATCCTTATTTTCCTATATTCTGCTTCATTTTCCCTCATAGCATGTCTTTGTTGTTTCCTTCTCCCTCCATTAAAATGTAAATTCCACAAAAACAGCTAACTTTTCTTACTTGTTGACTGCTGTGATCCATTCATCCAGTATATTGCCTAGTACACAATAGCAACTCAATAAACACTTGTTGAAAAAATAGAATTGTTTACACATCCGTAAGTAAGGACAATACTATTGGCCTCACATAATTATACTGAGGACTAAAGGAGTATAAGTCTCCGAGCATACCTAGTGTTAAGCCTATCATCTAGGTACTTGGTTACGTCAGTCTTTCTCATTCTATTCTGAATCTGAAGTTTCTCTGTTGAACTAACTCAATAATGTATATAACACTCAAGGTGTGTGTTCCACTTCTTTGTTGTACAATCTTAAGTTGTTAACAACTCCATGTCATGGTTTCCTGATATACAGACTGGGGACAGTAATACCCACCTTATAGGTTGCTTGACAGTATTAAATGATATTAAGGAATTAAGCACTTAGCACAAGACATGACACATAGTAGATGTTCAGTAAATATTAGATGTTTTACTATTGCTACTACTACTACTACTACTACTACTACTACTACTACTACTACTACTACCACCGCCACCACCACCACCTCTACTACAATATAAGCAGTTGCTTGTGTAGTATAAGTTCAAGAGTATTTGGAAGGTTTCTTTACTAAAATAATATCTTCTACACCAGCCTGCTATTTATATATTAAATTTCACCACATATAATTATTCTTTTGGTTTATGTCTTGTCAATTCCAGCTGCCCCTTATAAACTTCATTGAAAATATGCTGCCAACAGTTTTGCATCATTAGCTTTATGTGATATCCGGTTTTCCTCCATTCCTGGGAAGATGGGGAACATGAGGGACCTGAGTACAAGCTTGGGAAGAGAAGTAAAGGGACAAATTCCAAAGGCAACCTTAGGTTACTTGCACCTCCTTTTTAGGAATGGTCTTGTTCAAAATTACTTCTAGTCATTCTCTTTCTCAGCAGGAAACAACTCTCTAGTGTCTGTTACTTATAGCGTAGGTGAGAGGTTGGAAATCTGTGAGATATGTTTCTTCTGTTAGGGTTTCCAAGTGTTCCATGTTCTGAAGACTATTGCTAGCTGTTTTATGTCCTATCATCTCTTTAACTGTTGTAGACCTGCCAAGAGAAACCAACCCTAAACTCACTACAGAGGTGCTATTGGCCTGACTTGTTCCTGGGCCTGTGAATATTATCCTTAGCTCTTCTGATTATAAGGCTACATTATTTTGCTCATATCTTATTTCATGGACATGTGCTTAGGACACTGAAGTGAATTCTGGAATGATTATAATTGGTGTGCAAATATTCGTAAAGTTTTGTGCAAATACTTATATTTAGTTGACCTCTTTTTTTAAACAACCTTATTCAAGTATAATTCAAACATCACAAAATTCACTTGTTTTAAGTATATGGTTCATCTATTCATATTACATTTATCAAGTTCTGCAACCATCATTATAATCCAGTTTTAGAATATTTATGGTTGCCTTCTGGATGTATTCCTTGTACCATTACTTAGTATTCTTGATGGGAATCCTAGAGAATATCTAGGCTTTAGCTATACTGTTTTATGGAATAGGTGCCTTCCAACAAAATTGTACAAAACAAATTTCTATAGAATTAATACAATTTTAAGTGACCAAAAGCTTTTATACTTTCTACACAAGTAAAAATGTATTTAGTGACATGTTTGGGAGAAATACGGCAATCATGCAAAAGACTGACTGATTTGGATATTCTTATGAGGGCAGGATTGCTTTAGGACTAGTAACCAGTAATTGCCTCAAAAGATATATGAAAATTCTAGTATCTCAACAGAGCAAAAGTTTATTTCATCAAGTCTAATACAAGTTGATGGGGATTTTCTTCCAAGCAATGACTCAGGATTCAGGTTCCACCCATTTTGTGACATCACCATCTCAACATATAGCTTCTGAGATCATAAGAGGGGAAGAGATAGATGGAGAAGAAACACTAGCTCTTAATTCCTTGGACCTAAAAGTGGTACACATGACTTCTGTTTAGAACCCATTTGTCGGAATGAGCTGCATGGCCCCAACCTGATTGCAAAGGAGTTTAGGAAAGTAGGTTAACACTTAGATAATTATGTGATCAAGCTATAGTGGCCAAGACTTTGGTGGTTTTTTTTTTTATTCTTCTTCTGTCCCTTCCTCAAGCCCTCAGAATGGCTAACATCTCACAATCTTCTGATTCCACATTTTTTACTTTTAGAAATTAGATTCACTCTTGGTCATTTAAATTGTGCAGTTCCTGGGACACATGGTTGGCTCAGTGGGTTAATCCTCTGCCTCCGGCTCAGGTCATGATCTCAGGATCCTGGGATGGAGCCCTGCATCTGGCTCTCTGCTCAGCAGGGAGCCTGCTTCCCTCTCTCCCTCTGCCTGCCTCTCTGCCTACTTGTGATCTCACTTTTTCTCTGTGTCAAATAAATAAATAAAATCTTTAAAAAAATAAAAAATAAAATGTGCAGTTCCAGCTAGATTGCAATACCATGTTCACCAAGAAGTAACACAAGCGAACATACCTGTCTTCAGCCTGCAAAAGCCTCTTCTAAGATGGTCAGTTCTGTACAACAAACTGTTTTACTTCATCAATCCTGCAAGATTAATTCTTTGTAAAATTCATACATCTGTACCAATAAATATCCATGATTTTTGAATCCTTATTTTTAGTTTTATTGAGATTTGATTGAAAAATAAATATTGTATATATTTAGATAATACAACATTTTAATGTGTACAATGTGATGATTTAATATACATATACATTATGAAATTATTACCACTATAAAGTTAATTAACACATTCATCACTTCACATTATTACCATTGTGTGTGTATTTGTGTGTGTGTGTGTGTGTGTGTGTGTGTGTGTGTGTGTGTGTATTTAAGAATCTTTAGATTGTGGGCACCTGGGTGGCTCAGTCAGTTAAGTGACTGCCTTCGCCTCAGGTCATGATCCTGGAGTCCCAGGATTGAGTCCCACATCGGGCTTCTTGCTCAGTGGAGAGTCTGCTTCTCCTTCTGACCCTCCCCCTGTCATGCTCTCTCTCTCTCCCATTCTCTCTCAAATAAATAAATAAAATCTTTTTAAAGAATCTTTAGATTGCATCCATTACTTAACCAGCTCAATAAATCACCAATGATTTTGGTTACTGATTATCCCTATTTAGTGTTTATGATAAATGTCATGAAGGGGTGTCTTTCCCTATCTTCTTATTTCTGTTTCCTCAATCCTTGTCATACTCAATAACATTGTACAATGATGTACTCAAGGTCAGGAGCCTAAAAATGAAAGCTGCCAAAAAGGCCAAGAGACATGGGTTCTAGCTCTGGCTCCTGCTACTAATTAACTGTATGACTTTGGGTGAGTCTCTTAACCTCTCTGAGTTGTCTTCCTTACCTGAAAAAAAATTATAAAATCTGCCAATGATAAATGAGTTGTCAGGGTAACCTCCAAAAAGCAGCCTTGTAGTTGCTGTTGCTAATTCTCCCTGCTTGCATTCTAGGGTTTTCTTCTTCTCTGAGAGCCTTGCTCCTGGAGTCCTAGTCCTTCCCTCAATTTTTGTGGTGCTTCTCTCCAATTATTATAGATTGAAATATAAATTATATTTTTATAGTTTTTGTTGGTTCATTAAATTTCCTTATACTTCTATACCCTCAGGATAATGCCACATCTCTGTCTCAGCTCCCTCACTTTCCCAAAATGCAAAATCTTTTTTGACTGAACTTTATACACTTCATCTCTCCTTTCTAGGTCAGACACGCTGTCATTATTTAAACAAAATTCTGACTCAGTAGCCTTCCAGGATCCAGAAACAAACTCCAAACTCTTTGGCATACAACCTAGGAAAATGACCTTTCTCACTGTTATGCAAGCTTTCCCTCTCTCTAACACTACACATCCGCACAGATCTCCAAGCTCTTTCACACTTAGGCTCTAGCAGCCAGGACCAGAACATTTCCAGACCATACTTTAAGGTTTGAGCCAGGGGTAATGTAGGACATTAACTCATTAACAACAAAATTGTCTTTTCTTACTCTAAATTTTTGCCAGACATTGTTTTCAATTAGCAAATTGGAAAAGCGAGTGGTTTTTCTTCCCCCTTTTCTGCATAGCCATTCTGTATACAAGGTAGTTGGGAAACTCAAAGGAATCCATGTAAATATAAATGGCATATATTTATACAAGAGGTATGGAGCAAACTCAGATACAGGATGGAGGTATATATGGGGACCGTCCTTTATAATTTATCTTTCCCTGGCTGCTTTCAGAAAGAAAAAAGCTAGAATCTTCATACATCTTAAGTTTAAAGGGATTTTATTATTTGTATGGCTGGAATACTACCATTCAAATATAATCATATCTATCTTTCATCCCTGTTGGGTTCTGAAGAATAATGCATATCTCTTTCCTTCTGTAAATCAAGAAGTGCATGGACATTAACATCTACCCAACCTGATTCTCTGCACCACTAACTTAAATGTATCCTGCTTTCGTGTCTTCACTCATGCACTATCTTTTCCTTCAATTTATATTTTAGATTATCAGATGTGACAGCAGCCAGAAGCTTATTTTATTTCAAAATGATAAAACAACCATGAACATTCAGATAAATTTAAGTATTTTTAAAAATCAGTAACAAAGACATTTAGGGTTTCATTATGAAATGTAAATGGCTACCCTTCACTGCTATTTACTATCTGAGCACTTCTATAAAACCAACAAAAAATGGTTTCCATTCTTCTGGCCAACCACAATAGAGAATTCCTTCTCAAAGTGGTGTGCTACCACAACTGTAAGTTCAGTCACTCTTTGTGGTAGAAACCCAAAGCTTACCCTGGTATCTGAAATGATGGGAATAGTGGGTTCTGTTATATCTCCAGAAGCAAAACAAGAAAAGGAGAGGTTGGGGAAAAGTCAGGGTATTGCTAGCTCTTGAATGTGTATTGATTTATGGACTCACAGCTCTGCAAACTTGTGCATGGGGAAGAAGGAGGGATAAAGATTGTATGTGGGAACACATTTTAATAAAAGTGTCCTTTTATTGCTGTGGTAGGAAGAATTCTAAAAATGTATCTCCCCTTCCTGACCAGGTTGCATCCCCTAATATGATGATCACTGCTATGTTTATATTGTTATATGGCACAGTTGACTTTTAGAGAGGGAGATTATTTCACTTGGCATAATCTAGCTCTATGAGCTCTTAAAGACAAAAACTTTTCTGGCTGGTGTCAGAAAGGGAAGTCAGATTCAAAGCATGAGAAGGATGTGAAGTGCTACTGCAGATTAAAATATGGAGAGGACCATGTCAGAAAGAATGCAAGTGGGAGCAGGACATGTGCCTGGCTATAGTCAGCAAGAAGATGTCCCCAGATCTTAATCCTATAACTGCAAGGAGCTGAATTCTGCCACAACCGTATGATCTTGGAAGTGAGTCCTAGGCTTCCAGGTGTGAATGCAGCTCAGCTGACAACTTATTTTCAGGCTTTTAAGATCCTAAACAGAGATTGCAGTCACAACATGCTATACTTTTGGTCTACAGAACCATGAACTAATAAATGGATATTATTTTAAGCCACAAAGTTCATGGTAATTTGTTAGGCAGCAATCAAAAACTAATATATTACTGAATTAATCTTGTCCCAGGACCATAGAGCTCCTGAAGGCATGGATCATGTCATCTTTGCAGAAAAGCACACTGTCCCTTATGCAGTCTTCTGTCCAGTGCATACTCCAGAACTGTTTGCTGGTGACAAGTAAGCTCACTGGGCCAGGTGCAATTACTCAGTATGCTCATTGCACTTGGAGTGTCATTGAGATGCTTCTCTGGTTCACTGCTACAATTAAGCTGCTGGCTGGAAAACAAGGGCAAGAGAGCCAAGGGGTTCAGCTTAGGTTCTCTTTTCCTGTACAACAGATATGAAGGGTCCCTCAGGCATACACGAGTTTAACAGCAACATCGTGTGGTCTTAAATAAGCCAGACTGGGCTCCCTCTGAGACCAGGGAGATGATATCAGGGATAAAAATAAATCACTAGGCACTTGCTGCCCTCTTTCTTGGGCTGATGAGCCAGATGATGAAGCTGCACTTTTAACATGATCATGAGAATGGAAAAGGGCTCACTCTTCCTTTGGTTCTCATTAGAGTCTTTGTCCAGAGAAAGGCTATATTTACAGGTGCTTTGCAAAATGTAGTTCCCTTCCTGTTCTCAGCAGGGAGGGCAGAAGTGGTCACTGTAATGTTGGCTTGCTTTCCCTCTCACCTCCATATCTTCCTTTTTTTCCTCCTTTCTTCCCTTCCCCTGCCCCCAATTTCTAATTTCATTTTCTTCCTATTGAGCTGTTTGGTTGGGAGAGTGAGAACCCCAGAGCAGTGGCAGAAAAAACCTCAGCCTCTCAGAGTGAGATAAATGCCCTTTATTCTTATTTAAGTTTCTCACTGTCTAGAGTGTAAGGGTAGAAAATAGAACAGTCTAACAGAAGCAGAGAGCAAGACCTTTTCCACAGTGTTTAGAAAAGACTAAAATAGGGGGCAGAAAGGAGGATGAGGTGACCCTGTTCCTGTTCCTTGGCAGTCACTCAGTCAACATTTCTGGAGTGCAATGACATTTACTGTCATTTCATGTCATGTCAGAAAATAGAGTACAGAGTGTTTTCAGTGCAAGTGCCCACTATGTGCCCAGACATTTACTGTCTGTTCTAGGTCTTCAAAGGAAACAGGAGATTTTGTCCCTGCCCTTAAGAACTAGTAAGGTTGCCATGGAGAAGAGAGCCCATATATGAAAAAGACAGGCAGTCCCAGGATCAGACAGAAGAACTGATGCAACAGGCTGTTGCAGAGCTAGAGGAGAAGAGTGGAAGGGATGTGACTTAGTAAAAGCAACAGTCATGGTTTTCGAGATGCAGAGAAAGTTTTTTTTGCAGCATGTGTTTAAGAAGGAAAATTGAAATATAGTTTCATGGATGCAGGGTGAAGTAGAAATGAGCATTCTTGTGCCCAGTTGTCAGAGTTTTCTTATTGTTATGAAATGAATTGTATCCCCCTAAAATTCATCTGTTGAAGCCTTGACTCCTAATGTGACTATATTTGGAGAAGGGCCTTTAGAGAGGTAAATAAGGATAAATGAGGTCATAAGGTTGGGGAGCTAACCCAAAAGGACTAGCGCCATTATAATAACAAGAAGAGACACCAGGGATGTGTGTGCACAGAGGAAAAGGCTATTTAAGACATGAAAATTTGGTGGCCATCTGCCTGATAAGGAGAGAAGTGTCAGGAGAAACTAATTCTGCTGACACCTTGATCTTGGACTTCCAGCCTCCAGAAAGTATGAGAAAATAAATTTTTTATTGTTTAATCCACCTAGTTTGTGGCATTTTGTGATGGTAACCCTAGCAGATTAACACACATGTGGAGGAGGATTGTTCTTAAGCCTCAAGCCCTGGTTCTCAATGCTGGATGAGGATCACCCTAAAGTCACTTACTCTCATGGCGAAAGGTTTATGTGGGCTACCAGTGGTGGGTGTATCAGCACTGGAGGATACAGGCAGGCAGGTTCTGGCATCACTTTCAGCTAGATGACCTTTTGTAGGTCATGCTTCTTATCTGGGGCATTTTTGTCTCTTCAGTGAATTAAGAGATTAATAAGAATAACTTTCTAATGTATGGATATAAAGTTCAAGGTGAGGATTATAGTAACCTTAGCATATTTTTCAAAACACTAATGCAACACTGCTTTGCTTCCTGTTCTTACTGAGAGTTCCCAGTTTTGATATTACAGGTCATTTCAGGTCAGTAAGGTCTGAAGTCTTATAAACCCACTTCTTACTCTTGATAAGACTTCCAGTCTCTGAAGAATCAGCACCTTCTGCCCTTTGGCTGGGTATAATCAAGAACAAAATTCATCCTATGGTACCACCATTAGGTGTTAGGTGAGAGGAAAATGCCTCTTCTGTGGTCAAAGTTGAAGGGAACCATGAAAGTGGCGAGTAGGGGCTCCCGGATCTCTCAGCTATCAGATCACTCAATAAGTGAGTCTCAGTTTAGGAAACACTAATGTCTCCTCCTGCTGCTTTGTGTTCACTCTTAGAAAAGGTGCCCTGAGCTCTGGAGGAGGTGTGTGGAGTAGTATGATTTCTCATTGTCAGAGAGGAGCTTCCATCTTAACTCCTTTTGCTTTTCATTAACTAGGCATATCATGGCTATAATTGTCCATTCAGACAGCCTGAATACAGGCCTGCTCATAGAAACTGGGGGCCTGGGTACTACAAGGGAATTTTGAGCTCATGGACACAGACTTTCTGATTCTCCCCTGATGCTAAGTCTAGTTACTTCTCCTAACCTGTTCCCAACTTCCACTATTCAAATGCACACACCACCCACCTGAACTGGGGAGGCCAAGAACCCCCTAAAGCCCATACTAGAAATTCTGAATACATATGTGTAAGTGGCAGAATGATTGAGAATCTCTTCCTTTGGCTTTGATGAGCCTCTAACCCAGGCAGGAGATTTATTTCTGTTGTCAATGTTATTTTAATGCTCAGGGAATAGTTGTCTACCTGGTTCTTCAGCCAATCATAGGAAATGGTAAAGAGAGGGCTGGCAGGCAACAAGGTCCACTGGGGATAGTGCAGGTTATTTTGAACTTATCTTATTCTTAGCCAGCAGCCTGGGGCATTGGTGTCTGCACATGATTCAGTTTTGCCTGGTGGTAGCAGCAGCAGGACACTTTGCTTCAGGTGCTTAGCATTCAGTATCATAGAAATGAATTATGGGAAAAGCAGTTTCCTGATGCTGGCTCAGTCTCCCAGTAGACCTGGAGGGTCAGTAGGAAGATTTCATGTAGGCAGCCTGCTATGTAAGCAGATGGAGATGCCAGTGCCCACAGGGGAGCCTGGGACTTAAAACAAAAAACAATCAACCCCAAACCTTAACGTGTCTGGTCTGATTTAGAGTTCTGAGAAACTAAGACTCCATTATTCTGATGTGATGAGACTGGCAAGGGACAGGGCAATGGGGGAGGGGCTGGTAAAATGCATTAGGAAAGGTATGCCTTACTTTTTGTGCCCCTCCCTTTGAGAGCAGGAAAGGAGATCCAACATCTGCACCTTAAGTGGGTCAAACACTAGGGAAATAGTTACTCCGGTTTCCAGAAAACCCTTCTTCCCCATTGTCTCTACACTTCCAAATCCTTGGTGTGTAGAATTCTTTAATAATTCTAACCCTTTTCTAACTTCCCATAGGAATGTTTAGCACAGTGTTGGGAACATTGTAAGTATTCATTAAATGTTGAATCAATGGTCCACATTGGTGGCTTTCATACTTTAAAAAAATCATCAGAACACTTTCTTTCAAATATAATCTTACTCTAGATAGATAGAGGGAGGACCACTCTGATTATACTGGTGTTGAGGGGACATGGGAGTAGCAGAGCTATGTCTCTCAGCTCCTTCACTCTATCCTCTCCTTCACTCCAAGGTACAGAGGGTAAAGAAAAGAGAGGAGCGAAGGATGACTCTTACATCTTCATTTGACCAACTGGAGGAGTGGTCTCCTTCACTATATCCTATGGAAAAGAGTCAAGAATGTTAAGATTCCTTCAGCAGGGATTCATTAAGTGTCTATGGTTTGCCCATCCCCAAAGGCATTCTGAAGGGTTTCAAAGGAGTAGAAAATTTTATCATGGAGAGGAAAGAGTTTAATATGGACAATAAAATATATGCATTAAATATATATGCAAGAACCAGGGAACCATGAGGAAAGAAAATATCACAGTGGGCTGGATTCCACAGGAAAGGTTGGCTTTAAGCTAGGTCTTAAAATAAATGCAAGATTTCAGTTTACGCAAAGAGTGGAAAGTGCTCCAGATTGAGGCTACAGCATAAGCAAAAGCACAGGAGTATAAATTAGCATAGCAATTGGCACCAGCATGGAAGAAGGGGAGTGGTAGTAGAGCAGCCTGACTATGTAAGTAGAAGAGCGTGTGTGTGTGCGTGCATGCACGTGTGTGTATGTGTGTGTGTGTGTGCACATGTTGGGAGGGGTGGGGTTTACAAAGCAGCAAATTGGAGTCAGATGATAGTGGTCTTGAAAGTCTGCCAGAAGAATTTAGGAGCTAATATGCTGTGACCTAGAGAACACACACATGAAAATGATGAGAGTACACAAGTCTGAATAAGAAGTTACTGCATTAATCCAGGTCAAGGAAGAGAAGAAATTGAGGAGCCTGGAAAGGATTAACTCAGAGGATACCAGTACCAGAATCATATATGTAAAATTACTTCTGTGCTGTTTTCCTTTGCTAGCAGGGTGGGGTATGGAAATTTCAGGGTTTCAGCTCACCTTCTTACAGAGTGATTTTACCTTCACTGAGAAAAAAAATCCTTTTCCAGGTACATAGGACTTTTCATTCAACTTTAATTCTCTGTCTTAGGGAAACAATCATGAGTTTCAAAACAAACCAAGTACTACATGTCCCCTCTCTAGACAATTGGTTCACTTTTTCCCTCTACTTGAGGAAATCGTTATATGAATTTTGAATAATAAAACTTTTCTGTATCTCTTTAGACTGTGACTTATTAAATCTCAGATTTCCTATTAGATTATTAAATAATTCTTGATGTTTATCTCTAGTAATACTGTTCTTATGAAAAGAAGGATGCTTTTCCCAATGTATTAGGCTGCTGTGATGTGCCTTCTAAGGTTGTTATAGTAAAACAAATGGATTATGTCAGTAAAAAAAGAAAAGAAAAAACTACTTCTTAATGTAATTTAGGCCTTGTTGATTTGGGCTTGGCCAAACCAATCTGGAAAATTACTATTTGCACTTTCTTTCAGGCTGTATGGCCTGCTCCACTGCAATCATTTTTAAAGCAAATTCCATTGTTAGTCTGCAGGAACACCAGATATTTGACTACTCCAGGTAGTCCAGTGCATTTCCAATAAAGACGAACAGCCCAGGAAAGGCAGTTTCTGAGTACTGGCTTGAGCCAGTACCGACCTGTTTGGAGGCATCAACTTAGTGTGGCATCATGTTTGGTGGCACTCAGATTGGATATATAATGAGGATTTGTTTTAAATATCTGAAGAAAATTATATAATACAATTGGATTGTAAGGATCCTGGGAACATTTGCTAAAGTCAAAAGTTCTAAACAAGAAATTTAAGCAGCCTGTTCTGCATAAGCAGTGAGGCATTTGCCTCAAGAAATGTTGTCAAATCTGAAGTTAGTACACGTATTCCTTCTTATATCTGTAGTACTACAGGCAGCCTTTGCTAATTCACAACCTGACATGATTCAAATACCTCCGTGTGGGGTCCAATTTTAGGCTTCCTCTCTAGGTTAGGATATTAGAGCTAAGAAGTGGCAGTGGTGGAAATCAAGGGGTCACAAGGTCTGGGTAAAGGAAGTTCAGAGAGAGGAACAGAGAAGAACACATTAGGATAGGTATATGTGACCAGCTAAGAACGTTCTCTGTACCTTGGAGATTTGATGGCTATCATTATCATGAGTGAATATGACTCTTTATGAGAGAAATAAGAAAGAATAAAGAAACCAGGGATGGAGGCTAGGGTGGGGCCACATGTCATTGTAAGGGCCATCCACTGAGAGGTATTTAATAGGAAACTTAAAATAATTAATTCTACATATTCAATATATTTTTAAATAAATTAACTTATAGGAACTAAAGAACTACAAGTGAATTGAAATACCTCCCTTTAAGGAGTTTACATTCCAGTGTGGAGCAGGAGACAGGCAAGAAACAAAAGAAACAGATTCTTTCCCTGAATGATTTTGTCCAGCTCCATGGCTCTATTTACCATTTACATTCTAACTCATAAATTTAAATATCTAGTCCTGATGTCTCCCTAGAACTCCAGACTCATTTATCCAATTGCCAGTTTAATGTCTCCACTTAGGTATTATGGGCCCTTCAAGTTGAACGTGACCAAGAGAGAATTCTTGATATTTTTTCTCAAAATCTGTTCCTCCTACTGCATATCTATCTTGATAAATGGTCTCACCACTCCTCCAGCTGGTCAAATGAAAATGTAAGAGTCATCCTCATTCCTCTTTTTTCTTTACCCTCCTGCCTCCAATCTGTCAGCAAACCTTGTCAATTCTACCATCAACATACCTGCTAGATCTGACCATCCTCACTACCTCCATGGCTATCATCCCAATCTGCCTGTTATCATCTCTCACCTGAACAACTGCAAGAGGCTCTTAACTGGTATCCATGCCTCCACATTTTTACCATCTAATCCATTTCCACAAAGCAGTAAAAATGATGATCTTACATACTATGAATTAGATCATATCACTCTTCCACTTAAAAACCGATGACTTCCCATGACCCTGAGAATTAAACGGGAACACTTTTTCAAGCTTCCCACAAAGTCAGGTCAAGATCCGTCCCTAGCTTATTTCTACAATCTAATCTCCTATCAGCCTTTCTCTTCTGCTTGCCAAGCTCGAAGCACTCTGGTTTCGTCCCTATTGGTTAACCCAGCCCAAGCCCTTTCCCTAGGCTGGCTCTCTGTCTGCCCTTTGCCATTCATCTTCCCTCTGCCTGTTGCTACTTTTCTCTGGATCTTCACATGGCTTGGTCCTTCCTATCTTCCCAGATAACTACCTCATAGCATCCTTCCCTGGCTATCTAAAATAGACTCAACTCTATTTTTCTGGCATGGCACCCTATTTGTTTTTTCATCATACGTATTGCAACTTGAAATTAATTCACGTGTGTGTGTGTGTGTGTGTGTGTGTGTGTGTGTGTGTGTGTGTGTGTTTGTGGCTTTCCCATTAGGCTGCAAGATCCAGGAATGCAGGGGCAATGACCATCTAGTGTCCATGTCCAATTCTGTAAAAATTGCTTTAAATGAACAAATGAGTGAAGAAAGATTCTGGAATATAGGCATCATGAAGGTCTGGAGAGACTAAAACTATGGGTTCTCTAGGCCCCAGACCTTCACACCAGGGACTGTTCAGGTTAGGTATAAACTTTCAGGATAAGATCAGAGCCAGAGATTACTATGGCCAGGGCACATGGTATGGAAGCAAGAGCAGTAATTTCATCTGGTTTAGGTCAAAGAGAAAAGACTGAAATAATAAATTCAAGGCTAGCATGAAGTTGGCCCTGACAACCAATCTCGAGGGAACACAGAACTTTTCTTTAATTAGAAGCAGAATATTACTTAGCAAAAAGAAATAAATGCTTGGCATTAGGCAGATCTTGGTTTGAATACCAGTTTCGCCACTGACAAGCTGGGTGACTTTGGGCAATTTATTTAGCCTATCTAAGCATCACTTTTCTCATCAGTAAAGTGGTTACAATGATACATCTACTGCATAGGGTAATTTCAAGAACTAATGAGGATAAAATGTAGAACAGAATCTAGCACATAATACAAGCAAACAATAAGAGGAATAAGAATGAGAAGGAGAAAAAGGAGAAATAACCTCTTACAAGTTTATGCAGTCCTAGGATTCTGTCTATATCATTGCCTTTGCTTGGGTTCTCAAGAAGGTGACTGTGATGGCCTGGTATGATTACATGGATTATAATCTCAAGGCTGTGACCATACCAAAACCCAGTCAATTCATCAGGAAAAAATAGAATCATTCAAGCTAATTAGATGTCCCTGGACTCAGACCATGGGTCAGCAGCAGCTTACTAGCCTGGCAGTTCTATGCCACCAATATCCATGTGGGTTACTTGGTACTAACTTCTCCTCGCACTTTGAGGTGGCGTTGTATTGGTGTAGCACAGTCACAGATGGACATGAAGCCAGAAGAATCTTCAGTATGGCTTCCTTCAAAAAATACCACAAATGCAGTACAGTCAAAAGAAGTCACTTAGCTCCAGAATGTGGGCATAAATTCTGAGAAGTAATCATACCAATAGTTGTTCTTGATGCACAGACAGAAGCAGCAATGAATTATCAATCCTAAAATTAGAAAGAAATATTTTCTATGAAAATTTGTAGTTCATTATTGACTTTTGAGGCTCATTATACAAGCACTAAAATATGGAATTTTATGATTACTTTGTATAATTATATATAGACAAAGAGAGCCAAACTCCCTTTAAAACCAGTGGGAGATATGCATGAAGGATGAGAGATAAAATTGGCCCCTATGTATTTTTCAATTTTGCCTGATGTAGAATTCAATACTTCAAAATGACAGAAGACTCATCTTGATTTCAAATAGACTATAAAGCATGATAACAATAATTTATTTACGTAGCTGTGTTCTTCTGGGAGCTTACAACGTTTTGCAGCTTTTCTCTTAGCTATTTTCATATTGGAAGAAGTAAGAGTTTTTATTCCCCACATTTTTTCCAGCTATGGAAACTGAGGCACAGAGTGGTCAAGACATTTATTAACAATAGCACAATAGGCTGTTAATATATTTGTATTTTAAAATGGGATTAATAAGAATGTCTGCCTTATCTCAAATTGTTGCTATAAAGGCATGGATAAGATGCCTCTTGTGTGACTTCAAACTATCTTAACCTTACCTCCCACTCCAGCCACTACTGCATTGTTTATTTCCCTGAAGACTTCTAACCTGATCTTGTTTCATCTTGGACCCAAAGCTGCTATCTCTTGCTCCCTACCCTGTAGTTTTGAGGACATCTAGGATTTGGATGTCCTTGGGGCCAGACTTGACCAATGGGAGCTAGAGTTGATGGATAAATACTTTCCACATTTTCCCTCTAGTCTATTTTGAGATATACTCTTTTAGATACCTCAGGTTCCCAACCACCCACAGAGATACCGAACTCAAAAATGTCTCCTTGAATTGTCTTTTCCATCCTTCCTGTTTCACTTCCCCATCTTTCTCCCTGGAATTACTCCCCAGATATATTACCTGCACCCCTGCCACTCCCATGGGCTCTGCTTTCAGAATAACTAAGGCCAAGAAAGGATAACATGAAATAACATAAATGAGAGAAATTTAAAACCAAAGTGCTATGTAATATAAGCTATTAATATTACTTATATAACATTAGCAGTATTCATACCAATTATAACCATCATAATTCATGCTCACACTGAAGCTATTGAAGGACTGAAACAAAGATTGACAGGTATTTTTGAAACTCTGAAAACACCATAAATCAGTAGTATATCTTCTTCTGAAGGAACACAAAAATTTCATGAGGTATGCAGGCAAAGAGTTAAGGGAATCAATTTCCAGTGTCATCTCAACTTCCATATGTATAATTTGTAAAATTGATCTGCCTGAGAACGTGACTACAGTCAAGGTGTCCTACCATGATTTCTCTTTCCCATCTCTGCTTTCACAATCATCCTTCTCTCCCTATACAAATGAGTAACAGAAAATTCATCTTTACTCTTACCATAATGGATCCCATCTTCAGAAATATGAGAGTCCTAAGAGAGCAAAGCAAAGAGAGCACTAGTAAGAAATAACTTACATGAACATTTCACTTCCTAATAGTCCTATAGCTTCTCTTCAGTGTGCTATTAATTTACACACATAGATTAAAAATGCTGTCATAAAAGCAGAACATGTACTTATGTATAAGTGTAGGAGAAAATGTTTCTAAAATGCTATCTAGAATGTGATGCCCAGAATTTTAGGAAACCAATTTCATTTAATTAGGAAAAAAATCTTTCTCCTTAGCAGATACACTTTACTAATTGGGTAAATGAATAATTACAAGCAACAATTTTCAGCAATAAAATTAAATTACTAATTTACCTATGTATATAATGATTCTCACTGTCTTCCTCTCTGTGTACCCTGAGTTTTAAAGGCACTTCTAGAAAATTTAGATTAGAAAACTGAGTTATAGCATATAAAGCATGTTTATGTGTGTGTTTGTGTTTATGTGTTTGTAGCCCATGAAGAAAATTCTAAAATGCACAATTTCCAGTTTTTTAGTTTGTAACTTCTTATTTTGAAATTATTTTGGATTTTGCCCTTGTAATAAATATATATCTTGGACAAGATTCTTTGAGGCTATGTGAATGTCTTCGTTCTCTGTAAAATTTTCTGGCTATTTTTAGCATCTGTTCATAGATCTTATCTGCTAGAGTTGTCACTGTGGTGTTCTAACACTGTGGTGTTCTAGTTCCCTCATTTTTTCTACACTTGTTAGTTGGAATTCTTATGGAATAGCTATCCCTTCTCCATTCATTCATTCATTCATTCAATTATGTATTATGTCAATATGGACTCATGGATATTTCTTGTATCTTGATGGGCTATAATTCTGTACTGTTGTTATCTATTTCATTTCTCAAATTATTCCAGTTTTGACCATTGGTATCTTTAATAATTGGGAAAGAACTCCCATTGCAAGTCAGATGGTTTAAATTGTTGACTTTCCACAAAATGGAGGGACTAGTTGAATTATCAGCTGATTAATCATTAAAAACAATGTCAATGAGAGAACTTTTTAAAAATTAATTGACATTGTAATAAGAAAACTTCCATTTCCATATACTTATTTAGGTGGACAAGATTTCTTTTTTTCTTATTTAAATTCAATTAGCCAACATATAATACATCATTAGTTTTTGATGTAGTGTTCAATGATTCATTAGTTGCATAAAACACCCAAAACTCATCATGTCGTGTGCCCTCCTTAATATTTATTCTATAAAAAACAAAAATTAAAAGAAAGAAATTGAATCAGTGCTAAAGTACCTAAACCTACACTTTTCAATAACATTTTCCTTTTATTGTATTTAGCAATTTTTAAAAATGTGTAATATATTCATATAGCTTTATCAAGTATGTACTGCTCATAATTGTAATAGTTACTGATAATTACTCCAAAAGAAAAAAATAGCTATTACCCACTATGGCAACAAAAAACTTTAAAAATTAATATACAGAAATAAAGGTATGTGAGGATGATCAATAAAATGCTTTTAAGTATCTTATTATAATATTCTGTAAGGTAAGTAGAAAAGAGGCACAAGTTCAAGGAGAAAATGTGTTCTCGTATTTTTAAATGGACAAGGTTGGGTATCAAACTTCTATGGTATTTTGATAACACTGGATATATTTATAGGGATAACATAACAGTTTATTTAACAAGTCAATATTTACAGTATGCTAGAAAAGATATCCTTTCCAACTGTTAAACTTATGATACAAGCTAGATGTTAGTCTAAACATGTACCAGGGAGTACATTGTTTTTCAAAAGTCTTTGGGAGTTACATAAAAAAAAGGAAAGAAAACAAAAACTGGTACAAATGATTGGCAAAAGTTTGGCAATGTTTTAACAAAGTCGTCAAAACTGCTAATTATCTATAACTGAACCTGAGTTCAAAAACATGCTTTGGGCAGACCTGGGTTGTGAAAGTTCCCAGGAGCTTTGTTGCTTGGTGGTGGGCTCTCTGGACTGCTTAGCTTTCTTGGGGCAGGTGCCCAGGGGGTCATGCCCTTCAGCAGAACCTCATGAAATGGCATTACGAAATAAGGTATGGGTAACTTTGCAGGCTACAACCCTCTTCCTAGGAACTTTGCTTTCTCACTCCCTTCTCTCAACTACCTTTAGCTAAGAGCTGTTCATGGAAGAGGAGCTATGTTCTTTTTTGCTAGTGTATAAAGTCCCATGAGTGGTCCTTGTCAGGGAGAGCTCATTTAAAATAGAGAAAGGACAGGCCTCTGCCCCCTAGGAAAGCAAAGGTTGACCTTAGCAAGGGTAGGTACGGGAGATAGGTGGTAAAGCCTTTCTAAAAAGCATACCAACAGAGTTTACACCTCAGTCTCCCAGCACTTCTGCCTTTACCTTCTACTTCATAGGCCTGGTATTTTGGGGGAAGGGAATGAGTGGATACATTTCGCAATATTTCCTTTCCTCTGTTGTCAGTCTGCATGTTAACCTGATCATTCAAACGTGCAAATGGCCAAGTAAGTATGTTTCTCAGATGAAAGATGGATATCCTCTGGAAAGTATAAACACTTATATAAAGTCATTCATTCCACAAATATTATGTACTGGTCATGCTCTAGGCATTTGGGATATATCAGGGGAAAAGCAAGCCAAGATCCCTGCTTTCCTGAACTTTATGTTCACTTTGATAATTATAGCTAAAAAGTATATTAGTGCATTCGTGCTGCTATAACAAAATACTACAAACCTAGTGCATTATAAACAACAGAAATTATTTCTCACAGTTTTGGAGAGTGGAAGTGTGAGATGGGTACCAGAGTGCCAGCATGGTCATATGAAGGCCTCTCCTGTGTCTCAGGATTTTTGTTGTATCCTCACTTGGTAGAAGAAGCTAGGGAACTTTCTGGACCCTCATGTATAAGGCATTAATCCCATCATGAGGGTTCCACCCTCATGACTTAAGCAACTCCCAAAAGCCCTACCTGCTAATACTGTCACTCTTGGGGGTTGGATTTCAACATATGAATTTTGGGGAGATGCAAATATTCAGATCATAGCAGCATCTCTGTACCAGACCCTGTTTCAAGTGTTTTACATGTATGAACTCTAATGCTTACCACATTCCTATGAGGTAGGAGCCTTTATCATCTCCATCTTACAGAGGAGAAAAACTGAGACCCAGAAATTTTAAGTAACCTACCCAAGAATTTGTACACATACATTATTTTTTAAAAGATTTTATTTATTTATTCATGAGAGAGAGAGAGAGAGAGAGAGAGAGAGAGAGAGAGAGAGAGAGAGAGAGAGAGAGGTAAAGGAAGAAGCAGGCTCCCTGCTGCAGGACTCGATCCCAGGACACTAGGATCATGACCTGAGCCAAAGGCAGACGCTTAACCGACTGAGCCACTCAGGGGCCCGTACACAGACATTATTAACTTTAGTAAAATATATTTCATTTATCCAACTCATGATATCTCTCTTAGACAGAGTCCAGGAAACTGAGTAAGTGTTTTGTTTTGTTTTGTTTTTTATTGTGGTCAAGTGTTCTGTGAGGACTGTTTTTGTATATCAGCTTGACTAGGCTATGGAGTGTCCAGATACTTGATCAAACATTATTTTTGGTGTGTTTATGAAGGTGTTTTTGGATGAAATTAACATTTAAATACTTAGACTGAGAAAAGCAGATTGCCTCCCTAATGTGGGTGGGCTTCACCCATCATTTGAAGACTTGAATAGAACAAAAAGAGGAGATTCACTTTTTACTTTATCATTTTTTAATTAAAAGGTAATTTGTGTTCATTATAATAAGTAATAAGTCAAACAAAACAGATATTTATCTATCATCTATTGAGAGATTACACTTCCATTATTCTTCCAATACAATTAACCAGTTTGACACTGAAAGTAGGGTTGTGAACTGTTGTGTTTTATGTGGCATTTCTCCTATTACTAGTGATTATTTAATGGGCTTCTTAGTTATGTACAATTCCTCTTGGGTCACTGGCCTATTTCAATCTTTTGCCAAGTTTTTCACCTCTTTATCTTTTTTTTCGAAGGACATTTTTATGTCCCATATATAAGCTATATATGTATCCTATATATGTTGAACATTTTCTCAGCCGATATTTTCCACACCCCATTGTTCTTATTGAGGCATAATTTCTATAAAGTGGAAAAATCCTAGGATGAGTTTTGAAAAGTGTGTACATCTCTGTAACCACTACCTTAATCAGAATACAGAACACATCCAGCACCCTAGGATTTTCCTTTGCGCACTTTCGCAGCCAATACAGCCCCCAAGGTGGCCCTCTAAATTGATTTTTACATGTCCTTGAATTTCTTATAAATGGAATCATTAAGTACGTACCCTTTGTGTGACTTGTTTTTTTTAAGATTTTTAAATTTATTTATTTGAGAGAGAGAGAGAGAGAGAGAGAGAGAGAGAGAGAGAGAGAGAGTGAGCACAAATGGGGGGAATAGACAGAGGGAGAGGGAAAAGCAGACTCCCTACTGAGGAGGGAGCCCAATGTGGGACTCCATCTCAGGACTCCAAGATCATGAACTGAGCTGAAGGCAGATGCTTAACTGACTGAGCCACTTAGGTGCCCTTTGTGTGACTTATTTTATTTAACATAATGTTTTTTGACATTCATCAATGTGTTGGGGTGTATCAGAAGTTTGTTCTGAAAAAAATACTGAGTTGTATTTCATCTTATGAATAGACTATAATTTTATTATCTATTCTATTATTCGTGGATATTTGGGTTGTTTATAGTTTTTGGGTCCTATGAATAAAATGACTATTAACTTTTGCTGCAGGTCTTTGGATATATACATGTGCTCATTTATTGGAGATAAATACTAAGGACCAGACTGCTGGACCACAGGATAGGCATATGTTAAGTTTTAGCAGATAATATCAAATTGTTTTCCAAAGTGGTTGAACCAATTTATACTCCTAACAGCAACATGTGAGAATTTCATTTATTCCACATCCTCCTCATCACTTGGTTTAACCTGTCCTTTTGATTTTAGCCATTTGACAGGTGAATAGTGTTAACTCACTGTAGTTTCAATTTATTTTCATTTATCTTTTGACTTTACATTTGTAGTTTCTCTTGTGGAATCATCCCATTTTTGTAGTTAGTGTCATTTTCCCCTTCCAAGGAAAGCCAGGCTGTGAGAGACTTGGACAAATGTAAATATGGATCCAGAGGAAGGTGGCCAGGAAGTTTACCACTGTGTTTAACAGGCTGTGTCATGGAATATATAACCACCAGTCATTAAGAGTTAGAATTGGGTCACGATTCTTGAATCCATACAGGGTACAAGACAGCCTGAGTTTTCTAAATCCAAAACTCTTATTGGGTTTTTGACAGTGAGGTGGCTTCTACATGTAGATAAATTACATAGCTTAGCTGGAGATTCTTTGTACTGGCTTGGAAAGCAGGAAGTCAGCATGCAGACACACAAGCCTTCTTGGTAAGGCTTGGTTCAATGGACAGCAGAAATCCAGACTAGTAGGTCCATGAGCTCATATATTTTGTTTGGCTTTCAAAGTGTGCTAGCTTTAATTGAAGCCAACATTTAAAGATTCAGGAAGTTCACATAAAAATCATTCACATTTTTCTACAATCAGCTGGAGGTGAGTAACAGCCAGCTCCCCTCAATTGATGACATGTTCTCCAGGCTATCACAGTCTTCACCACTTCCCATTGCTCTATGACAGAGGCTGAGTGTGAAGTTTTCTTATGCCAGTCCCACATTACTCATTTATGTTATTCATCATGGTCCTATAGGTAATTGAGTTTGTAACCTGATGTAAAATACCACATAGAAAAACAACAAAGTATAAAGACTAGCATTTATTAATAATGTACATGAATGGGGGTTGGGAGAGAATAAAGGGAACAAGAGAGAGACAGAGAAAGGGAGACACACACACACACACACACACACACACACACACACACACAGAATAAAGTCCTCAGATGGACTGCTTTACTTACTCAGCTCCTTAGTACCTTGAAGTTATAATGTCCTTTACATAGAACAAATATACAGAATTATCTTTAGAAGCTTCAGCAAGTTGCAAGAGGCCCTTTTTTAATTAATTGTTTTTCTTTGGCATTGGTATTGTGACACAGAATTTTGAACAATGTTTTCTTGTTACATAGGGAGACTGTGGATGTTCCTGGCAGGTAAGGAGTAAGTATAGTCTTAAAAAAAAAAGTGCCTGGATTTTACTCTTGGGACCAACTCTCACAGAGTTTCATCTTTTCCTTTTTTTCTTTTTTTTTAAAGATTTATTTATTTGACAGAGAGAGAGAGAGAGAGATATCACAAGTAGGCAGAGAGGCAGACAGAGAGAGAGGAGGAAGCAGGCTCCCTGCCAAGCAGAGAGCCTGATGCGGGCCTCGATCTCAGGACCCTGAGATCATGACCTGAGCCAAAAGCAGAGGCTTTAACCCACTGAGCCACCCAGGCGCCCTCATCTTTTTCTTGACCCAGTTGAAAGTGGCTCACCTCCACAGCTAACAGAGAAAGTGGCTGGGAGGAGCAGTAGCAGTGACAAAGCTGGCTTACTTATTAAGTATAGATTAGGGGTTCAGTAGTTCAGTACACCAGAAGCACATGGAAGGCATATTATATCCAAAAAAGTGGGGCCTCACCTCCAGAGTTTCCATTCAGTAGGTCTGGGGAGGAGCCCAGATAATTTTCACCAGCCATGCTGATGCTGCTGGTGAAACCTTAACCTCTGGTGATGAGGGATAACTCATTGAAGACTGTATTAATGATTTATGCCTAGGAGGGTTAGACATAAAAATTATAATCCAGCTGATTTAATTGCATGTTCTTAATATGTGCTTCCTGTTAAAAATTACCCTGATATTTTTTCTGCAAATAGTTCAAGAATTGGAAGTATTTAATTATATAGGGTTTTTTTTTTGAGACATAAATGCAATCATGGAAAATTGACTCAATTGAACCTGATATCTAAGACCTTCATTTTTTCCCTGGGGACTCAGTCACTCCAATAGTCAGCCATACATACTCTGCCTTGTGTTTTTTGTTTTGTTTCGTTTTGTTTTTTTGTTTTTTGTTTTTTTGCTAAAGCTTGGGAAGTTTCCATTGATCAGGAAATGTTGGGCTTGCATGGCATCAGATGAGACTAGTGTAAAACAGAAAGATCAGACAAGCTCTAAAACTAGAATGGGCATGCTTGGAAAGTGACAAAAGGATGATTTTCTCTCCTTGATGGGTTTAAGTGTAGTATCTTAATGCTCCCTAGAACTGGTCAAAAGCCTTCCTGCTAAAGTGTACTCTGTCTCTTTTTTTTTTTTTTTTTAAAGATTTTATTTATTCATTTGACACAGAGAGAGAGATTACAAGTAAGCAGAGAGGCAGGCAGAGAGAGAGAGGAGAGAGGAGGAAGCAGGCTCCCTGCTGAGCAGAGAGCCCGATGTGGGCCTNAAAGTGTGTTCTGTCTCTTTTTTTTTTTTTTTTTAAAGATTTTATTTATTCATTTGACACAGAGAGAGAGATTACAAGTAAGCAGAGAGGCAGGCAGAGAGAGAGAGGAGAGAGGAGGAAGCAGGCTCCCTGATGAGCAGAGAGCCCGATGTGGGCTTCGATCCCAGGACCCTGGGATCATGACCTGAGCCGAAGGCAGCGGCTTTAACCCACTGAGCCACCCAGGCGCCCTGTACTCTGTCTCTTATCTTTACTGCTGCCAACCATTCCAAGGTCACCAATGTATATCTTTTTTTGTGTGTGTGTGTGTTCTTGCAAAATCTGTATAGGTTTTTAATTTACATAAACATTGTTCTAAACCTCACTGCTGCTTTTCCCACTCAACTCTAATATTTTATGATTCACCTATGTTGCCAGGTGCACCTCTAACTTCAGCAAGCATCAAAATTATCAGGGGAGGGGTGCATGGGTAGCTCAGTTGGTTAAGCATCTGCCTTTGGCTCAGGTTATGATCCTGGAGTTCCAGGATTGAGCCCCACATGGGGGAGGGTCCCTACTCAGCAGGGAGTCTGCTTCTCCCTCTGCCCCTTACCCTGCTTGTGTTCTCTCTCTCTCTCTCTCTCAGTCTCTCTCTCTCAAATAAATAAATAAAGTCTTTAAAAAATCATCAGGGGAAGCTATTAAAAATATCAGTTTCTGGGTTCCACTCCAAGAGATTCTCGTTCAATAGATATGGAGTGGTACCTAGAAATCTGCATTTTAAACATCAAGATATAATTTACATATAATAAATTCACTTGTTTTAAGTATACAACTTAAGGATTTTTAGTAAATTTGTGGAGTTGTGCAACTGTCAGCATAATCCAGTTAGAAATCTTCATTTGAACAAGCTTTTCAAATGAAGGCCTTCTGATGTAGCAGGCCGTTAGCCTACCCTTTAAGCATCATAGAGATTAAAAGAATGGTTTTCATGACTCTAATAGCTCTGTTTCTTCTTACTAGATCTTTCATGGCTCTCACCTGTCTCATGCCTTTACCCTTCTCACTCATCAGGGCCCTACATGCTTTCCTTTTATATGATGTGAGTTGTACTTATGGCAACCATGCCTCTCATTTATCTTTGCTCTTGCCTTTCTCACACAGGTACCAATATTTTCCTGTTAGATGACCCCATCTGAAATGCATATGCTAACTCAAGTAGTTGCCTATTCTTTCATTCATGTGGCTCTTAGAACTCACTTAAAAATAATCTTTTGAACTGTGGAGAGGGAGACTATATGTAGATCATAGGGGCTTCATGTTTCCACAAAGCATATCCATTAGCCAAGAAAAGTGACATTGCTTGGCTGGGGAAGAAGGTGTTTCTTCATGTGAAAAAGTAAAGCTGACCCAAGGAAAAAGGAGCAAGAAGCCAGCTATGGGTCATAGTCCCCAACCATCTGTAGGGCCATGAGAGCAGGAGGATCAATAATTGGAATCTTATTAGTTTATTAGTAAAGAGCTGCTTTTCATTTACAAACAACAGTACCTCAAGCTCTGTCAGCAGCCTTAGTTGGGAACAAAACCTAAACATTGCTGCTTCAGCTTTCAGGTAGATCCTGGGGATGAACATCACTTACAGGTGTATCAAACTCTGGGTCTAAGTACAAAACCCAAAATTCTAGATGACTATAAAATGAACTTAGCAAATCACTAAAAATTATCTAGAGTTTTCTATTCAATTAAAAATATTTATTGAGCAACTATGATGTGCCAGGTACATTAGTTTCTGTATCATTGGTATACTTAATTAAATTAACCAGTGAAGATGGAAAAAAATAGATATTTTGACCTTTGTCCTGAAAGTCTGATTCAGTAGGTTTGAGGTAAGGTTACAGGCATTGCTGAGGAGGGACAGGGTTGAAACTCATGGCGGCAGAGAGGGGTTTCCCAAACTTTTGTTTCTTCAATGTCAAAACCACAGTGCAGAAATGCTGATTGCTATTCACATGAATTTAATACCAAATTCATGCTTGTAAAAACAGTAACACAGGAGGCTGTTTTTATACCTTTTCTTTTATAACCTCTGTCATGGCATGACCACCATCCTACTCCCTAGAAGTATATGCTGTGTGATTAGAATTCAGTATTCTGATAAATATGAAGCCCCCGGAGGCTCTCTGTAGGTTACATTATTTGGGGCTCACTAGCATAATATAAAACCTCAATGAAAAACTGAGAGTATCCATTTTTCAAAAAGGTGATACATATGTCTAATAAGGTCAGCAGAATTCTAAGGTAGTCCCTGTAGTGGGCTGAATTGTGTTTCTCCACAATTCATATGTTCAAGTCCCAACCTCTAGTCCCTCAGAATGTAATAGTATTTGGAGATAAGATCTTTAAAGAGATAATTAAAATTAGGATGTTAGAGTATGTCCCTAATCTAACATGAGTGATATCTTTGTAAGAAGAAGAAGAGACACCAGGGATACATACACAAGAGAAAAATCTATATGAAGAGGCACCAAGAAGGGAACCACCTGCAAGCCAAGGAGAGGATCTTAGAGGAAATCAAACCTACTGACACCTTGATCCTTGGACTTCCAGGCTCCTCAACCATGAGAAAATAAGAATCTGTTGTTTTAGACACCCAATCTATAGCATTTTGTTATGGCAGCACTCACAAAGTAATACAAGCCCTGAAGACTTCCATTCTCTGGTTTATACATACCTTCTTCCAATTATTCCATTAAACAGAAATCTAGATACTGTTGTGTTTTTGCTGATGTAATTAAAATCCCAAATCAGTTATCTTTAAGAAAGAGATTATTCTCTGTGAGCCTGACCTTATCAGTGAGACTTTTAAAGGGACAGGGTTCTTCCTGGCAAAGGCAATTTCAAGTGTGAGAAGGATTGAACATGAGGGAGATTCTCTGTTGCTGAATGGGGTCATGCAGCAAGGAATGTGGGTGACCTTTAGTAGTTAAGAGCAGGCTCCAGCTAACAGCCAGCAAGGAAATGAGGACTTCAGTCCCACAACCATAAGGAACTGAATTCTGGCACAATTATGTAAACTTGGAAGAGGACCTTAAGCCCCAGATGAGAAAGCAGCCCACTTTGATTTTGGTCTGGGAAAACCTTGAGCAGAAAACCCAATCACACCATGCTTAGACTTCTCATCTACAGAAATGTGAGATAATAAGTGGGTGTTGTTTTAAGCTGCTCAGTTTGTGGTAATTTGTTACGCAACAATAAAAAGTGAATTTACATTTTTATGAACAAAACCTACTAGGTAGTGTTTCTCAATCTCAAGTATGTATCAGAATCTCCTGGAAGGTGATATTCTTGGGCTCCATCCCCAAAGAGTTTGATACAGTGTATCTGGGATGAGTCCCAGAAATCAGTCTATTTAACAAGCTCTTCAGGTGAAACTGATATGTCGGGTTGAAAAACATGTGAGAAACAAACTGATCCATTGGTTTTCTTGTACTGCTGAAATGCCTCATGGACTGCTTAGAGGTAGGAGAGATTTGGGGGGGGGATGTTGTTAATAGAGCAGAGTTCTTGAACCCACACTTCAAGATCAATCAGAAAATTTCTCTTTATTTTGTTTTTTAGATATTACCTTTTACATTCTTTCCCTACCCCCTTTCATTTATTTGATATTTTAAGTTTACATGAAAGATTTTCCCTGAAGAAAGAATTCCACTATTTAAAAAAATGAGTGGGGAGGGGCTTTCAGATTAAACCATGTCATTTGTTTGCTAAGAGCTATCTTTGTGCCAGGTACTGTGTTGGCTGATAAGTACTGAGACACATAGATATGGGAGATGCCTCATACTTCTTGATTACCATTGCGTTCCCAGTACCTAGCACAAGGTTTGGCATATAATAGATGTTCAATAAATATTTTTGAACACATGAATCAACAAGTGAATGAATAATACTAGTTATACTGTATTATAATTATTCATTTATTCTTTTGCTTTTTTATTAGACTGTGAACTCATTAACAACAGAAACTGTGTCTCTTTCATTATTGTATCTCTGACACCTTCCACATGACCTGACACATAAAAGGCACTTAATATCTGTTGAATGAATAAATTAAAACAAAGCAGGTATAAAACCTTGCAATTAGCAACATAGATTAAGTATAATAGATCCAGAAGACAGAACCCAAAGCCTTGGGTTCCCTGTATGAAAAACAAGACATTTTGTGTGCTTTGGGACTAAGCCAGAGTGATAAGTTATAGCAACTACCTTAGACAATACCACTGTGACCTCATCTTTGCTTGTTCTGCCTCTTCAGCAGATTTGGTTGCCAGGTCTGTAGAGGAATGTGCTGGGCTGCTGTGCACTCCTTAGCAAGCAGTCAGATTAGCTGGATTGTAGCTGGAATCTGGAAGGGACACTGAAAAGTGTCTTCTTTCCAAATGCAAATAGCATGCAAATAGCTGGGAGGGTGAAGGCTCAAATCTCCATTTCTCCTCTTACAGTGAGTAACTTCACTTAGAAAATCAGGTCCCTTTCATCTGGTACCGGACTTTAACTTGCTTTCATTGGAGATCTGGGCTTGAGTAAAAGGCCATTGTGAATCTGTTACCTACCACAGAGGTAGATGGGCAAGCAGAAGACGATGGGCAACGAGCAGAGTAGAGGTCCAGAGGCAGTATGGATTTAGCAGAGGTTAGCATGAAAGGTGTTAGTCCTAAATTCAAGCTTCTCTTACTTAACATTTTACCAAGAATCTACTTGGACTCCATCAATAAATCAACATGCTAGCTTTGTCATCCAAGTTTTTACTTCCCCAGTTTGGAGCTACCGTGATATAAGAGATGGCTCTACTAACCCTACACTTTCTCATCATTTTAACCTATAGGGAATTTTTTCACTCTTCCCAGGTTTTTATGAGTTTTTGTGTCTAGCCCGGGAATCAATGAGCTAAACATTGTACAGAGTTGGCTCTGCTAAATTTATGCTGATTATTGGATACAGTAGAGTTGATCACATGCCTTAAATAATAACAGGGACAGCAAAACAGTACATTTGGGAAAAGCACAAGACTTAAAAACAGGAATCTCAGTTCTACCACTTATTAGCCTTGGAAAAAATAACCTCTTTCGACCTCAGTTTTTTCATCTGTTAATAGCGCCTGATGTACCCACCTTATAAAATTGTTTGAAGTGTTAACAGAAAAAAAGGATAATAAAACCTACTGAAAGTTATAATGAGCTAGAAATATGTACAGTGGTTTTCTTTAAAGTAATGGACTCAATAGAATGAACATACAATTTACCCTCTAAATCAAGAAAAATTTTGAAGTGAAATAATTATTAACAGTTGTTAATTTACAACAGGCATAAAATGGGATTGTCCTAGGAAATTCATGCTATGGTCACCCTTACACTGACCTTTATTTCATTCTGTCCAACCTTCCCACCTCTTTGCTTGGCTTCTTTCCCACCCCTTTACTCTAAAACATTCTGCTTCATCTTCTAGCCCAAGTATCCTGTTCAGGAGGAGCAAGAAAATGTATGTGTAGGAGAGTATGTGTGTTCTTTGAAATATCTGACCTAGAAAAAAGTTGGGCCATGAATAATGTTGCTATTACAACCTAAAAATTCCCAAATAAATAGCTGCAATGCTCAGCTTTGACTGATGACTGATTACTCAAATGGGCCCCAATTCTCTCCTAAGCCTTTTTGTTTCTTCCCCTCTAATATTATAGTCTTTTTGCCTCTGACATGTTGCTAAGTATAGTGCAAGGCAAACCCACCAGGTCTGGTCTGGATAGCCTCCCCAGCTGAGCTGGGGCACATGTTGGGTAGGTACCCAATGGAGTAACTGAAAAGTGGCTGACTTTGGTTCTTGCAACAGAATAAGCAGGTGTCCAGCTTTTTTCAGGCTCTTGGCTTAGGAGGTGGCCTTGTCCTTTTCTGATGGAGTTTACTCCAAAATTTCCACCTAGGACAAAGGAAGGAACTCACTTCCCTTTTGGGAATGAAAAGGCTACTCTCAAATGGAAATTGATGAAAAATGATAAAGCCAAAGGCCAAGTGGCTGGCCTAGTTTCTCCACTTTTCCTTTCTCATCATAATGAGCACCAAATTCAGAAGGCTGAGTGAGAACGCATTAATAAAATTCAATGGTTAAAGTGAAATGAGATTTACAGTATAATTAATCTGACACATATTTATTAGTAAATAGTAAATATTATGTAATAGTAAAAGGCAAATATGCTGCTGTTCCATCTATATATACACATATTGTCATTCATGCAAATGAACATAATTGGAATTTCTTTTAGACAATAATATAAGTATTTCTTAGCTCAGTTATGAATATCTGTCCCTAATTTTTCTTTTTTCTTTAAAAAAATGCACACACCCAAACTACATTGGTTTGGTACCATATTATGGCATACCTAGCCTGGTATAACAGCTACCTATCTGGTCTCTCCATTGTCCCCATCTTCCATGGGACCTAAATCATCATGCTCCGTTATTCAAAGATTATGAATGGTTTCCTTTGCCTTCTAAAATCTGACTCCAGCTAATGTTTCCACCTGATCTCTTGCTATCCTCCTACTGATATTCTTTCCTCTAGTTACATAGATTACTATCTTATGAGCAATTTTAAAGTTTTATGCCAAATTTTCTTTTTTAAAAATATTTTATTTATTTATTTGACAGAGAGAGTTTACAAGTAGGCAGAGAGAGAGAGAGAGGAGAAAGCAGGCTCCCTGCCAAGCAGAGAGCCCGATGTGGGGCTCAATCTCAGGACCCTGAGATCATGACCTGAGCCGAAGGCAGAGGCTTTAACCCACTGAGCCACCCAGGTGCCCTGCCAAATTTTCTATGATATATCTGTCCCTTCACCTAGAATGCCAAAATGCACATGCAAAATCCTACCTATAAACTGGAAAGAATCCTGGATCTGGACATAGTAGGTCTGGATATTAGTTGTGGCTCCACCATTAATTTGCCATGTGAAGAATGTAAGAAAGCAAATTCAGTCCTCTGAGTCTCCCCTGTTTAGATCTCTAAGGTTCTTTCCAATTTGAAAAAGAAAGAAGGAAGGGAAGAACGAAAGAGAGGAAGAAAGAAGAAAGAAAGAAAGAAAGAAAGAAAGAAAGAAAGAAAGAAAGAAAGAAAGAAAGAAAGGCACCTGGGTGGCTCAGTGGGTTACACAACTGATGACTCACTGAACACTACATCTGAAACTAATAATGAACTATATGTGGGCTAATTGAATTTAAATTAAAGAAATACCCACACCTACTTTCAAAGTCTAGATCAAGTACCATCCCAACCCACAACTGGTGGCTTACAATGATCTCTCCCTCTTTTGAGCTTCCATAGTGCTTTCTTGCCCTCATGATTATAAGATGGCTTCTTTGGTTACAGTCTCACTAACGCTGCCAAAAGAATGAGAGTAAAGTCTTTGTGTCAGGATTCCCAGTAAAGTCCTGAGATTTTCTCTGATTATGCCAACCACCAAATCACTAACTGGGGTTGGGGCAATGGCATACACTTCTTGGCTTGGGTCACAAGTTTTACCATCTAAGGTTAAGCGTGGACTGTAGTTGGGAAAGAGAGTTCAGGTCCATTACCAGAACTAAGGAGAATGGACCTTGGAGAGGTGAATGTACACAACGTTGTCCCAGTGCATTTGTTCTACACTGCATTGTATAGTGGTCATTTGCATTCATGCCTTATCATCTCATTCACTCATTCAACACATATTATTTATTTATTTATTTACTTTTATTAACATATAATGTATTATTTGCCCAGGGTACAGGTCTGTGAATCACCAGGATTACACATTTCACAGCACTCACCATAGCACATACGCACATACCCTCCCCAATGTCCATAACCCAGCCACCCTATCACTACCCCCCCACCCCCCAGCAATCCTCAGTTTGTTTTGTGAGATTAAGAGTCTCTTTGTTTGTTTCCCTCCCAATACCATCTTGTTTTTAAGCAACTACTGTGTACCAGGCAGAGTGCTAATTGACGGGGACTATGGTGAACAACATTCAGTGCCTACCCTCATGGTATTTACATTATAGTAGAGAAGACAAAGAAAATAAATAAATAAATGAAACAATTTAAGTTGTGATAAGTTTTTTGAAGAAAACAAACAGGATGCTGATTATAGAGCAAGGGAGAGAATTACTTTAGGTAGAGTCTTCAGGGAAGATCTTACTGAGCTCGTGTTTATAAAGAAGAGCCATTTAGGGAAAGATTGGAATTGATGGCATTGTAGGCAACAGGAAGGGAAAATGCAGTCACTAGAACACAGCTTAATGTGTTCAATGAACAGAAAAAGTGGGAGTGCCTGCTTCATAGTGAGAAAGCTAGTCCTAAATGAACTGGAAGAGGAAAACCAGGAAATGTAGAACCTTAGGAACCATGGGAAGTCTAGTTTTCTGCAATCTTCTTGAGAGCAATATGACATTTATTTCTGTAAGTCCAACAATTTTAAAGTGGTTGGTATACATAAATGCTTTCTTAAATGCTTATTACACAATGGAATGAATGTTGTATTATGGGATTTTTTTCTTTGTGTGGTTTATAAAAGGGCTTTTTATTTCCCATTGTAGCAAAAAAAATGCTTCCAGTGGTTTATCTTGACTATTGCTTTGAAGGAAGCTACTTTCCAGTCTACTTTTCTATCATGACCTCCACCCATGCTCTTGGCTCTTCCAAACACCTTCCTAGACAAGAAATTCTGTTTCTTGGGGATTCTGTTTTGCTCCTGGGTTGCATTTGAGATCTTTAATTATAAAAGTCTTTGATAAAAACAATGCACCACTGACCTTCAGATGTTAAGAAGTAGCCAGTGACACTATCAGACAAAAAAATAATTTAGTAATTCAAAAAATACCAAGGGAGACATTTAAAGCAGAACATAAACTAATGAGTAGGGTTGGGAAGGCTTGGGAAAACAGGCTAGAACAAATTCCTACTAGCTTGAGTATTGAAAGTGGCAGTGGTTCTTTTGTTCCAGTCCATCAGAAAAGTACACTAAATGCAGGTAAGACCACATAGTCAGAAAAGGCAAATTGACCTATACCCGGAGAAGTTTAGTTCTGATTAGTACACATGGAAACAGGCAGGACAATTACTTACCATAGCTTTTGGTATCATTGCAGCTTTAACTCTCTTTGATACCTCTGGTGATGAGCACCGAGTCATGTATGGAATCATTGAATCACTATATTGTACACCTGAAATTGATATTACATTGTATATTATTTCATTGGAATTTAAATAAAAACTTCAAAAAATCACAAACAGAAATTAGAATAGGGTTAATTTCTAACAATTAGGAAAAGTGGCATTCCATTTTATTTAACTTAGAAGGTTCCTGTTTGTGATATATGCTTGACAAAGCATACTCTCAACAGGTCATTCTGGAGCTACTGCTAGCCATATTTCCACATTTACCATGCATCCAGCCAGCTGCTGGAAATATACTGTAATATTTCAGAAGGATTGCCAGTATACATGGGCCTCTATACTAAGCTCCACTCTAAGGGATTCCACCAGCCATGCATGTAATCATAGGTTGATGGGTACTAAAGGCCAAGATGAAGTCAGGTGGATAAGGCTATATCCAGAGCTCTGGAGATAGAGCTCTACCAAGGTTTGCAGTGTATCTGTTGTGGTAGGAACAGTAACTGCAGAAGAAATGAACATAGCCATAGCCAGCTACAGGAAGGTTGCAGCTTGGCTGTATTATTTCATTCATTCATTGAACTTTCATTGATCGCCTATTTTAAGCCAAGCACTGATCTAAATGCTAGGAACACAGAGATAAATAAGACATACTACCAATCCCTGTCCTTGCAAAACTTGCAGATGCACTTGGGGGAAGTGATCACTTAAACTCATCATTGCAACGGGATAGATCGAAAGTTCAACGTACAGTGACAATAGGAGTGAGGAAAAGGCACAAAGACAAGAGACTCTGGAAAATTAACTGATCAAGTACGGTAGTGAGGCTCTGTGAGGAAAGAAAAGAGTCCAGTTATGTTTTATTTGCCGTTGCATCTCTAACATTTTTCAGGAATGATGTTGGACTCCTCTGTAATTCATCCATTCATGCATTCATGCATTCATCTATCCATCTGGCCTATTCTGTGCCAAACACTGTGCAAGGTACTGTTGGTATAAAGTCAAATAAAATATGACCTTTGCCCTTAAAGAACTCACAATATATTGAGAAAGAGAAACAAGTGAATAAATATTTAGATGGATCATTGAGGCAGTATTGTGGACAATGGACTGAAGGAATAACTGCAACAGATGAAAGATGCTAATGGTCTAAACTGAGGAAGTAATGGCAAGAATGAGTATAAGGAAAGGATAAACAAGATATTTAGAACACAGAGTTGATGATATACAGCAAATGATTAGAATGGTGGTAGGAAATGGTGAGAAGTAAAAATAAAAATTGAGGTTGAATGAATCCTAGGTCTCTAGTTTGGGTAACTGGAAACTATCATTAACATATAGAGAAAATCTGAAAGGAAAAAACTGATTTAGGGCAAGAGTTGGGAAAGAATATTGAGTTCAGTTACTGAGTTGTTGAGTTTGATGTCTTTATAGGGTATCTAGGTGCAATTGCCCAACAAGCTTTTAGATATTTGAATCTGATGCTGAAGAAAAACATCTGAGCTTGTGATAAAGATTTAGGAATCTCTAGCCTACTTGTCATAGTTAAAGCTGTAGGAGTGGATGAGATCACCCAAGGAGATTATGTAACATGAAAAGAAAACCTAAGGAGATAGCAATATATAAGTGTTGAGGAGAAGGAAAGGGAGAAGTAGTGGAAGACACTAAGAAATTCTCTATAGTCAGTATTCTTTGGAAAATGTTCTTTCACTCAGAAGGAAGGGATAGGGTAGTAGCTAGTGAGTCAGTGATTCTGTGAACTAATTAGAATTCAACAACCATTGAATTGTTCAGTGGCAGTTCATGGGTCAGTGGCAGTTCATGGCTCAGTCTACACTCAATATTTCAGTCCTACCTCATAGATCTCCCACAATTGACTCTGATTCCCAGTATGTGTGAATATTTTGGGGAGACTGGTTGAACCCAAGAGACAACTCTGAAAAGCTTTCTGATGAAAAGTATTTTCTTTGCCATGAAAATTTTTTTCTTCTGGAAAAGAAGTCTCAAAAGTGAGAGAATGGGAAGGAAAAACTATTATGGTGGATTATGGTGGAAAAGGGATAGGGGTGGGTGGAAGGTGGGAACCTTCTGGATATCTGGGGAAAAACATTTCAATCATGCAAAGACTTGGTTACACAGGTTTTAGTAACAAAATCTCTAGTGAACATGTAAACAATCAGATATGATATAATCACTTCATGCATTGCCATTCTCTCTCTGAATAGTTGGTTTCTCTTTAGCAATATCGGGCCTTATCCAAGTAAAATTTTTTCATTAGAATTTCAAGAGAACATGGTTGTGTTCACATCCTGTTCTTCACCAAAAAGTATTATTGGTTAAGGCAAATCATTTCAGTAGTTGTTTTAACTTATTGAAGTATCATGTATATACAATAAAATGAACAACCCTTAAATTTTAAGCTCCACAAGTTTTGAGAATTGTGTACACCCAGATCAGGTCAAGTTTACAAGCTGCTCTCATTTCCCCCCGGGTATATTTACACAGGGCTCTGCAGACCCTTTCCACTGATGAAGGGCTTCCCTCTGGCTCAAGGCTTTGACTCAACTCTCCAAAATGTAGAGGTCAGGGTGTTCCTGGTACTTGACTCACCCTCTTCTGTTCTGGATGCCTGGATTCATGATGGACTCAGTGGTCAGTCTTGTCCCACTACAGCCATTTCATTCTGCCCACAGCAACCAGAATGCTTTCTAAAAAGTTGTATATGTGGCTCGCATTATATTTCTATCATCATGCTTTCATATAAAATAGCCCTTCCTTTTTCTCTTTCATAGCACCCTGGCTCTTTTCTTCATAGTATTTACCACAAGCTATAGTTATATCATTTATATTTGCAACTCCAAACACATTAATTCAATAACTATTTCACTAACAAGTTGATCTGTCTACATTGAGTCCTGTCCTGTTCCATTTCAGTCTCGACCCTGCAGTCAGAGTGATATTTGAAAAATGTATATTTGATCCCGTTACTCATCCTGTCAAAAACCCTTCAGTAGTTTTATGTTTGAATAAGGTCCAAATTTCTTAATGTTACTGTTTTACTCTAGATAGACTGTTGCACTATGGTAACAAGTTAATCCCAAAATCTCAACAGTAATTTATCTATTGATCACTATGCGTTTCTGTTGTAGGTGGGGGAGAAGTAGAAGGGGAGCCTGCAGACTCAGGTCTGGCAGCTGGTGGATCCATCTTGTAACGGAACTACCTACAGTGTAAATACATTATATTTCAGACACTTTGTTCCTCACAAACTGTCTCTCTACAAGTAGCCTTTAGCAACCATGAGAGAACTAAGCCCTAATGCCCTAAGGCGGCCATTGTATGTAATTCATTAACTTCTGTCCTTGAATCTATCATGGTATTGTTTATGTATCATCTTTGGGAGGATTGAAAAAAATAGTCATGAAAATCATTTTCAGTGGTTCGGATGAGGAACCTTGGTTGAAAAAGTCTGCAAGTCTGGAATGGTTCCTGACACATAATGTGGAGGATCTATGTCTATCTCTTCAAAACAAAGAAACCTGCGAAGTCTAGAAGAGATCGTGTAAATCATCTAACATAATGGTTTTCAACCCTGGTTATGCATCATAATCTCTTGAGGAACTTCTTAAAAATTTAGATTTTTCATTCCTCTCCTAGAGATTCTGATTCAATATATCTGACAGGGGAGCCAGGAATGTATATTTTTAAACAAGACCCTCTGTGATTGTGACACAGCCATTTAATTACTGCTTTTGGCTAATGAGAAGGCATTTGCAAATCATGTTTTATTTTCACAGTTGGAGAAGTTTTGTCCCTTTGATGCAGAGCACAATTCAGAGGAAGAAGTAAGGTTTTTTTTTTCCCTGCAAAGCCAACACTCTTACTCTTAAGTTTAAAAAAAAACAGTTTTTCCTAGGATTAAGGTGAGCCATAACAAGGCTAGATGCTTTTCAAGGTCTTCCGCTCTAATATTCTGGGAGATTTTACTTTTAAGCCAGAACATCTCTACTTGTGGGGGAAAACAATTGGGGCACTTGCTCTTAGGAATGAAACCCTCTTCTCAATAAGATGTAAATAAGAGCAAGAGTAAAGCCAGATGTGTTGGAAAAAACACTGTATGATTTGGTTTGTTTCCAATCTCAGATGAGTCAAGAATCCTGGTTCCGAAGAGCCCCTTTAGAAGTCTACAACGACAGCTTATACCTGCGCCGATCTCAATGTGACAAAATCAGCTAGAAAATTCTAGGGTTTTAAGGCTACATTCCTTGGCCTAACATTGGTGTCTTTTTCATGGTTATGTCTTTCAAAACACATCAAGTCCAGAACCTTAGCTGTGCTATGAAGTTTTCTGGGCTATTTAGTTGAATAATGGAGCATAACCTATAGTTGCTTAGGGGCTGCAGACAGGGCTTGGAAAGCATGCTGAAGTAGATAGATGCCAGTTCAATGGAGAGCTTAAGTGTTTGGCTCACTTTCTCAAACTTCACTCCATTTCATCTGTAGTAAGGGGAGAAAGGCTTTTCCTTGTTATTGGAAATAAAACATGTGTTTCCAATACAGTTCCAATGGGAAATTCCTTTCACCATTCCCAGCAAACCACATCCTAGAAGAGTTGTATGTGTGTTTATTGCAATCTTTTTCCTTCATGGTTTTCAAGACCAAAGACATATGGTTAGTATAATAAATTTATAAAGCACATTTTATATAGTTCATTGACCAACATTTCCCAAACTATATTCTGACATACTGTAGTTCCTCAAGATACTCTGAGAAAAATCAATTCCATCATAAAATAAATTCAGTAAGGCTGTGTATTTCAAATTTCATTTTGTATATTTACTGTCAAAATAAAGGGTTACAGAATGTCAGTGGTCATTACTATATAATTATACTGGCCCTTTCAATAATGAAAGGTCTGCTTTCCCTTTAACCTAGGGAATGACAGAAATGGCTACTAGTACACAATCCAAATAAACCCTAAATGCAGTTTTGGCATTGCATTGGATGACTTCCAGAAGCCTCTTCACTAATATTTTTTAGTCTTTGAGAGAATTTTCCAAATGGTGATCCACAGTATATCATAAAATATTCTTTAGGAGAAGGTATCAGCTTATATGAGTGGGACATGATGAGTGTAACAAAGATAAACAGGTTTTATAACTGCAACACTTCTCAGAGCCTTTAGTAAGATTGTATGCATAGTAAGTGTACAAAATGAGATTTGTGGAGAATCTGAGACAGCTCCCTACCACAACTGTCCTACATTGGGTATGCTGAGAATTTTGGGATTTGGGCTTCTCTTCCTATAATATCCCAATCTCAGGGTAGTTCCACCTTATTTTTTCTTAGAACTTCTTTCATTAGGAATTTCCTCTTTAGGTCAATAATGTGACAACTTAATTCATGTCATCCTCAGATGTCTCTGGCTCTTAAATCTGGTAGAATTTCTTATTCTTCTCTTCACAGCTTTTATTTTCTAGACTCCACTTCCATCACAGGAGTCTTTATTCCTAGTTTTGATTAGCTGCTCTCTGAGAATGTCCTTATGTCCTTATTCCCTTACTTTTTTTTCCACCTATAGGACTTCATCCCTGTATGGCTTGACTGTTCTTTGAAATAACCCAGATTCCTATTATTGTTGTTTGACAATCAAGGGACATGGGATCTAAAGTTTCCTTCATAACTTCTAATCCCTTTTTCTTGATTAAAGAGAAAACATAAACCATCAGTCATCGCCCTGAGGAATTTTATGTCATTTATTCCAATATCCTTCACTAGAGGTAGATACAACTTTCTATTCTTTAATCATAACAGAATCACTGTTCTACCAAGCAGTGAAAAACAATCTCTAAAGGGTAACATGACCATTTGGCGTGAGATGGGCACTTAATGAAACCAAATTAAATCTGTTTCCACAGGAAAGGGACCATTTTTAGTATTCTGCAGGATTGATTTTGTATCCACCATAAATTAGACAACCAACTAATATTTACTAGACCCAGAACTATTTTAGGTTCTTAAAGTATCTAGAAGAGAAACATAAGACTTGGTGTTTGCCATAAAATACCAGCTAGTCTGTGGTTCCTTCAAAATAGCTCTCCTTTGGGTTGAATAAGACACATGACACAAATTCCAACAATGTCATGGAAACCTGTGGAAATGTACCTTAGAGTATGGAGAGGATTTCATTGGCAGAGGGAAGAAGGAGGAGAGCATAGCATGAATGAAGATGTAAAACCAAGCAAGGTGTGAAATAATATTTTCATTTTCTTTCTTTTTATCTTCATAAATATCTTCCCATTTAAAAAAAATAAACTTCTCAATAGTGGGTTGCATGAGGAGCTTGAGTTTTCTTGCGATTCTTACTGGTAAGGCAAGGCCACTTTAACTCATACACTGTCCAAAGCTGCAGTCGAACCATCTATATGCTTTTTTGTTTCCATTTCCTCTAGTCTACTACTACTTTTGTCTGCTTCGGCTCAACTGCTGATACTTGGTATAGATTTAAAAGTTGCCCTGCACTTCCTCTTCTGTTCCTCATCTTTCTGTCAGTACTTTCTGCCAGTACTCTTATTCTTATAAGCATTTATAAAGTGCTTCCTCTGAACCAAGCCTTGTGATAAGTGCTGTAAGTAAAAAACAGATATGAATAAAACATGCTCTTACCCTGAAGGAGTTCATAGTCCAGTGGAATATGGGAACAGATAAAATGACACCAATAACTCTCAATCAAGACAAACTGGCTGGTGCCATTGGGGAAAAAAAAGAATATTACTAAGAGGAATGTTAATTCTGGCTTTCTCATTTGGGCATATAGTATTTGTTTTCACCTATGCATTTTGTAGACCTCAATTATGCCACATTTTGCTATAAAAAAGTGTGTGTGTGTATGTGTGTGTGTGTATGTGTTATCCCTGACTGGCTATTGTATGGTCTCTGTTCTGTTCGACCAGCAGCCAGTTGATCTCTGGAATGGCTGAAAAGTCATTTTATAATGAGCTGAAGTTATGCACTCTGGTCTCTTATCCTTCAGTGGAATGGTTTCTAGTGGTGCTGGGGAAGGAGAGGGAGAAAGCTAAGACAGAGCTGTTCTTCTTGGCCAGAAAGCATCCCTTTGACATAACACTTGGGATTGGTGAGAAGAAATAGCAAATAAACTGAGGCACTGGCACCAATGTTGAGTCAGGCACTCCCATGAAAAGGCATTCCTTTCATACTTGCAGAACTGAGAATTTGTCTCATCAAAATAGTTTCTTAATCCATCAGAAAGTAGGCTCTTCAATGCTGACTTTTGATTCATAATGAAAACATGTTAAGACACCAGGCAGGACAGAGAGTCTGGCTGTACTGGCCTGATAACAGCCTGGGACAATGGATGGTGTGTGGCTTTGGAACATAAGACCTGTAAATATTGTATTGCATGGAGCACTGGGTGTGGTGCATAAACAGTGAATCTTGGAACATTGAAAAAATAAAGGAAAATTTTAAAAAAGACCTGTAAATACAGCCCCCACTTGACATGATAGCAATAGAGAAGCTTTCAGAATATATCATATCAGGAAAACTGACCTAACTCTCTACCCTATCTACTCAAAGTGGTTTTTGCATTAGTGTGCATTACTGCACACTAGTGCCCACTAAGACCTTAGCAATAGCCATGATGAAAGAAATGGACACAGAGGTGCTGAGGTTATAGAGTTACTTATTATTTATACAAATTGAGAGAAGAACCTGTAGAATCAGTGTGGAAAAGGGCTGGGTGGGTTATAGTGAAGAAATGTTCTATCTGCTGAGTCAGTGTAGAGACAATAGGCACAGTTCATAATGACCTATCCTTCTGTTCTATTTGCAGGTTGAAGCTCAGTGATAATAGTCCTCAATATGAGGGTGAAGGAGATCAGAATAGGCCATCCCAAAATATGCCACTTTGACATACAGATTATCTTGAGCCAAAGACAATTAAGAAGCAGCAAACACAGGAAGATCTCTTTGCTTTCCCCCATCTGCCTAAAAGAAAGATATAAATTTTCCATTGGGAAAATGTTTCTCATCCCTTCTTCCATACTATGAGAACAACACTTATAACTGAAGATAGAAAGTTGACACAAGACGGGTCTGCACAAAATAACCTTTAAATCCTATTAGTTTCTTCCGCGTATTTACTTTCTTACAATTCACCATGCCTATAAAGCCAACATCTTTCCTTCTTATTGTCTGTCACTTCTCCACAATTTGCAAGCTTTGGGTACAAAACCTAAAAGAATAGAGTGAAAATATTTTTTCCTCCCCTATAGGAACAGGAATTGGTATTGGAAATACTTGAGGTGTTTTTTGAAAAAGTCACTCACCCCTGACTTCCAACCCATAGAAAATCATTGCTCTAGGAAAAACCCAGACCTTGAGACCAAAGTGAATGACATCAACGTGCCTCTGCCTGATGATTTACCCTGATTCTGCCCCAGTACTAGTGAACTGGGCACTTTGTTATTTCTCTTTGAGTAGTCCTCCACTCTATACCCCTGTTTCAGTAACAAGGTTCTTCTGCAGTCCTTGACATAAGCTCTTAAAAAGACAGCTTCCCCAAAACCCACATCCTTCTAAAGGAGTGGTCCTCTAATTTTAGAGTACACTGGAATTAGCTGTACTCTGCCAGGTAAATGCAGGCTGCCTCATTAAATTTGAATTTCAGAAAAACAACAAATAATTTTTAGTATAACTATGATGAATGCCGTATTTGGGACATATTTGTAATAAAAATAATTAATTGTCAGAGTAAATTATGCTTCACAGTTCTTGTAAGTAGAGTAAACAGGAGGTTTGTCCCCCCTCAAAAAGCTAGAGGTAGGATTGTCAATTAACTATAGAATCAAGCCTTATTCTGTTAAACTGATCTATATGTATCTCTTCTCTCGTCCCTGGAAATAGTCCCTGACTCAGAGGAAACCTGCCCCTCTAGATGCAGAACGCTGGATAGAATATTTCCTGTCTGTGTCCTAATTAATACCTCAGTCCAGCTGAGTTTAATTGGCCTAGAATACAGAGCTGTGTTCGGTGTCTCTTGGTCTAGTTGCACAATAAGAGTTCAACCGAAGCTACAGAAGAACTTGTCAGTAGCCAGCTGAGACCCTAAGAAATGAAGCTATTCATGAAGGGTTGGGGAACAGAAGAATGTTTTTGGAAGAGAAAGAGCAACAGAAAAAATAAATTGGTAAATCTAGCTAGGCAGGATTTGTTTGTTTGTTTGTTTTTTTGTTGCTGTTGTTGTTTGTTTGGTCTCTTTCTATGAAGAGAGAGTGTTAGAAATGATTCATTTATTTATTCAGTCACTTATTCAGTCAACCATTCCTTCAACATTTAATGTGGGTCTACTTTGTGTCAACCACTATTTAAGGAGCTTCTGATACAAAACAGGAAGAGAAAAAAAGTTCCAGCTTTTATGAAGCTTATGTTCTAGGGAGGAAAGGTCCAGTGCAGAAGTCTGTAATGTGGATCAAGACCATGTCCTAAATTGGGGAGGGTTTGTGCTTTGGTGAGTGCTGTGAAAGATGTAAGCCTGATGATTCACAGACCTGTACCCCTTGGGCAAAGAATAAAAATAAAATTAAAAAAAAAAGACCATGTCCTATTAACCCACTTAGGTCACTATAAGAAATGAACCTAGGGTCACTAGCAGCCAAAGGTCAAAACTAGAAGGCAGAGCTAAGCAGTGCCATTTGGGTGTTCTTTCTCATTGCTTCTGGGTAAAAAGGTACTTGTCCCTCAAGTTCTCCCTTCTGTTCCACCACTCATAAAGCCTTTTCCAACAACTTCCCATAATAAAATCTCCTTCTTTTGTTATCTATGTCTGTAGTCTTGCACTTAGTTTTATGCAGGGTCTCATTTCCTAGCCATTTTTACATCTGTTCTTACCTTGCTGGTGGTAGGGGTAAGTGAGGGGGTCTGTAGCTAGTAGAATAAAGGTTGAGTCTGATTCTTCCTTACAGAAATCCAGTATCCCTCAAGATCTGGCTCTGTCAGATTCCCTGCAGATACTAGCCCCATTCTGAACCTCAAATATGACAACGCATCAATATCAAAGGAACTATGAAGACAATTCACACTTCTAAAATATTCAGGAATTTCTTAGTCAACCCTATTTCTTTTATGAGAATGGGAAGTACCAATCTATGTAGTCCTGGAGGCTGGGTTATAAGGTTGGAGCCAATGCATATCAGTTAAGGTTTTTAGTTGTGAAGAATAAAAACCCAAATCTGTCTAGTTTAGGCAGAAATAAATTATTTGAAGTTTGTTAGAAGCCGATACAATCGCTGAGAAAGCCAGAGAACCAACTTGAAGGCAATGCAGTAAAGATAATACTCAAAATTGCAAGGCAAAAGTGGAGACACCACTGACACTACTGCTGGGCACGAAGACCATAGCTTCAGCTATGAGAAAGAGGAAGGCAGACCCTGACACAACGGAGCTGGCCTGATGCTATCACCCAAGACTTGGTGCTGCTAGGAACTGGTCTGGCACTCAGAGCTAGGCCTTAGCTGTTCTCCTTTTAAACATAAACAATTTCACAAAGCAGCAACATCAGACAGGGTCACTCTGTAATGTGATACATCAAGACATAAATGTAAACATTGCCCGCATCATAAAAAAAGACCAGACATCCCCTTACCCTGGCTAATACGAATGACTGTTGTTTCTTTACCAATTACAACTTTAGTTTGGGGTTAGCTTCCCTCTCCTAGATAAGATCTATTGTGATATCCTATCATAGAATTACCACTGCTTCCTGACAACATCCAACCCAGGATGAAGCTCCACTTCCTTAAACCTTCCCCCAAATCACCTAACACAAGTCCAAATCCTATAAGTCCTCTCTAATATTCTCCCTGTGGTTTGCATTTTCCCTTGTAGCAATGAGTGATAAATCCAACTTGTTCATCTGCAAGGTGTTTTCCTGGTGGTCTTTGGCTAGATAGCCCTGACAACTGCCAATGCCACTTAGTGTGGGCACCAGGCACTGCCCCTAGAACCTTTGCAACTGCTTCCTCTAAAAATTAAATGGAACTTCCCCTGTCTTGGCCAGAATGAAGTCCATATAATATGTGCTCTTTTGCATTACTAGATTCTTATTCCAGGTCTGAGTATGTACATGTGATTGAAGAAGCATAAGTCAGATATCTATACTCTAACAGCAAAGAGGATTCAAAAACAAATATCTGGTTTCTTTGAGGAGTCTGGGACTTCTAAGGTAAGGAATTCTCAAAACATAGGAAGAGTGTTCAAAAGAACAGACTGGTTGTTGATCCCAGATCCTCAGGGATCCCTTTTACTGGTCTGGCCTGCTCATCCCTCAGTGGCTGTGTATACTGCTGCTAAAGGCTTACATCTATAACCTTCTCTGTAGGACTGCCTTTGAGCAACTGAAGCCACCTCATCTAAGGTTTATATCTTCCTTCCAAGGCTGACCACAGCCAATGACTGATTGGGGCAGTAGTACAAAATCTCCATCCTTCTGCCTGAAGATAAGATAGACTCTTCAGAGTCATTTATATATGTTAAGAGCTACCTATACAATCAGATTAAGGCAGATTTCATCTGAACACACATCTTTGTTTAGCTTCTCACCCTTCCCTATCTTGTTTTCCACATAGATTTCTCTTGAGAACATTCTAATAAAACACTTGGACAAGAATCCACTCTGGGAAACTAATTCTAAGACATTGTATAATGTCCATACCTTTAGCTGACCATTATCAACACATATCCATTTTCCATACTTAAACTTCACAACAACAAATACCTCCATAGAATATAAAGCAACTTTTCCTGATATATATGAAAACATGCAAGATAGTGGCATCTCAAATTCTGATAAGTTACTATATCCAGCTCTCAGTCCAGGATCTTTGGATGATGTGCATTTATCTCTGGTTCCATCACAATTCCATTTTTAAATTCTGTAAACTAGAAACTACATATAAAGTTAAGTATGTATAAAATAGTAGAATGAGAAGGGGAAATGGAATATGTCACAGCAAGGAAGAAACTATGGATAGATACTATAGGTTGTTCTGAAATTTTTCCTCTACTACTCAGTCAATATTTCCTTCGGATCTTCTTTATATTAATATTTCTTTACCTCAGACATGACCTAACCCTTCATTCCTGAAGTGTCATGGTCCTTGGTGTCCCTGCTTATGTGTGATTGTCTGAATCTCCCCTTTTAACATTCACCACGGGAAAGGCAGCAGAAGGAGGTGCCTTGAAGGATCCTCTGGGTCTCAGACACAATCTTCACCACCTTCACTCTACAGCGGCAACCCTGTTGCATCATCTAGCTTCAAAATTCCCATTTTGGCTATCGTTCTAGTGGCATGAACAGCCCAAAATAGCCAGGTAGCTCTCTTCTCCTCTAGGCAGCAGATATGTTGTTGTATGTCTGTCCAGAAGAAATATATCTCCCCTGAGTACTGAAATTTCTAAACAAGCAGAACCATACCATTTTTTGATTGGGCTATTAGATATAATATTTAGAAGGAACACTCCAACTTCTACCCCTTGGTTACTAGAATACTGGCTATAACAGAAACAGCACTGTCTATTGGCCACTAGTTCAGAGCATATGCCATGTCCTATTGGACAGCACCTCCAATTGTCAGATCTTGGTTCTTAGAGATTCCATGGTTGAGTTTTTAGTAGACAATTGCACTGCTCTGCCAGGATAACTGCTAGGTAACTGGATATGCAAGATATTGGATACAGGATATTCCAAGATAACTGGTTTATGATGTCTGTGGTAAGATTAGTGGGTCTTGTGAATATTAATCCATCACTTTGTTTCTTTCTCTGTAAAGTAAGTTTCTTGTGAAGGATAAAATGCAGTGGAAAGGATATTCATTAAGTCTATGGATGGTGGTGTTGGCAGAAGCAATGCAAACTCGAAAAGCAAATCTATATCAGAGTAAATGTCATTCCCAGTGAGGACAAATGTCATTCCCAGTGAGGGCATCCAAAGTAATCAACCTGCTACCTGGTCACTCTAGAGAATGGGGCCCTATTAGGAGCTTAGTATGGGCCTCTGGTGTTGGCATGTAGGCACTCAGCAGAGACAGTAGCCACATCAGCCTTGGTAAAGGGAAGTCCATGTGGTTGATGCCATGCTTAACCTCTGTTTCTGCCCCCAAGGACACCTGATGTGTAAGTTCATTGAGTAAACACTGGGAGAACTAGGAAAAGTGGATGTATGACATCCATAACAGAGACATTTTGTTCACTTGCGATTCCTCCAGAGTGGTGACCTTTTGGTGAGCTATTAGATAGGACATAAATAGTCTAATGAAATGGTACAGATACTAGTCCTATAAAGCTGAGGGGGTCAGGTGGTACAGAATGAAAGAGCAAGGGAGTTACCTTCAAATCAATTTTAAAATATGGTTCAGGGGCGCCTGGGTGGCTCAGTGGGTTAAAGCCTCTGCCTTCGGCTCAGGTCATGATCTCAGGATCCTGGGATCGATGCCCGCATCGGGCTCTCTGCTCGGCAGAGAGCCTGCTTCCTCCTCTCTCTCTCTGTCTGCCTACTTGTGATCTCTCTCTCTGTCAAAGTAAATAAATAAAATCTTAAAAAAAAAATAAAATAAAATATGGTTCAGATATCTATACTCAACCTCTTGAGAATGGCCAAGCCAGAAAGGATTTGAGTGGTGATTAAGGTTTGGCACCCAATTGATGAGGTTAGGTCTCTGAAGAGAGGAAGCTCTGAGAGGAGTCTCATTGACAAAGAGGTAGAAAGAACCTTGGACTTAGAATCTGAAAATCTGAATATGACTTTCAGCACTGTCTTTTATGAGCTATGTGAACATGAGAAACATGCTTTGCCTCTCTTGGTTTTACCTTCCTTATCCATAAAACAGGATTAACATTATTATCTTTGCCAACCTCATGGAATTTGAAGATCTAAAATGAAATAATGCATTTGGGAGCACTTGAAGTTTGAAGTGTCATACGAATATAAAATGAATTACTGCCATGAAGGAAAGACTTCCATGAATTCCATTTAACTTGTGGGGGTGGGGAGAAGAGAAATGACTAGGCCAGATGCCATGACTTCCTTGGGGTATGGTCTAGGCTGGTGGACAGGGCCCATAATTTCAAATTTCTTTAGCTCTCTGCTTTAGACCAAAAGACCCATGACGCTGGCAGAAGTGCCATGATCTGAAAAAGTTCAACAGAAATAATGTTTGAAGTCTATTTCTGGATGTATCATTTAAATCTGTCTCAGTTAATGGAGAAACCAACATGTGGGCACATGTTCTGGATTAATAACTCCCTGGATGGGTGACTCTTAAAACTATGGGAATAGATAATGAGGAAGTCACAGAGGGTTTTTATTGGTATTAGAGCCAAAGGAATTACTTTTATAATAATGCAATATTTTAAAACAACTCCCTTTTCTTCCCTACCTCAAATATTGGAATATGTCTCATGACTACAGAGTGAGATGGATAAGTGATGAGTCTGCTTCCTTGGACTTATGTGGATGAAAAATTTAAATAACTCAGAAAAATAGTCCACTCTGAAGTTGTGTGTGTGTGTGTGTGTGTGCACATGTGTGTGTGTGATCCACCCATCCTTTGTGTGTGCCCCCCCTCAAATTTTTGAAAATCACTGTTAATGTCTTTATAGTGCAACATTAATTGGTAAATGAGAAATCAGAAGACTGGAGAACAGTGGAAATGAATGATTCTGGAGAAAAAGGGAGGCTTGTATAGACCATGGATGGGCCTAAGAGATAAAATTACCTTTGGGTAAGACTGCAGGGCTTCCTGTTATGCTAACAGCTATAGGTAATCTTCTTAATTAGGCAATGCTACAAAGGTAAGGGGGAAGACACCTGTTTTGGCTTTCTCAAGATCTTAGCTCCCTAGCAGCAGCAGCAGCTTATAGTGAGAACAGCAGGTGACATTGCCACATCTCAGATAACCACGGGCCAAAGCATTAGGGGCTCTTGAGCGAAAGCCCTCTATGTTCCTAGCTTCAACATCTGCTTTCTGATTCTTTGCTTCTTTTTTCCAAAGAGAAAGGTCACATGGCTATCAAGTGGCAGAGCCAGGATTCACATGTAGGCTGCCTAGTTCCAGAGCCTGAATTTAGATGATGGCACAATTTCTGCTTGCTGGGATTGGTGACACTGTGTGGGTTGGCAGCCTCCTCCATTTTGCAAACCTCCACTAAAATTTAGTAAAAAAAAAAAAAAAGAAAGAAAAGAAAAGAAAAGAAAGAACCCCTGCAGGTTATTTTCCTAAAATAGACCATTCCCTATTACCCACCCAGCCCCATTCCTCCATACCCTGTATATCTAAATCCTGAGGTGTTTCCATCATTTTTTAGACCTCTCCTGAAATTACATTGCGGGGAACCAGTACCAGGTACATACAGCAAAGGGCCACTGGAGTCCAGCCCTGCAGGTTTTATGTGCAGAAGATTGAATTCTCAATTACATTCTCTCTGCTTCTGTGCCCCACATCCTGGAGAATCATGAAGCACAGGCCATGAAGGAAGGCACAAAGCACCTGGGGATTTGGTCATTAGTTGTCATGGCTGAGAGCTTTAATGTGGCTCTCTGTAGAGCAATGGGAGATGGTGAGGACACTAAGTTATTTTAAAAGACACCAAAGATTATTTCTGACTGTCCTTTGCCCTGAGGCTCATGTACAATTTCAATACACAAGAATTTCCTCAGCAAGTACCCTGTACCCAGCACTGTGCCAGATGTTATGAGAGATTCAAAGCCCAAGAAATGGTTTCTGCCTCTAGGAGTTTTCAGTCTAGTTGAAAAGACACAATACACACAGATCAGTAGAAAACACTTCATAATTATGTAAAAAATTTCATGTAACCTTGTACCAGCATAAAAGGTGCTATGGAAAGTCAGAGGAAAGAGAGAAATAATCACAGTAATAGTAATAATAATAAGACAGTGTTTACTAAGCACTGAATATGTGGCAGGTATTGTCAGTATTAACTTCCTTAATCCTCTGAACAACTCTATTGAGTGTGGTACCAGTTTTACCCCACTTTTAAAGATGAGGAAATTGAGGCACAGAGCAGTCAGGGAACTCCCCCAAGGTCACACAGATGGTGAGTGATATCACTTAGATTTAGACTTTGCCAGTGCATAACAACGTCTACCTAGCACTCTATTCTTCCTCCATTTCAGTGAATTAGTTGGAGAAGCCCTCATAAATGGTGTGGGATGGTCTTCCAGCTCTGAAGTCTACACTATAACAAGACTTGAAGGATAGTGTAGGTTTGGAGGATCAGGGAATGTATTACAGCTTAAAAATAATAGAATCACGTTGGTTATAACTGGCTATCTTTTTATTGAGCCCCTACTAGGCAGTTTTCTTTTGCAGTGCAATGGATTATTTGCATGTTAGACTGAAACAATGTGATATATAATAAGAAGAACCTGGGTTTTAGAGTCAGACAAATCTAGGTTTGAGTTCTGGATCTGTCCTTAGGTACATGACTATGGTTTAGTTACTTAACCTGTCTGAGTTAAATACAAAAAGCACATTGGCTTTAATTAGCTCTCTTTTTATTGTACACTTGGTAGGTGCCATGAGCTTTACCTGAATTATCTCATTTAACCCTCATGGCAACTCATGATTTAGGAATTACTATCCTGATTTTACAGATAAGAAAACTGTCCAAAATCAAATTATTAGTAAGTAGAAGTATAGGGATTCTATTCTTGGTTTGTGAGTATGTTCTGTTACTGCCTGATATTCCCACTCAGCCACTACCAGACTAGGCCATGATTTTAGCCAGATAGGCAGAGTTAAGACTCAGTTTGAATGTGCAGAATATTGAAAAAGATCCTTAGCTGATGCCAAGTGTTTGCCATTTGACTGCAATTTCACACAAATTAAAAGTGAGGCAAAAAGAGGGGCACCTGGGTGGCTCAGTCAGTTAAGCATCTGACTCTTGACCTTGGCTCAGGTCATGATTAGGGGTCCTGAGATAGAGCCGTAAGTAGGCCTCTGTGCTGGGTGTGGAGCCTGCTTAAGATCCTCTCTCTTGAATTACACTAAGTTCTTTCGAAAGAAATCTAGTATGTGCTTAAGGGAGTCTGACCTTACATGCCTGGGTTAGTTTGTTAATTGCACAGAACCAAGTCTCTGAATCTTACTCAGAGACTGGAAAGGCGAAACTGTAGCACAGCCAGCAGCCAGGGTATCTGGGAGCTAGTGAAGCTATTCTTTTCCACTATCCCATCAGATACACATTTAACAATGCCTCTTGACTATAATCCCTCAGAAGGGACACTAGGAGATAGCTTATCCTATACATGCACTCTAAATTTTAGTCCAGGATTGATATGTGCTCATTCTGCATGGCAGAATAATAGCCTGGTTGAAATGATTGAGTGGTTGGTAATTTTCAGTGTAAGACTGAGACAGTCCTTCTTTAAAGTGACTTGTCTTAATATCATCAGCAGCAGCAGCATTAACACTTGTTAAGTAGGTAATGTGTACCCTGTACTAATTGGTTTACATGTCATTTAAGCCTCACAACAAATCTTCTCAAATAGGTACTATTATTATCATCCCCATGGGATAGAGGAGGAAGTTAAAAGACTAACTTGCTCAAGAGTACACAACTGCTTAGACAGGGTAGAGAAATTCCTTCTCCTGCCTTGATCACTGATTGAGATTGTTACCTCATTGCATCTAAATTAAACTTAGGGGGAGGACACCAGCACAGGGTAATTTTCCCTCACCCTCCCCAATCCACTGCTGGTAGGACTATATTTTGTCTGCAAAGTGATGGTAGTGAAAAGCGTGAGGATTTAGGATTTAGGCTGTTGAGCACTAATTGAACTTTCTTGTCTGATCCATGTCTGCTCTGAAAATACCTGTGTGCCCCCTGCCTGCCTCTCAGAGATGTTTTTCCACAGGCAGTTTTCTGTGTCTTTTGGGGTCTATTTCATATGTTGGAAAGATAAACCATCAATCACAATTCCTTCCCTTGACACACCTACCATCTAGACAAATGGTAACGTTTGTGGATAGCATAACTGCTAGTATGGTGAAAAAAATGTGGAAGAAGGACACAGATGCAAACCTAAATCCACTGAAGCAAAGAGGGAACATTTTGCATAAATTGAAGGCTTGGGGAGAGTGACTATGAAGGGGGTTTACCTGTGGGAAAAGATAATACCCAAGGAGATTTTGCACTAACTTTTGACTCTATAAAAGTCAATTGCAGGAGCCATTTGAAGAACAGGAAAGGATAGCATAAACATGGCACATGAGAGTGTGACAAAAAATCTTGATATTGACTATGTTGAGGCTTGAAAGAAGAAATGGAAAGCCTGAGTATGAGAGAATTGAGGGGAGAATACATATAGCTCTGAATTCACTAGATAAGCAAGAACTTGTTTTTCTTTTGTTTTGTTTTAACATCTTAATTTTATTTTACCTTTTTCAGTGTTCCAAGATTCATTGTTTATGCACCACACTCAGTGCTCCATGCAATATGTGTCCTCTTTAATACCCACCACCAGGCTCACCCATCCCCCCACCACCCTCCTCTCCATAACCGTGTTTGTTTCTCAGAGAGAAGGTACCTGGAAAGTGAGAAATAGTTAATAAAGTTTTCCTACTCAGGCTGGGAGGTAAATGTGGATGTTAGATATTTTACAGTAGTAAGAAACTAATGTGGCTCTCTGGACTCAACTGATCTGTTGTATTACAGCCTCTGAGTTCTTCTCCCTGCAGGTAAAGGCCAACTTCTTACACAGAAAAGAATTGATATTTACTGCCTACTTTCCATGTGCCAGAATCTGGCTTAGCCCTTTACATGTATTATATCATCTTTAGAACAACTCCACAAAGTACAGTCCCTAACAGATGGGAGATTTGAGGCCTGTGGAGATTAAGTGACAACTCCAAGTTCACACAGATGGTAAGTGGCTGAGCTCAGGGCTGTTTGACTCCAAAGCATACATGCTTTCCCTGGCACTTCATCTTGGGCAATGTACCAATCTCTCTGTTCTTTACAATATGTGACAGACCTCAAGAAACTAGTATGACCAGCAAGCAGGCTAGTAGCTGTCTGGTGGGTCTTCTTGTACAGGATGTACACAATCATTTATGATTCTACCTGCCTCTATTATTAAAATTCACACATCATGTAACGTAATAGTGTTGCCCTCCAGTCCTTGCAGTTAAATTTCTTACCAGGATAACCCGTAAGGAACAATAGTGACCAGTTTTTGCTCATTCGTTCTCTTGGTGGAAGAACATTTGAGCATATCAGTCAACACATAGGAAACAGGAGGGAGGAAGGAAGGGAAATAAAAGAGGCTTTTCAGCCATTAAAGCTCCAGTAGGCGGTTAACACATGAATTCACCCATAGCTCCTCATTAGTTACATAAAAACTCTAGTAGAGCCAGAATCCCTAAGATTCCATTCATGATTCTATTTATATATTTTTATCCCATTTTAAATTTAATTTAATATTTAAAATATTTTATTTATTTGACAGAGACAGAGAGATGGAGAGAGAGAGAGAGAGAGAGAGAGAGAGAGAGAGAGAGAGATCGAGCACAAGCACTGGGAGGGGGCAGGCAGAGGGAGAGGAAGAAGCAGGTGCCCCATTAAGCAAGGAGCCCAGAGTGGACCCCATGCAGGGCTAGATCCCAGGACTCTGGGATCATGAGCTGAGCCAAAGGCAGACATTTAACTCTCTGAGTCACAAGGTGCCCCACCTATTTTTAAATTTTAAGGTATTCTGAAATATTTTATTTTAATTGTGGTAAAAAATAAATGATCTGAAATTTACCATCTTAACCATTTTAAGTGTACAGTTCAGTATGTTAAATATATTCACATTGTTGTGCAATAGATCTCTAGAACTTTCTCATCTTGCAAAACTGAAACTCTATAACCATTAAACAATAAATTCTCCCATCCCCTGCTAAAACCATTCGTTTTTGTCTTTAATTTTTTTTGTTTTTTCCCTATTAATTGGAGTAGTTTAGATACTTTAGATAAGTAGAATCATAAGGTTTTTGTCTTTTTTTAAACTGGCTTATTTCATGTAGCACAACATCCTTAAGATTCATTTAGATCTTATTTTTAAATCACTTAAAGTCCCTCTTTGTAGATATAAGTGAAGAGTTATGACTTTTTTTATGGTATGGCCAAATACCTATAACATAAAATTTACCATTAGTGACATTTAAGTACATTGACAATGTAGTATAACCATCACCACTATCTACTTCCAGAACATTTTCATCACTCCCAAAAGAAACACCATACCCATTAAGCAGCCAGTCTTCATTTGTTCCTCACTCTAGCCCCTGGTAACCAATAACAGCTTTCTGTCTCTATGGATTCATCTATGCACTGTATTTCATATAAATGGAATCCTCTATATGGCCTTTGGGGGTCTAGCTTCTTTCCCCTGGCGTGATGTCTTCAAAGTTTATCCATGTTGCAGCATGTGTCAAAATTTCATTCATTTTATGGTTAAATAATATTTCATTGTATGGATATGCCACATTTTGTTTACCCATTCATCGTTTGATGAACACTTGCATTGTTTCCACCTTTTGGATATTGTGAATGGTGTTGCTATGAACATTTATATACATTTTTTGCACATTTTTTTCAATTCTTTGGGGTATATATCTAAGAGTTGGGACATTTTATTAAGGGGTATTTTTCCTGTCTTCCTTGTCAGGAAGCTGTATAACTTTCTGCATCCTTTCACCTTTGAGACAGTTGCTACTGTGCCCCAGTAGGACATTCCAGCACATTGTTTTTAGGAGGTAAATCTATAAACCATAATCTAGAGAAACATTAAAACTGTGATTATCAATACCTAGTACCTTCATTTTTAAAAATATTTATTTGTTTATTTATTTATTAGAGAGAGAGAGAATGAGATGGGGGAGGGACAGAAGGAGAGGGAGAAGCAGACTCCCCACTGAGCAGGGAGTTTGACATGGGGCTCAATCCCAGGACCCTGAGATCCTGACCAGACCTGAAGGCAGATGCTTAACTGACTGAGCTACCCAGATGCCCCAATAACTACTACCTTCTAAATACTAGTCTAGTCTACCAATTCCATGAATCCTCCCCTCATAATACTAACATAACTCTGCACATTCTTATCCCTAAACATAATGTATCATATTTTTATTTAAACATATCATATGTGAATGCCTAACTTCTCAACTAGAAAACAATTAATTTCTTCTAGGACCAGAACTACCTTCCCTCTCAGATGCCTTCAGATGCACATAGACTAGTGTCTGCACAAAATATTGGTAAGAACATGAGTTCTAGTCCTCGTTTCATCACTTAGCAGCTGCGTGATCTTGGACAAGTTTTTTTGCTTAGCTTCTCTCGGTCTTGGTTTCTTCATGTATAAACTGAGGATAATAGTAGCACTTATCTGCATCGGGGATTTGTGAGGATAATGACTTAATGCATATGTGAGGTACTTAGAATAATGCCTAGAACATGGTAAGTGCTCAGCAAATATTAGCTAGTAGTGGTAGTAGTATTATTTAGGGTCAGGTGGATCTGAGTTCAAATTCCAGCTCTGCCAATGATTAAATATACATGTATGCTATATCACTGTGAGCTTATTGCTTATAGTACACACACACACACACACACACACACACACACACACACACACGAGCAGTTTCCTGTGTTACAACTCAGTGACGAGACTGGTGAAATTTTTACTACCAACTTCCATCTGTGTTTTCTCCTTTGGCATCCAGTAGACTGGACTTGTCCTCCTTTTCTGCTCCCTTTGTATGCTAGTTAAATGCAGAGGTTCTAGTAGAGAACATCACAGCCCTAGAAGAAGATGGGAGGAGACCAGAACCCAGAAATACCTTGTGGGAGTCTGCCTGTCAAACACCTTATGGTATGAGGATGGTATGGAATGAATGAGAAATAAGCCTTTTACTATGTTAAGTCCCTAAGATATCAGATTGTTTGTCATAGCAATTAACCTTTAAGACTAATATAATCATTTGCTAATTTGGTATGCTCAGTATTCAATTAGATTAAAATTATAGCAACCTCAACTGAAATACACAAATTCAGGTGTAAAATTCATTTCTAACCTAAGCCCTTTTGCTGCAGTTCTGTACAAACTGATCCACCCAAGCAGGGCTGGAACAATGGTCAGAGAAGTGAGGTGCCTAAAGGCTCTTCCATGACTCCCTGTGTCCATGACTGCTTGGCTTCTTGTTCTTCTGGTCACCTCCTGGCATCTGAGTGTGCTAGGACACATTTGCCCATCGATCCCTTAAATGGAAGGGTTATGGCCATAAGACAAAAGAAACTTCATTTAGAAATCCAAGCCATTTTCAGGCCTGGCCCTTACTTGCTAAGCAGATAAAGGGAGCCTGCATATTCTCCTTCTCCACCAGCTGTTTTCTTGTGCTGAGATGGCTGACCTGCCCCAACCTCTCCATAAAAATGGTTTGCTCTGCCATGATTCCTTGGGGAATTAACTTACCCTTTGCTTTGGTTAACTGGCTGTCTCTATCTCAGGGACATCTGTTCAATAGCCATATTTGGCCTTGGAATGGGCTCCAGATCCAGTGTTTTGGGGCTGGTGATGAAGCAAATATAGGGAGTTCTACCAGTCCAGCACTCTCCACCCACAACATGGCCCCAACGCACACACCTACATACATGCTTAGTGTGCCTGTTACTAAAATATAACCCTCTGAGGATTCCAGTAGAGGTAGCTCCTAGGCTGACTGTTCCAATTCTCCCACTGCATATTAGTAGTCTAGGGGATTGGGCTTCCTTCCATTTTAATTTTGAATAAGAGAAATTGGAAGAGGAGTGGAAATATGGAGGGTGGAGCTGCTTTGCTGCTAAAAATAATGCTAACAGAGAGAGAGGGAGAGAAGAGGGAGGAGGAAAAGGAAGGGGAGGGAAGGGGAAGGGAAAAGAAGAGATGGAGAGATGCCAGGGGACAGGAAATCAGAAATAGAAAGGGGTGGGGGATGCTATAGGGGATGGAAATAGAAATAAAGAAAAGTTTAAAAAGAAGAGAAAAGAAAAGGAAGAAAAACCAAAAAAGAAAAAAAACTTCAGGACACAAAAAGAAGGAAAAACAAATAGAGATGGGAGAAGGAAACACTTAAAACTGAGAAGTAGCAGTAGGGGAGTGAGAACTCTGGAGCCATTGAAGCGAGGAAGAGGAGGTGGTGGCAGGGCTTGTGCCTCAAACAGCTCAGATAGTGCCAAAGGAGAAAGGACAACCCTGCTGTGGTAAGCCTTAAGGTAAGCCCACTTGATTATGAGCCTTCTGTAAGACTGCTGACTCACCCAGGACCATTTCCAGAATGTTCTCAGATATCTTAAAGGCCTTATCACAAAGTTGCTGCAGCTTTATCTCATTTGATGTCTGTTATGAACATTATATCAAATGGGGAAATAAGAAAGATAACTGTCCCTGGCCACTGCTTCTTCATAGTTTCTGTTTCAGGACCCTAGATTTAGGCTCTGTTCTCAGAACAATAATGAAGGAAAAAAAGGAACTATGACAAAAGCTAATAGGTAGGTAATGGGTATTGGGTCAAATTACCATTCACCTCAAAGTCTCCTGTGTTTCTTCAAGAAAAACAGATAGCTGTGATCATTTGGTGAAAGTAAGAGCATGAAAGGAAGAGGAAAGGTATAGCTGGCATACCACGGGAAGCCATGTTGTTAAATACTGCTCCTGGACCTCCTCGATGATGTTGGCAGGGAAAAGGAAGTACACAACAATCGACAAGCCTGAAAGACCCACTCCTTCCTTAGCCTCCCAGACTTAATGAAAATCCTTCAGGACACAAGGACCTCACAAGCCTGACTGAGCTTAATAATCCTACTCTCGGGGTTACTGTATAGGTGGGTAGGGTTAATGAAGAGTTTTTGGAGGCCAAAGGTAATTGGGGAATTTTGTATGTTAAATAATTCCTACTCTTAAATCTTCCCAATTCTCCAACCTTAGCTCTGTCTCTTTCTTTATCCCTCTCCCCCTCTTCTCTCTCCTCTCTTTTTTGCATCTGGTACACACAGTTGGATTATTTATATATTTATATACATGATATAACTATATCATGGTATCTAACAATATACATTGTATCATAATATGTATCATATATTATATCATATATTGTTAGATATCATGATATATTATCATCATTGGCCCACACATGGATTGATTGATTGATTGCTTGATTGATTTATAAAGCCAATAAGATGAACACTTGTGAACTTACCACCCAATGGAAAAAAACTAAGACATCACCTAGGAACTTACATCTGCTTGTGTACACCTAGTCTATCTTATCCCTTTGTTCCCTTTGTTGCCACCAGCGGTAACAACTATATTGTCGTCAGTGTTTATGGTTCCTGTGATTAACTTCCCATTTTATCACATTTGTATGTATACACTGGCACTTTGGCCACTCAGCCATTTACCTAACTGTGTGACCAAAGGCAAATTTCTCAGTGTTTTTGAGTCTTAGATTCCTCTAATAAAAAAAATGACAATAATACCTGCCTCAGAGAGTTTTTGTGATGACTCTGTCCCTTAATGCATATAAAACAGCTAGACAAGAACTTTGCAGATGAATATGGATAGTAATAGTAGTACTAATAGTAATGTGCTGATGTTGCCCTTTTCTCCCTTTGCTAACTCATGTGCCATCTCCTCCAGGAAGACTAACCTAATTTCCTTAGTTGGAACCAGTTGCTTATTTTCTCTACATTCCCATGGTACCTATTCACACCTTCATTCTGGTCCATGTTTCATACTAGGGCTAATAACAAGTCTGTTTTCCTTTAAAGCAGTAGTTCTTAATATTATCAGCACATTAAAATCATCTGGAACTTTTAAGAGTCCTGATCCACGCCCTTTAAAGCAGTGGTTCTTAATTTATCAGCACATTAAAATCATCTGGGATCGTCAAGAGTCCTGATGCAAGCCCTATAACAGACCAATTAAATGAGAATCTTTAGGAGTGAGACTCAGACAACAGCATTTGTTATAGCTTTTCCAAGTGATTCTAATGTACAGCCAAGGTTAAGAACCATACCTTAGAAGACAAGTCAGCAAACTCTGACCCACAAACCAACTCCCACCCACTGCCTATTTTTGTAAATAAAATTCTATTGGTCCATTTGTTTATGTATTTTTATGACTAATTTCATACTATAATGGCAGAGTTGAGTAATTGTAACAGATACTACCAGATCCTCAAAGTCTAAATCATTCACTATCTGAATCATTACAGAAAGTGTTTGTTGACCTCTGCCTTAGAAAGTAATTTGAGTGTAGGGACCAAGTCTTACTCATCTCTACTTTTTCTAAATATGGCTAACACAATGCTTTGCCCATAGCTGCTTAATAAGTGATTGTCCAAAGAATGGCCAGAAATGAGGTGGAAGGTCCTATCTGCCAAATTCAAATCTGAAGTTTATTTTTCTAGTAGTGCTGACATCAGCCAATATTTTGAAGTATGTGAATTCCAGTCTCCTTGTTGGCTGGGAGAAGATGACCTACAGAGAGTACTGGAAAGAGAAAGTTAGGAAAGCTACCTTGCCTTGCACCCTGCATCAATTCTCAGAGTACAGTGCTGGTCTCACCACTGCCATCCAGCATTCTTTTAGGATCACTAATTGGCTTCCATCTCTTCCAACTCCTTCCAGTTTGGGAAATATGTGAATTGGTTGACTTTTGGATATCTCTTTCAGATTTGTCTTATGGACCATCTCGTGGTTTAGTTATTTATATCACAGTGGTTAAAAATTGATGTTGTGGAGTCAGGCAAACCCAGTTGTGAATCTTGGTTGTGTGACCCTGGTCTCATTGCTTACTGGCTCTATATGTGTTTCTGAATCTGCAAAATGTCCATAACAGTGCATATCTCATGGGGTTCTTGGAGTAAATGAGATAATGCCTGTAAAACACTAAGCAGATTACTGGGAAAACAGTAAGCACTCAGTTAAATGTTGCTCTGATCTTCTTCATTACACCTATCATTGGCCTCATAGGCATCAAAGAGGCATCAAAGTCCTCATAAACCCTGTCATGGTAGTAAGCCCCTTAAAGGCAGGGGACTTTTATTAGCCATTTCTGCCTCCCTGCCATGCCTGGCACATAGTGGGCTCTCAGTGTGCATTAATTGTTTGAATTGTAACCTGTCACTACAAATAAAACTCATGGCAGGAAGGCAGATGTCAGGTTCCACCTCACCTCTCACTTTCTATTGCCTGCATCCCTAGGCATCTGGGTGTTAATCAAGGCCATATATCAAAAATAGGCACTGACATATATGGTAATTTTACTAGCCTTGGGGCCGTCAAAATTAATTTGTCTACATTTTCCAAATGAACAGTAAGTCTATTAAAATTCCCACCTGTGACAAATACATAGTGCATTAATTTTTCCTAGGGTAAGGAACTGCCATTGAGGTGGTATTTCTAAAACACTTGTCACAACAAGTCTAAATTACTACGATAGTGCTTAGATTCAAATCTAGAGGACATATAAAAGGCCAGGCTCCCAGTCTTTGGCATGAAAAATGTATATAGAAGAGGCATTCTAAGGCCAGAAACCATTTCTCCTGCTTTAACAATGAATTGGGCTCAGCGACTGCTATGTTAGCCTGGGAATAATGCACTGTATTTTTTTCTATTTTTTTTATTCTTTGCCCCAGGGGTACAGGTCTGTGAATCATCCAGCTTACATCTTTCACAGCATTTACCAAAGCACAAACCCTCCCCAGTGTCCATAACCCATCCACCCTATCCCTACCCTCCCACCCCCCAGTAACCCTCAGTTTGTTTTCTGAGATTAGGAGTCTCTTATGGTTTGTCTCCTTCCCCATCCCATCTTGTTTCATTATTTTTCCCTCCCTATAAAATGCTACCGTACAGAGGTTCCTAGGCCAGCATGTCTGGACTTGGCCACTTCCACTTATTTACTTAACACTGTCCTCAGGAGAATAAATGGGGTAGACACCTCAGCCAGTGAGAGAGCACTGTGGAGCAATGTCAAAATCCTTGTCCAGTTCAATAGCAATCAGCACAAGATTAAAGATCAGGTTTCCGAGTACTTAAAGCCAATAGGAAAACCCTCAGAGGGAGAAGTTTATTTTCCCTAGCTCCTGTTTCTTCTTTCTGTGTCCTTTGCCTGGATACCACCAATCCCACAGTGGGTGATATGTTTGGGTACACTTGGTCTTAAATTAATGACAAAACTTAATGTAGACTCTTCCCAGGGAAAGTTACATTTATATAGAGGTCACTAGGTTCAAAATAAAGGATTGACATGCTAGTAGTAGATAAATCTAAAGAAATTCATGCCAAGACACATCTTGGCATCACATCAAAGTTGTACTTAAACTAAAAACAGAAGAAAATATTGACAGCTGTAAGGGAGAAATAACACCTGGCTCTGAGTGGAGGGGAAAAAAAAGTTCAAATTATAGCAGATTTCTCATCAGAAACTGTGGAGGCCAGAAGAAGGTGGCACAAGATTGCTAAAGTGTGGAAAGAAAAGAACTATCAACCATAAGTCTTACATCCAGGTGAGATATCCTTCAGGAATTAAGCTTGGAATTTCTGTATTAGAGGGTTAAAAGTGGGGCAGAGTGCATAAGATTGCCCAATACCATATTAATGTAATGTAAGAACTTTTCCCCCCTGTCAGTAGGCATTAGTTACTCAAATTGGTATATTAAGCTAAAAATAATTTAGTTTCAGTAGGGAAAATCATCTTATCATGACTCTGGGATTCAAAACACAAGAAAACTCTACCTAATGTACCTCTATAAAAGGATTTTATTAGCTCACATGGCTAAACACCTTCAGACATAGCTATATTCAATGATTCAAAAAACCATCATCAGGATTTTGTTTCTCCCTACCCCTCAGTTCTGCTTCTTCAAGATGTCTGTATTGCTTTCGTTTGTTTGTTTGTTATTGTTTGTTTAGAGAGAGATGGAAAGAGAGCAGGGGAAGGGCAGAGGGACAGGGAGAGAGAGAGAATCTTAAACAGGCTCCAACCCCAGTGCAGAGCCAATCTGGGGTTTGAACTCATGACCCTGAGATTATGACCTGAGCTGAAGTCCGAGTTGGACACTTGACTGACTGAGTTATCCAGGTGCCCCCAGAATGTCTGTAATGGGCTCTCTTACTCAGAGATGGCTGTCAGCAGTAATTCAGACTATCTTCTTTCTATATCCCATTCCAGTTGGAAAAAAAATGAGAGTACTTATCCAGCATTTCCAAGAAAAGCCATAAAATTCACTCTTATTGGTAAGTTTGGTACACAAGTCCATACCTAGAATAGTCACAGTGGCCAGACAAATGGTGTGTGACAATTGATTTAGGCCTGGGTCTCAGGGCTAGAGGTGGAATTCCATCCAGGAAGGTGGACTGAAGTGGGAAAGAAGTTGGGTCTCTATATGAAAATTAGGGTCCACTGGCAAAAGTAGAATGCTTGCTGGGGAGGTGAACAGCAAACGGCTCCCACAACCACAGCTAGCCAATCTCTTGGAGTTGTTTGATGCAGAAAGTTTGCATGTTGATAAAAGGGCACAAATGAAATTTATTTATTTAGACTACCCAAAGCATCCTATGCAAATCTCTACAAAATCCCACTGGGTTTTTTTTAAGTTTTTTTTTTAAATATTTCACTTATTTATTCCAGAGATGGAGAAATATCTAGATAGATAGAGAGAGAGAAAGAGAGATAGAGAGATAGATAGATAGATAGATAGATAGATAGATAGATAGATATGTATATATATAGATAGAAAGAGAGAGACAGAGACAGAGACAAAGACAGAGACAGAGAGTGAGGGGAGAAGCAGAGGGAGAGAGACAAGCGGACTCCACACTGAGTACAGAGCCCTACACAGGGCAGGATCCTGCTACCTCAAGATCATGACCCCAGCCAAAATCAAAAGTCGGACACCCAACTGACTGAGCCACTGAGGTACCCCCAAATTCCCATTGTTTTATCATGAATATGAGGTTAATTTAGAAGTGAGAAACAAAAAAGTAGGATAAATAGGACATTTGAAAGGAGATATAAATGGTGAGATGCTCCAAAGGCTGGTCTAATTTAATACTTCAATATGTTGTGGATCAGGGATCAGGAAACTTTTTCTGTAAAGGACCAGGTAGTAAATAATTTTGGTTTGATGGGCCATACATGTCCTAGCATGAAAGCACCCATGGGCAACTTGTAAATAAATGCATTTGGCTGGGTGCCAATAAAATTTTATTTTTAAAATGAGCAGTAGGCTGGATTTGACCCACAGGTGGTAGTTTGTTGAATCCTGTTAGAGATGGATAGTGATATACTATGTGGGAATATGGGTTCTGTTGTTAGATGTATCTGGATTTGAGTCTTACCACATACTCACCAGTTTTGTGTCCGTGGATAATTTTCTTAACTACTTTAAACTTCAATTTCCTCATCTGCATAATAGAAATAATAGTAAGAGATATCTAAAAGAGTCATTGTGAGAATTAAAAAAGAAAATGCACATAAATCAGAGTATAATGCCTGACATATGTGTAGTAAGTGGTCAGTAAATTGTAGCTATTATGATGATGATGATGAATATCATTGGGGGAAAACTGTAGGAAAACCTTGTGAGAGGGAAGAAAGATAAATTTCAATGTTGTTTTAAGGATACATATTTATTAAAACATTCCAACTATATTTTTAGAGCAGTAGGATTTGTGTCATCAAGTACAACTTAAGAGAAGTACAGCTTTCAGGGAAGGGTCCACAATGATTCTTCTCTCAAGATACTGATGGAACCCCAAAATTCCCCAGAATTACTGGATGCCATTTTAAAATCATCAGTGATTTTTAAAAAGTTATCTTGTTCAAATTTATTTTGTGTCCACACCTGGAATTTTACATACATTTTTAATGATTGTCCTTCACTAAATACAGAGTAGAGTTGGAGAAGATTTAGAAAGGGCATGCTGAAGAGATTACTGGTTTATATGGGTGAATGCATGAGGGCCCACTATCTTTAAATCAAAATTATAACACTGACCTTATAAAGGTGTGGGGAGCACTAAATGCCAGAAATAGACATCCATTTGTTAGTAATGTGAACTTAAGTATCATTAACAAATTAAAGCATTCAGCACAGGCCTGGCATAAAGTAGGCATTTACCAACTATTTGTTTCCTTTCTTTAGATGCACACAAAACTATATCCCCAAAATGATGAGTCTTCCATTCATAGGGAAAACTGGAATTCTACATGGTTCACTTCTGGGTTACTATGAAGCAAATGGGGTTGGTGGAATACAGTTACAACTAGGCTTATCACTGAACCGGACCAACAAGAAAACTAGTGCCATGTTAGATATGTACTAGAAATCAGTGTGCAGGAAACAGGTTCAAGTAAACTCAAGAGTTAAAACCAATACCAGAAAGTAATATGGATAATTAAGTGCATAAATGCTCAAAGTTATAGTGGCAAGCAATAACTGGACAGCATGGTCTAGGTACCAAGATCTTTCTACTGACTCTACTAAATAGTGTAATTCACTTCTAGGACTTTTGTTTTTAAAATGTGGGCAGTGAAACTTGCATGAAGATGTTATTGAGGATCCATGACACCATACTCCTTTGAAGGTTTTTCCATTCTCTTGGCCAAGTGAGACCCAAAGCTTCATAGGGAGGCAATGAAACATACCCACCAATGTAGAAGGCTTTATGGATATGACTTAAGCTCCCAGAGCTCTCCCAAGGGCATGTGGTGTTAGATTTTTCCAAGATGTTGGTATATCCTAAATGCTCTATTTTGTTTCAGGGATAACTATTGTGGTCATAGGCTAGAAGGTGCTAAGTGGAAAAGATCTTCCAGGGTCCAGAAAAGGGTGATATCTGTTTTATCATCCTGGATGGAGGTAAAGGCAGTGACAGCATGGGTCCTATGTGCTGCCATCTGCACAGAATAGAGGTAGTGAAAGTTAGGGCAATTATATACTCCCCCCTCTTTAAAGGTGCTTGTCAGAGGCTCCTGTCTATAGTCATGTGTTGTGCCTTCATCCATGACAACATATTCTAAAGGTTAGACTGAACTATGTAGTATTATAAGATGTAATTAATTTGGATTAATTTGGTATTATTTCCTTGGTGTTACCCCAATGTTCATAGCAGCGATGTCCACAATAGCCAAACTGTGGAAAGAGCTGAGATGTCCTTCAACAGAAAAATGGATAAAGAAGATATGGTCCATATATACAATGGAATATGACTCAGCCATCAGAAAGGATGCATACCCAACTTTTGCATCAACATGGATGGACTGGAGGAGATTATGCTTAGTGAAATAAGTCAAACAGAAAAAGTCAATTATCATATGGTTTCATTTACTTGTGGAACATAAGGAATAACATGGAGGACATTATAAGGAAAGGAAAAGTGAAGGGGGGACATAGAAGGGGAGATGAACCATGAGAGACTGTGGTTACTCTGAGAAACAAACTGAGGGTTTTGGAGGGGAGGGGGGTAGGGGAATGGGTGAGCCTGGTGGTGGATATTAAGGAGGGCACGTACTGCATGGAGCACTGAGTGTTACATGTAAACAATGAATCTTGGAACACTACATCAAGAACTAATGATATATTATATGGTGACTAACATAACACAATAAAAATTAGAAAAAAAGAGAAGTAATTACTTATGGCAAGTACCATGGTTCTGGGTATGAATGGAGGTAACTGCAGTAATTAAAAACCATAGACATTTTGGAATTTCATTACAACTGTAGACAAATGAAAGAGATTTAAAAAAGGAAGGCTGTTTATGTAAGGTTCCCAGGGAGGGCAATCTTCAGTGTACTCACTGTGGCCCACACTGTGGTACTAAGTTTGCATCGTGAGAATCTTTTTTTTTCTCCAGTGCACTCATCGGTGATTGGGATCTGGAGAATTGATGCTATTAAAACCCACAAAATAACTGATGTATAAGCCAAAACCAATTTATTTATTTGTAATGAGAATTAACTGCTAAATAGACTAGAATACTCATGTGAGCTGATTAGCAAATTTTCTCCCCATAACAAAGTTTATGTGGGAACATAATTACAATCATTACTTCTTTGCACATAGGGTCACAGCAAAGGGAGTTAGGTGGCAATCTTAATGGTTAATAACACAAATTAGGATGGCCTGGTGCCTCCTCCCCACTGTATATAGATCTGCCAAATCCTATGTTGATCAACATCCCCTCTGTGAGTCTAGAGAGATTACCCTGTGGTTCTTTAATTGCCCCCCTTTTCTAGACTCTCTAAAGACCATTCTCTTATTAACAATTCCTTCTTCAGACTTATAATAAGATTATTAGATCTTATCTTACTGGATATTCATCAATCACATAGCAGATCTGCCTCCCTAAAACTACAATCTTAACTGGACTTGGTGACTCCCCAAGCCTTTGTAGTTGCAGACTACATGATCAAGTAGGTTACATCTCATCTGTTCTCAGTAGACTTTAATTAGTTTCACTCTCAGAGAAGTTCACTTTGGTGAAAAATTTCTGACATCTGTGTAGCTCTCTTTATGCTAAATAATGAGTTTATTCTAGTTGAAGTGAATGGTGTCATTATAACAAGATTTTTAAGTGGTAAACAAAATGGTTGCCAGCTAGTAGACAATAAAGCATTATCCCAGTATCCTATTCCTATGCTCAGTATGATTGTTGGATTGAATCACGTAGAACACAAGAATCCTTGACTGGGAATTCCTCAACAAGGGGCTTCTAGAAATGGGAGGTTTAGTAGCCCAGAATTAGTTATCTGTTCCAAGAGGCTATGAAATCTGAAGATTTCTTAGAGAAGAAGGTGATGTTGCTGCACAGAGAAGGTCCAAACAGGAAATAACGTGATGCATCTTTGTGAGGGAGCACATAATGACAAATTGTGTCCCTAAGGTAAGGAAAGATTGGTGATGAAGCATTTCAAGACCATACTGAGGTCAGTAAAGAAAGTAACTGGAGGCTATTGGGTTACTCTTTTGTTACAGAATTGAGGGTGCTAGATCAGGATACCTCCAGGTAATCTCAGAGAAACTTAAAGTTGAAATAAATCTACTTGTTAGAGTCTTTCATACAATCCCAGTGCCACAGTGGGAACTTCTTGGCACAATTGGAATATGCGCATTCCAGTCTCCTTGTTATGAGAGCATATGGAGTAAGGTGGATGTATAGCAAGCTGTTAATAAAGGAGACTCTTTGTGAATGCAAATAAGGATTGGCACAGTGGTTAGCAAGACACTGATGGGAAAAATGATCTATTTGTTAGTGCTATGGGATGAAAGCGGTAAGGTCCTAGGTGGGTTTAAGTATTGTCAAAGTTAGCATAATTCTCCAGGAACAAGGCCAAAGTACAATAACATTTCATGTTCTGAGAGGTCTTGATGGCTGCTAGGGAATATGGAATTACTGATCTTTCTTCAGGAAATCAATTATGGGGACATACATCAGCACCAAGAAACAGGGAACAGAGGACTGATTATTACTAGCAAGCATCAACTGTCACTGGATATCCTTAACATTTTAGAAAATTGTGTCTCTCCAGCATGGCACTACTTTTGTTCAGAAGCATTAGGAATCCATACACAGAGCTAATGTGTGCACCTCTGTGCCAAGAGTACAACACAAGCAAGCAAACCCACTTCTTCTTGAGATTTATTTATCAATGTTGTTGATGTCCATGCCCCAGGATTTGTCAGATGGGATGGTTCAGAAAGTTGTTTGCCATTATTTGCTTTTCAAGATTCTCAACTAAATTAGGATCCCCAAAGGTGGTCCATAAGGGTACAGAGCTCAACATCAATGGTAGCAATCCTAAATGGTGACCACACTAAGGCCTCTAGAGAAACTACTGCAGAGCCTGACCCTAAGTCTTCAGTGGAGATTTATTTAACCAGGTTCCCTTATCTGCCAGGTAAGGCAGCAAGAACATGTTGTAGACATAATGATTATGATGAAGATTCCTTCCCCAACTTTCATTTATATTTATCAGAGGTCATTATCCTAGACCATTTTAACTTGGCCATTAGACATGCTATAACCTAAAGTAGGTTGTTGGGAAAGAGAGGAGTAACTTCGAATTAGTTGTGCTTGGCTAAAAACATGTATGTGCCTGAAGGGCTAGTTCCCAAGGAAGTGCACCAACAATTCCAATCAGTCTTCAAATGGCCAGGCCCCATATAGTTTGTCAATAGCTAAGAGATCCAGGGTTTGTTTGTTTTCTTTCTTTCTTTCTTTCTTTCTTTCTTTCTTTCTTTCTTTCTTTCTTTCCTTCTTTCAAGCAAGCAGAGGTTTTTAAATAGCAACAAAATACATAGCTGTATGGAACAGTAGTAGAGCTGTGTTTCCATGAAGATAGGTTTGTTTTGAAGCTGGACTCTAGTGAATAGGTGGAGCAGGTTCCAGCCCCCAGTAGAAAAATGTTGATAGGATGTGGAATGCAATCAGGAATTCAAGGGTTCTAAACCAACAGAAACTATAATACAAAGCAATGAGGGTGAGGGTGAGGGTGAAAGTCTTGGGCCTAATCTTAGGCACAGAAGACTTAAGCCAACAAACTCACCCCAGATCTCACCCATTGGAGGGAAGGGAGTTCACAGTGCACTTCCAGGGTTGTTTTCATTGGCTCATACTGGCCAGAGTTTCACTTACTGACTTTCAGTACTCTTGGGGAATTAGTACCCATTGCAGAAAGTGGCTGTGAATTCTTTTCATCATTGTTGGGTTGGATTTGGTTTGGTGATGGGTGACCAAATGAACAAAATGTGGTTATTTAAATTCCCAGAAGCACATGAGTTCATGACAGTCTATAAAGTGGTATCACAGTTCCTCACCTGTATTTTAAATGTTAGTGCAGGATATAAATCTTTAAGGCTGGAGGTAAGAGGGAGATAAGTTTACAATATGACCTGCTCTCTTACTGGTGAGTTGGGTTGTTTATTCTTGCTGGGGCTCGAGAACGTTTGGCAAGGCAATCTCTTGTGAAGTGACCAGCCTGGCTGCAGTAGAGGCACAACTGAGCTTCTTGCTGGCGAGCTCGTTTGGCTGGAGTGAAAGGTGGCTGACTTCCACGCAACTGTGTAGGTTCTTCCTTGGGTGGCAGATCTGTGGGGCTGGAAAATGCTTGGTGGTGGATCATGGAAGCCAACATTGGGAGCTGGGTCTCTGACTGGAGAAGCTCTGGCCTGTCACTACGTTTCTTGTCCAACTGAATACACTGAGTGATCAGGTCTGGAAGGTTGTCCATCATATCTGTGCCACTCACATCATCCTGGATGGAGTCAGCTAGTCCTTCTTGGAAGTGATCACTCTGACTGGTTTCATTACAGCTCAGATTTTGACCAAGGAGCTGGAAAGTAGAAGCATCTTGCTGAGAGGAGGAGTTTTCCTCTTTGTTCAGAGGGTCTATTTCCTGTTTTGTAGGCTCACCAAATGATTGCTGGAACTCAAAAACAAAATTCTCATATTGTTTCTGCAGAGTGCTCTGATCAAGCCCAGATGTGACTCCACAACTTTCCATCTGCTGAGATAGGTAGTCAAAAAAGAACTTGACCTGGACATCATCTGCAGGATTGGGGAACTTGAGAGTTGTCAACTGTGCAAGAAATATTGAGAGGTTGGCAGAGTCATGGTGAAACTGAGAGAGATGTTCAAGTGAGTGGGGTACAGACATCATCAGGTTAGCTAGGGTAGGCATGACTTGGCCCCTCAGATCAGAGCTCTCTTCAGTCAGATGCTGTATTTGTGGCTGCAGAATCAGATTATCTGCCTGAAGGGAGGAATGCTCTACTTGCAAGGTAGGTGGTGATTCTGTGTACTCCTCCATTGAATCTTCTGAAATCAAGCGAGACTAAATAGAATTGAGTGACAGTACTGGAAACCAATGGGCAGACAGTAGAGTTTCCTTTGTTGTCAAAGAGATAGTGTCATGAGCAAGTAGCCAAAACTGCTACCTATGAAGCAGTCACAAGGGGGCACTGAGAGAGGAATTGGAGAGATGTCAAAACTGTTGTCCACTATTGAATGTTGCCTCTTCTCATGGAGAATGCCAATGTTCCGCACATTCAGAAGTGATAAATTACCTTAGGACACATAGAGGATTTAGAATTAAGAAAACAAATACAAAAGTCAGAGTAGATTTCTCTCCCCACTCCCTTTCCTTGTAATATAGGGGAATTTTTTTTTATTCTTTGCCCCAGGGGTATAGGTCTGTGAATCATCAGGCTTACATCTTTCACACCACTCACCAAAGCACAAAGCCTCCCCAATGTCCATAACCCATCCACCCTATCCCTACCCTCCCACCCCCCAGTAACCCTCAGTTTGTTTTGTAAGATTAGGAGTCTCTTATGGTTTGTGTCCTTCCCCATCCCATCTTGTTTCATTATTTTTCCCTCCCTACCCCCCACAACCCTCAGATTTTTTCCTGGAGTCCATAGTCTCTCATGGTTCATCTCCCCCTCTGATTTGTGCCCCTTCATTTTTCCCTTCCTTCTCCTAATGTCCTCCATGCTATTCCGTATATTCCGCGTATAAGTGAAACCATATAATANGCCCTCAAACTAAGCCTTTGATTCTAAAGTATCTTTTTTTTTAAATCAGAGAATCAAAGAATTTTACAACCTGAAGTGATCTTAGATATTATCCAGGCCAAATTCATAATTTCACAAATTCATAATTTCAGAGACCCAGAAAGGTAAAAATGTTTGCCCAAGTTCACACAACTACTTAATATCAGAGCTGGCATGCTCACCAGTACTGCTGTCAAAAACAGCACTTCCTCCATGACCACAGATATGCTCATTTGTACATGCTACTTGGGCATGATGATGGTTCATGTCCCTTGCTACTTAAAATGTAATCCGGGAGTCAGCACCATCAGCATCACCAGGGAGACTGTTAGAAATGCAGACTCTCAGTTCCCAACCCACCCAGACCTACTGAATTAGTATTGCACTTAAACAAATTTGCCAGGTGATTCAAATGTGCACTGTAATTTGAGAAAAACTTTTTTAGAGAGCAAGTAGCCCTAACTGGAATAATCACTGATTGGACTTGAATCACAATGCCTCAATCCTAGCCAGCATTGCTGTACTGATCTGATTACTGTGGTGGTAGTTAATCCATATTTTTCTAGATTCCTAGTCCTTATCTAAGGTCACATTCGGTTGTCATGGAGGATTAACATACCACAGGCAAGATAAAGAGGTGAAGCTGGGAACTTTGTAAACAAGAACAGAATATTCTTAAAAATATAAAGATCAAAATGTTTAGTAGTCATTCCTGCATGATAACAAGAATAAAGGAATCTGTTAGAGTTAAAAAATAAACCCCAAACATACGGCATATCAGTTGAACTATTCTGCAGTATAATTCCTCTTATTGCTCTTTCCTTGTGTAGCATACCATTTAATTGTATTTAAATTGGCCACCAGTAGGCAAAAATGTGCATCACTGAATGTGAGACTTGATTCTCTAGGTTTTATTTGATAGCTCCTCCTCTCTGAACCTAAGGAAGAAATTACTGGAAGATTGAAACTGTATAAGATTGGGTGCCAGAAACTTACCCAAACACTGGCATTAATCAGTTGGATGACATTAAAGAACTCATTTGGGTCTGTTTTTCACAACTGTTCTTCTCTCCCAGATAGTAGAGTGCAAGAGTTTTTAGCCTGTAGGTTCTACAATCAGACTGACCTGGGTCCAGATCTTGGCTTGGCCAAAAGTCGTGTGACTCTGCAAAGTTACTTAATCTTTCCAAGAACCAGTTTCCAAACTTTAAAATGGAGGTGATTTTAATACCTTCCTCATAGTGTTGTTGAGAGTATTAAAAGAGATGAAAATAGATTAGCACAGCTTCATGCAGATGGCAGGTGATTCATAAATGTTAGATATCATTTTGCTAGGTCCACAGTCTGCTATCTGACTGTGTTTTAGAATTTAATTTTTAAAAAATTTTTGAAAGGTAACACAGAGCATGTACTGTTTATTATATAACACTCCCAGTGGTTCCTGGGAAAATATCCCATAATTAAGCAATTAGTCAGGAAAAATGCAGGGAAAATGTCTGAATACCCATATTAAAGAGACAAGCACTAAATTCATGTCAGTTTAGGTCAGATTTGATATCAAATTAATGAAAAAATAACTTCTGCTATAGAGATCTCTTTGACTTCAGAATTGAAAGTAAGATGTATGGACCTCTCTACCAAATTCTTCTTTTGGTTGGAAGAGTGTGATTATAACTTTTCTTTCTTTGTTCCTGCCTTCTGTCCTTTCCCTCCACCCTCAGCAATTCCAGAATATCTGTAGAGGTCTCCTGTTTTGGTATAGAATTGTGTATTCAAGGTGACAGAGCATTTAATTTTTCGAATTATGTAGCATTGGTGAAACACTTGCCAAAATTATAAGCATTTGCCCAAACTCAAATCATACAATGGCACCGTTGTCAATGGTAATTGTTTAATCTCTCAAAGAAAATCTATCTTGCCTTATCATTTTGGAAATTTCTCTCCTTTTAGAAGTCAATGGCCTTTTATTAGATTGTCCCAGCAGATCCTGGGGTAGAGCATGCCAGTCTGCAGGAGTTACAGATCTCAGTCTTGGGGGAGATAAAGCAGAGACGGAGCCGGAACCTCAAATGCACAGGTTTGGGGAATCAGACTAGTGAGCTTGGACAGGTCTGACATAAAACTGCATATGTTTAAGTTTTTGCTTGATTGCCATGTGTTTCAGTTACAAAAACAACAAGGCAAAAATAGGTTTTGTAAACTCTTAAAAGGTCGTTTTGGTGTTTATGTTCAGTTTGACTCAAAGCCAAGGTTGACAGTTTCCCTGCATGAGACTACTCCTTGCAGGAGTCTCCTGAAACTCCATTTGGTGAAGGGCCTGAAGTACCTTGCTGCTTATAAGAGAGATTTATGACCTTACACTACTTTATTTCCAAATTGCTCTTCACAAACCTTTGCATAAGTTTTCAACTACTGTCATCCAACTACCCAGAGCACTTGCATTTTTATTCTTGCGCTCCAGACATTCTAAGGGTAGCTCTGGCCATGGGAGCTAAACTGAGACATAATCAACCCTCAAGAGGTAACCACGGGGGCATACTGTTTAGATTTGTCTGGAGATTTGGGTATGACCATAGCTCTGCTATCATCTAGACTGACAACACCGGGCAAGGCACTTCCTCTATCTGGGCCAGTTTCTGTACCTGTACAATGAAGGGAGTGGGTTTCTCAAATTTTATCACATATAAGAAATTCTGATTCAGGAAATCTAGGAGGAGACCCAGAAATCTGAATTTTTTATAGGCACTCCAAATGATTCTGTGGTAAGAGGTCTTCAGATTTTACCATAGGAATGTTGGGTAACTGACCACACAGAGCTCTGACATTTGTCAGAGGTTCTCAAGTTTCTGGGTACATAAGAATCTCTTGGGAGTTTAACATGCAGATTCTTGGGCTTCACCCCTAGAAGTTGAAACTCATTGGGTCTGGAGTGGGACCAGATAATCTGCATTTTAATCAAGCTCTGCAGATGATGCTGATGCAGAAGCTTCTCTGAAAATACTTGAGAAACTCTAGGTTGAATACCCTCAAAAGACCTTTTCTGCTTTAGCACTATCTACATTTTTGAAAGTAGAAAATATTTGGCTCCTAAAGTGGCCATGGAGTGTGTGATATGTGGATTTTTCCTTCCAAGGCTCTGCCTAAGGGTGTATGGTCACATCTAAAAAGTGGTCTAGTGCAGGCCTGGCTCAGGAATGTGAAAAGTAGTTGGCTTAGGGAAGAGAGAGGGTGAAAATTGAGCTGACCCTGCTCTCAGGCTCTATGTTTCCTGCTGGGAGGTTTGCACTGCTCTGCTCTGCCTGTGAGTGAGGCAGAAAAGCCATCCATATATCACTATATTAGAGATAGGGCAGCAGAGCCCAGCTGGTGTCAATTTGGCTACTGCTATGACTCAAACTTCATACCTTACTTTAACCTTCAACCTTTCTTCTGGCTCAGCTGGCCCCATGGCCAAGCTGCTTATGAAGTTAAACATGTCATGAACACTATAAGTATTCCCTGGCAGTTTCCCAGTTGTCCTTTCTAATGTGCCTAACTTCATTAAGGAGCCACACTTGCTCCACCAGCCTTCCTGCTCCATGCACCTATATAACATTCCTCCTAAGGTCGTATTTCCCTGTTTCCTCCTTCCCCTACCTTCTCCCCTTTGCCTACTGTCTCTGCTGGCAGCCATAACAAATGCCTGGATGATCTTGCTCATTCACCAGCCAGAACCATGGCTGATACCATTGTCCCAGCAGTACATGACCCACTTGCACCCTTCTTTTCTCTCTATTCGGAAGAGAAGAAGACCTGGAAGGAATGGGTGAGTTTTTATATGAAGGCAAAAATGTGGAGGCTGGGCAGAGGGCAAGATTGGCCACTGGGCAGGCATCACAACACAATAACAGAATATTATGAATAAAATATAACCAACATATAAAAGAACATTATATAGAATCAAAGAAAAACCCCGAAGACAGACTCCATTTTGCCTCTTTATTATACTTGCCTGCTCGGTTCAGCCCCTGAGGGGTACCACCATTATATGGTGCAATGATAACTTCAGTGGAAGCAGCTTTGTTCTGGAGGTTTGTAAACTCCTTAAAATCAAGGGTGTTATTACTTACAGCTCACAGGAGATGTTACAACATATGGCAGATAAGCTCTGTAGCAGGATTGAGTCTAAGTCTCATTTCAATCCTGCAAATGTTGAGAACGTGGTGAGCCTCTGACACACTGGAAATGCAGAGGTTCACATCTGTATTTGGTAAGAATGGAAGAGACAAGTTGTTTTTATCCAGTAATATCAGACATTGTGTGGGCCTTTGGGGTAATAACACTTATGATTTCTTTTTTTATTACATATAATGTATTATTTGCCCCAGGGGTACAGGTCTGTGAACCATCAGGCTTACACCTTTCACAGCACTCACCATAGCACAAACCCTCCCCAATGTCCATAACCCAGCCACCCTACCCTACCCTCCCACCTCCCAGTAACCCTCAGTTTGTTTCATGAGATTAAGAGTCTCTTATGGTTTGTCTCCTTCCTGATCCCATCTTGTTTCATTATTTTTCCCTCCCTACCCCCATGACTCCCCACCCTGCCCCTCAAGTTCCTCGTATCAGAGAGATCATATGATAATTGTCTATGATTGACTTACTTTACTTAGCATAATACCCTCTAGTTCCATCCACATTGTTGCAAGCAGAAAGATTTCATTTTTTGATGGCTGCATAGTATTCCACTGTATATATATATCCCACATCTTCTTTATCCCTTTATCCATTCATCTGTTGATGGACATCTAAGTTCTTTCCATAGTTTGGCTATTGTAACACGTATGATTTCTTGAGTCCCTAATTCATGTCAGTTTATATACTCTGATACCAGTCCTCTGGAGTCTTATTTAAAAGTATTCTGAACCTGCAGCTGGCCTCACTGATAGAATGCAGTGGAGAACTGTCAGTGTCTGCCACAGACTGTGGAGGAATATATGCAATATGTGAAACATACATCTGTCACCTCTATACCAGACCACATAATCCTCTTAGCAGTCTTATAAAGTAGGTATAGTGAATTACATTTTACACATAAGGAAATCAAGCCCCTACTTCCACTTCCAAACATGTAATCATGCTCACTTCTGCTTTTAATCTCTCTCCTCTCATCTGAAAGCCCATTTCTTTCTTCTTCCTATGTCCAGCTCACATTCAGCCTCCTTGATGCAACCTCCTCTGGCTACTCATACCCTTACTAATATCTCCATTCCCTGAGTTATGGAAGGACATGTGATTGTATGAGCCCTCCAGGAGGAAGACTCTTTCCTTTGAACCCCCATAATACTTTTCACAGGTCTGGTCCCATAAGCTTTATATAAATTTGTGTGGATAGATAAGATTAGGGGAAAGACAAATAAAAGAATCCCTGCATGTAGTCTGACATTAAAATTACTACAAAGAAAGAAGACCTGAAATCTAGTCATGAAAATCTTGTCAAAACAGGAGGAAGCTGAGTAAGCAAGCAGGGCACAGAGTCTTAGTAGAAGTGGCTGGGACTTGAGAGAAGGGCCAGCAGGCATTGGTATCACCAGTTCTTAGCTTTTCATTCCCCTGTTTTCCTTTCTTCCTTAAGCCTCACATATTTGATGATCTTGTTTTTTGCAATCAAAAACAAATGATGGGGTCTGATAAAGACTTCTGTATTACTGCTAGGTTCAAGAAAGCAGTCTGAGGTGAAATAGGTGATGGGAATTAAGGAGTACACTTGTTGTGATGAGCACTGGGTGATGTATACAATTGTTGAATCACTATATAGTGCACCTGAAACTAATATAACAATTTATGTTAATTATACTGGAATTAAAACTAAAAAATGAACAAGTGTTTGTGGTGGTTTAGATTACTAAATATCACAGCTATCACATAATATAGGAATAAAGCTGCCATTGGAGTTCTGAAACTGAAATTCAGAAATATACATACAACTTAAAAGTCAAGGAAAAAAGATAGCAGTCTAAGGGGATGTTTTACATAACTGAATGTGCTCTTTGCCCCATTTTACAAGAACAATGCAATGAAATATTTTAAATTGGGACAATCTCAGTAAAGCTGGGTTGAGCTATTGCTATACCCATCTAAGTGCCATCTAGTCAACATGTGAAGATATTAAAAGAGCAACCAAAAAGGAATGATTAGTTTCCCATCCCAGTGAGCTTCACTGTCTGTGTGTACAGAGATTCAAATATCTTAAAAACCACTTTAATATTCATTATTTCATTTAATATTAATCACAATTTTGTCATTTTCTAGGCCAGAAAACCAAGGCACTGAGATATTAAATCAAGGGGCAAGGAGGAAGTGTGATAAATGTATAACTGTCTCTGAAGGACTCATGTAGAATACTTGTTCTCAGGGACTAGGGAAGAACTAACTGAAGATTCATTAGGGACGTTGGGGGTGGAGATGGGATGAGTATTTCCATAAAGTAAATTATGAGTTCCACATCATTGGAAAAATGTAAGCAGAGTTAGGATTACCACCTGGCAAGGACTTAGAGTGGGGACTCCAAGAGTCAGATAAGAAGGCATCATAAGGATGATCTAGTCCTTCCAAAATTATAGACTCTATAACTTGCTTGAGAACATAGGTGAAATGTGGATAGTGATACTGACTGGGAGTTGTATGCAATCTAGAATCTGATTCTCAGTTCCACAGCCAACCTGAACATAACCTATCTTGCTCATGTACCTGCAAACCGCTATTTCTGTAGAGGACTCAATGGCTAAGATACAGCAGGCCTTGTTTATCAGTTTGAGGGCTTAGCTTGGCTTCTTTGTCCATTTCCAATGCCCCCAACGTTTCAAACAGTATATGCTGTTTTGAGTAAACAATTAGGGGAAGAGTGGAAAAATTCTGATCTGCAGATCTCAAATAGTCATAAAATTAGCCCTTTAAGTTTGAAATGAAAGGTCTTCTGCATTCGTGCTCCCCGCTGTCTCTTTCATCTTTAATTGATTAAGTGCAATTCACTTAGTGCTGAATACCACTTACAACTTATGAGCTGACAGAGTTTAGACCCCTTAGATTTAATTTTTTTTTTATTTTCAGGTCCCTGTGGTGTGTGTGCAAACTGCGGCCCTGTTCAAGATGGAGAAAACTTAATATAAGCAACTTAGTATGTATCATGTTTTTCAATTACAAGAAGCCTTCTCATAGTCACAGGTTAGAGAACAGTTTCAACTTTATAGAGATGAAGAATTTGAGGCTCAAGAAATGGAAAATGATTTGGGTCATGTTTATGACTCTCTTTGCTAAGTTCCAATTTCAAACCCTTTCTTTTTTTTTAATTTTATTTTTATTCTTTGCCCAAGGGGTACAGGTCTGTGAATCATGAGTAAACGAACAATACAGGGATTATAGAGTATAGTGCAGAAGCAACCTTTTAATGTCATTCAATAATTGGTAACACCCCACATGGATGCAGAGCATTTTATGTGATCTGAGTATTCTCCTCCTGTCTCATCATCATTTTGATCAACTATGAAGTAGGCAAGGTGTGTACTCCAAGCTCCCTCTAACAGATAAAGAGTTGTCTAAGGACATACAACGGTTAAGTATTAGATCTTGGACTAGAATCCTCAACTCTTGCTCTTAACACTATGTCCTGGAAATATTTTGAAGCAGTATCTGGCAACCTTGGAAGGAAAACAAATGCAAAATAATCCAGGCAAGTGTTGTTTAAAGATATGATATTTTCAATTACTCTCAAGTGAAGACAGGAGAATTACTTACCTCTTATGTGTTATGATCCAAACAGAATCAGGCCACAGTAGATTCTGGGGATGTGAAAAGACAAAATGAGAACAGGTGGGATTCTTTAGCACCCCAAGCAGCAGCAGTAACCCTAATTCTGTGCTCTTATTGCTAGAGTGCTCTATTTTCACTGGCTGAAATTCTCAACCCTTTGACACTGGGACAGACACAGAGTGGTAGAATTTTGGGCTTTGCCCGTTGAGAGTTGTGTAACCTTAGACAAATTGATCTCTTTAAATTTCATTTTCTTTTTTTTTCTTTTGAGCTTCATTTTCTCTATTATAAGATGGGGCCAAAAATATCTACCACAGAGGGCTATTCATTTATTCATATAATAAATCTTTATTGAATGTTTACTATATGCAAGGAACTGTGTTGGGAACTGGAAAATAGTAATAAGCCCACATAGAACATGGGCATTCTAGAATTACTAAAATGATGTGTGCAAACTGCTTGTCACAGTACCTGTTCATGACAACTATTTCAATCAATGATAGCTATTATTTTAGTAGAATGAGATAGGAGGTTTTGGCAGGTAAGAGACCAGACCTCGGTTGTAGTTACAGTTTAGACTATTAGCTCCACATATTAGTCATTAGAACTTGGGCAAGTTTTTGAATCTCACATACCTCAATTTTCTCACCTGTAAAATAACTAATAATGGTCATAACTGTTGTAAAAGCTTGGGAAGATCAAATAAGGATGAATGTGAAACTTTCAGCAAGTCTTCTTCCCTCTAAAGGCTAATGACTCAAGACTGAAACAAGTCTAGTTTGATCAAAAATAAAAAGCCTTTCAAGGAGAGTGTCTCTTGAGCTGCTTGAAATTTGTTGAGAGCAAAAAGAAAAGCAAAAGGAAGAACTATTGTTAGAAGAGCGGATAAGTCCAATGACATTCTAAGTACAGATATGGCAGGGAAATAGTTTATAGTTGACACACAAGAAGTTCCCTTCCTCACATCCATCACAGGTGAGAAAATGCTGTCATTGTATGCATGGTCTTTGCTTATAATATGCTCAAAACACCCCCTTTGCAAAGCCCTTCTGTCTTGAGCCCCAAAATTCAGCAAAGCCAAGTCTTCCTCTCTCACCTTGCTCATAGATCATATTTCCAATAAAGTTTAGTTCTTTCCACCTAGTTGTTTCTGTGTCCTTGATGACCTCTATATCTAGGATGGTGCTGCCATTAGCATTTGGAGTCCCCAAAGAATAACTGGGGATACAGAGGGACCAGAAGTAACATGGCCTTGCAGAAAACTAGCCTCTACCTGGCTTTTAAAAAAATCTGTGATGGGCGCCTGGGTGGCTCAGTGGGTTAAAGCCTCTGCTTTCGGCTCAGGTCATGATCTCAGGGTCCTGGGATCGAGGCCCGCATCAGGCTCCCTGCTCAGCGGGGAGCCTGCTTCCCCCCTCTCTCTCTCTCTCTGCCTGCCTCTCTGCCTCCTTGTGATCTCTCTCCCTCTGTGAAATAAATAAATAAAATCTTTAAAAATAAATAAAAATAAATAAAAAATCTGGGGTATATTGGGTGTGTAACTTATACACAATAAAATTCAATTAAAAATGTACAGCTAATGAGTTTTGATAAATACATAAATCTGTGTAACCACTACCATATTTGACATATAGAATATTTTCATAACCTCCAAAATTATGTCATGTTTTTTTGTAATCAGTTCCCCCATCCCTGGTCCTAGGGAACTACTAATCTACTTTCTGCTTATATAGATTTGTCTTCTCTGTACATTTCACATAAATGTAATCATACAAGTGGTCTTTTGTAATTGGCTTCTTTCACTTAGCATAGTTTTGAGGTTCATCCATGTGATGGATATATCAGTACCTCATTTCTTTTTACTGTCAGAAAGATTCTATTATATTGATACATTATACCTTGTTTCACCTTGTTGATGAACATTTGGATTATTTCCAGATTGGGGACATTACAAATAAAGCTGCTATGAACATTAGTGTAAAAGTCTGTGCGCATACATATATTTTCATTTTTCTTTGGTTAAATATCTAGGAGTAAGTCATGTGGTAAGACTATTTAACTTTATAAGATATGGAAAACTATTTCCTAAAGTTACTATACCACTTTGGATTCTCACCAGCAATGTATGAGTATTCCAGTCATACACTCTTTCCAACACTTGGCATTGTCAGTCTTTTACATTTTCTTAGTGTGTGATTTTATAGAAGATCCTGAAGGGCCAGGGCACCTGGGTGGCTCAGTTGGCTAAGGGATCAAGCCTTGCATCAGGTTCCTTGTTCAATGGGGAGCCTGCTTCTCCCTCTCCCTCTGCCTGCCACTCCCCTTGTTTGTGCTCTCTCACTGTTAAATAAATAAATAAAATCTTTAAAAAAAAAAAAGAAGATGCTGGAAGGCCATGAGTCATTTGTTCCTTCTCCTATTGGTTGCTCACTATTATCCCTATGCCTATGTCCTTTAAAGAATATTGTATGGAATGGAAGGAGAAGATGCATTAAGGATAGGGCATCAGGAAAGCTCCCTTTACCTATCCAAAGAGTCTTCATAGGGACAAGGAAGCAATCTAGGTCTATGAAGAACAAACATTAATGGTATGGAAACTTCAAAGAGGCAGATTTGGGATTCCTACAGCATAGAACTTTCTAAAGTTTACAACTGTCTAACAATAAAGTAAACTTCATTAAGAAAAGAGCTTTCTGTCATGGGAGGTATTCAAGTAGTAATTGGATGAATACTTCAGGGGATGTTGTGAAACAGATAAAGGTTGGAGGAACACCCTCAAATGTTTCTATGAGAGTGTGAAGTAAACAATATTGAAATTTTGTGACTTCTGACTCTTCTCTGCGTTTTCACCTGGACTTCTGGCTAACCCATAGTCTTTAACGCCCTGATGTCAAAAATGTCTAGAAATCAATCCTCACTATAGTAAGCTAAAGGTTTCCCTTTTTCAATGTCTGAGTTGTAGTACCTTCCCCAAATAAGAAGCTCTAATGGTAGAATTTCAAGCAAAGTAACAATCAGTGAGTAATATATTTTGGCTAGAATCTCCTGCCTGTCACCACTCTCATTAGACATAGCACCCCTAGATCATTATCCAGTCTACTTACTGGCTAATAATGTGAGACTTGACAGAAGTCAAAAAGAAAGGAAACAAAGTTTCCAAATACGATTTTCAAAGCAGGGCAATGGATGAGGACTAACAAACTCGCTCTCAGCTTGGTTTTCACATCCACATAGACCTATCGAAAATTGTCCATCTGCCAACTCTTTTTTTATATCCAACACTCTCTAGCACTGATATGGTACTGTATGTTTTTAGAATAGTGCTTATATTGGCTGACAGTATATATATATATATATATATATATATATATATATATATCCATCAGGAATGATGTATCTTTTATTCATCTTCACACTTTAAGTGTCTGTCAGACTGTCAAGTCATCCTATCTTCTGTAAGGATGTATTACTGTAAAGGAAACTGGTTGTGACTTGCCACCAGGCCTCAGGGATTCAATCTGCAGGGAGACCCCGAAGAGCTGTGCCAGAGTAAAATGTCTCCAAGCCACATGATCCTCTTCTTCATAAAAATAAACCAAGAAAGAAATAGGATGAAATTGCATCAAGGAAATGTTTATTTGGATCTGGAGATGAACTTGTGTACATGAGTAAACAAAAAATGGAATCAGTATACTCGGGGATGGCTAAAGCACCAGCTATGAAATGGATTTGTGTTGACCTATAGTGGAGGCAGGGCACTGGGCTAAGTGGCCTCGAGTGTATTTGTCATAGTAGCAGCTGTATAGAGGACACATTGTGTTCCTCTTCCATCTTTTTTTTCCTGCCTAGATGGCTTTTAATTGTTCTCATATGAAAATATCATTTATAAGTGTATTGGCAGATTATTTTTCAAAATCCTGAGAGAAGCATCTATGGGTAGCATCATCTTGAAATATGAAGTCCCCTCATCTAGGTCATTCCAGGAAGATAATTGAGACACAGAGAGGGAATATGATTGACTCCCAGTGATTCTAGGTGAAAGAAAAAGAAGTCTTAACTTTTTGTCATATCCAACCCCAGGCCCCAGAGAGAGCACTGAAAGTCTAAGTATCAACAGTGGTGGAAGTCATGGTTTTGATTAACTCAGTCAACTTCAGCCATCATTGCAGAGGATAAAGGAATGCTGAAAATTGGCCATTAACTTCACCATGGATATAGAGTGTTTCAGACACAAGACTGCACTCCAGCTCACTATATGCCAACTTTGATTTGGTGGTGTAGGTGAAGGCTTAATCTGATGATCTACCAGTAGTATTGGCTCAAGAATCAGTGTGAGTTGAGGCCTACTGTGAAGTCTCTGAGGAGACAGAGCTATGAAAAACTGAAGAAAGCTAATAGGTTTACTTCTCTGATTCTGGGCTCTCTATGGACACTGGATTCCTCAGTTATTATTAAATTAAAACTTGGGAGCTTCCATGATCTCCCAAGTGACTGAACATTGCTGGGTTCAGAACCCACACTTTACATCACAGGTTTTACTACTTAGCAAAGGAAGAGCAACATGAAACACATTTTAATTGAACCACTTCTCCAGCTTTATCAGCAGATTAGTTTGGAAGGAATCTTTGCTCAAAGTTCTGGGTAGTTAGTATGATAACTAGCTAATCATGGCTTAAAATAAATATATTTGTTGAATCTCTGGGAAATCCATAAGGTCCAGAGTCACGACCCCAAGTCAACTTGTGTTCATAAAGATGAGTAGGAACTTTACAAAGACAAAAATCATCTTAGAAAAAAAAACAAAAACAGGTGTTCAGTTGCTGCAGACCCATAGCCTTTTGTACCAGCTTACACAATGGGCACTAGGCTCAATCCCAACAATATTAAAAGAAACTAAACACCTGATGGATATGGGTTCCAATAAACAAATAAACTTCACAACCACCACAACTGCCACTTACAGAGTACTTTCTTGGGGACAAACACTGCATTCTTTTTACATTGGTACTTTAATTTAATCATGAAAATAAGCTAATGGAGGCATTCTTGCCTCATTTGAAGAAATTGAACCTGAAAGATTAGGTTACTTGACTGATTCCACAGTAAGTGGAAGAGCTGAGATTCAAACAAGTCTATCTGATGCAAAAGCCAATATTTTTAATTGACTATGCTGAACTGCTTGGCAGAGATGATCTGGTAACAAATATGCTGGCTTTGAGGGAAGAGTCAATTTTTAAGTTGGTGAAAGCCCTTGAGTTCCTAATTTGTTCCCTCTGCATCCTTCCATTCATTATCAACCATTCCCCTGTTCCCTGGTTCTTTCCCCAGGAAAAGATACAGAAATTTGGGATGGCTGAGATAGCAAAGCAGGCAGGAACCAATGGTCAACATAAATTTGGAGGAATTTCTGTGGAATTTGTTCATAATTTCCATGTATTATAATTAATAATGTGAAAGACACTGATTATTCCTGCTTTATAGATGGTGAATCCAGAGGATAGAGTGTCTACTATGAGACCCAAATGCCCTCAACACTAGTCCAGTGTTTCTTATTTAATAAGCTATCCTGTGATTGTCTACAGGGCTTCCTGTTGACTGATGCCTTTTTTCTCAGTGATGAGGAAGTGACCCATGCAGTAGAATTAGTGTTTGGGGCCTGTTTTGTCTCTAGCGTAAAGGGACAGACTGAAAGTTATACTAAACAACATAGCTTGGGTTTTACGTCTCACATCTGGGGTGCTAGAGAAGCCAATGAAAATTTACTCTGGAAAGTCCATAATGAAAAAAATATCCCTCCTTCCACAATTGAAGGAAAAGCGATTTAACAGGGGCTGCAAAGGAATTCTCTGGGTATTCCATATTTCTCATCGATCTTTATAAATATACATATAGAACAGAGCAACAAATCATATTTGCTTTCAGAAACACTGTTCCATGTTCATGAGGAGACTGGTAATTTTATGAGATCTATTGATTTTACCTAAAATAATATGATTTAGTCTTGAACTCCCACACTCATAGCTGAGGAGATGAGTGGTTGGCACTTTCATTTATGAAGATTTTTTTCCATTGAGAAGCAGAGATTAAGTTTTTTTTTCAAATAACTATGACTTCTCCATCCCACCTTCACATTTTCTCATTGAATATCCATAACAAACCAGCTTTGATACAGAGGAAATGAAGCAAAGTTAATTTAGAGGAAAACTCTAGTATGGTATTTATAATAAAATAACAAAAACCACAAAAGGATTTTTCACAGATTTTGAATTTATTATATAATTTAAAGCAAATACATTTTTAAATCAAGTTAGTATTTTCAAAATTTGGATGAGACAGCATGAAAGGTTTAAACTTGAACATTTGATAAATATCTTCCCTAAAGGGATAAAGGAGAGAAATAAGGTGTGTGTCTTTGGAGTTAATAATCTAATGTATTATCATATCATTAAGAAATAAAGGGAGGTGTGGGGTGGGGGGGGGAGGAGTGCGTTAAACAGGTGATGAGTATTAAGGAGGGCACTGTTGTGATGGGCACCAGGTGTTGTATGTAAGTGATGAATCGCTAAATTCTACACCTGAAAGTATTGCAGTGTATGTTAACACTGGAATTTAAGTAAAAACTTGGAAAAAAGAAATAAAGACTTAAAAAAGAAATTTTAAAAGTCTTTATGCTTTGTCAATAGTTTTCAGGACAACATTGCTTGGCACATTTTGGATTCTTTCTAGCTTCCTCCTCACACTGGGTTTTCTTCAGAATCCTCTCTGGCACCTCTGAAACCTTCTGCTTTCCTTCCACCTCCATCTCTCCTACCAAAAATGAGCTCAAATCCAAAGGAAGCCAATTACTGGAGATGTGTCATGAGTGCATGGAGGGTTTGTTAGCAATCACTTCTTTCAAAATTGCTTCCTTTATGAACTATAATTTCCAAAATTGAAAAAAAATTCTCCCAAAAGACTGTAATGCTATTTCATAAAACTCTCAAGGAGATCAGAATAGTAACCGCATAAAAGTTGTACCATAAATTATAAACAATCACAGACGTGCCAAACACGTGAAACTGTCTCCTTCAGAAAAAAACAAATGGATATATAGCTGATACTCAAATCTTAGTATGTTCTAAAGAAGAATTCAACCATGTATAAGGGACTGTGAGTATTTTGGATGCTTGGTAGTGTTGGTGGAGGTTGAATATTGGTGTGGCTTTACCTATGGATTCAGCTGGCAGAGAAGATACATGGTAGGCCTGGAGGGCCCAAAAGCCAACAATAATTTTATACCTAAAATTTCCAGCTTTACTTCCAGTTTCTAGTCTGGCATTTAAGGAGTTTAGAAGTTGCCACTCTATTTTTACAAGTAAAAAGATGAACAAATTAGAAAATATGATTAACTCTTCTTAGTTCTGACAAAGAAGTGAGGTCATAGGGCAAAACACTGCCCCCAAGATGGAGAGATACATGGAGGATGCAGAGAATCACACCTTACTGGAGTAAAAACCTCCATGGGAACCACTACTAGGTTAAAAAAAAATTGTATTATAATTGAAAAATTGCTGGAAGCTCAACGTAGATAACGCTAAGTGTTAAAAATTCCAGGGAAACCAATCATAGGAGAGCCCACATTTTTATGAGTTTTACCTGCAGGAGTTCAATTTGACTCTCAGAGTGGATAAAGGAGGAAAATTCCCTTATTTTTCTACCTGGAGATGAAAAGAAATGACTATGAAATTTGCCAGAGCATTCTATTCTTCTTAACAAGTCCTGCCCTCAGGAGAAACTATTTTACTAGATCCTAACGTCCTGGGGTTTTATCAAAATCTAACCTACCTAGGAAAAGTGAAATAACCAATGTTATCCCCTCTAGTTTTTCACACAGGGTAAAGGAAATACACAACTCCAGCCCCCTCAAGCTATCCTGTCCCACCTATGGGGAGAAAAAAACCCTGGGAAGCACTGGTGAATTTCACAGTCCAGAGGTATAGGGTGATCAAAAGACTGAAACCTAATCATAGGACTATAGAACAGTTCCCCTCTCCTGACAGTTTACCACTACATTATTAAAATCCTATTTACTGTAATTTCTTTTACCTAGTATGTCATGTTTACCTTTAAAAAAATTATGAAGCATACTAAAAGGTAAAAAAAACACAGTTTGAAGACACTGAACAAGGATCAGAATTAAAGTCAGATATGGCAGTAATGTTATAGTTATCAGATCAAGATTTTTTAGAAAAAAATCTATGATTAATATGCTAAGGACTTTAATGGAAAATGTAGATAACATGCAAAAAATGGGTAATGTAAGCAGAGAAATAGAAATTCTAAGAAATGGGGTGCCTGGGTGGCTCGGTGGGTTAAAGCCTCTGCCTTTGGCTCAGGTCATGATCTCAGGGTCCTGGGATCGAGCCCCGCATCAGGCTCTCTGCTCAGAAGGGAGCCTGCTTCCCCCTCTCCCGCTGCCTGCCTCTCTGCCTACTTGTAATCTCTCTCTGTCAAATGAATAAATAAAATCTTTAAGAAAAGAAATTCTAAGAAAGAATCACATAGAAATGTTAGAGATCGAAAGCACTGTAACAAAAATAAAGAATGGTTTTGATAGCCTCATTAGTAGACTAAATAGGACTATGGAAGAATCTCTGAGATTGAGATCAAGGGTATGACAATAGACTTTCAAACTTCCAAAACTGAAAAACAAAGAAAAAAAACCTGGAAAAGAAACCCTGAACAGAACGTCCAAGAACTGTGTGATGATTACAAACGATGTAATATATACATTAACGGAAATATCAGAAGAAAGAAAGGAAAAGAACCAATATTTGTCACAATAATGACTTGGGATTTTGCCCAAATTGATGACACCAAACTAAAGATCAAGAAAGCTCAACAAACAATAATCTAAGTGAATGCAATGCCTTCCCCAAAATGCTACACTTAGATATATCATTTTCAAACTTCGAAGTCAAAGAAAAAAATTTTGAAAGAAGCCAGAGGGAAAAAAAACACTTTACCTATAGAGGAACAAGGATAAGAATTATGTCTGACTTCCCAGAAACCATGTGAACAAGAAGAGAACAGAGTAAAATATTTAAGTATTGAGAGGAAGAAAAAATAACTTAGAATTTTGTACCCCATGAAATTATCCTTCAAAAGTAAAGGAGAAATAAAGACTTTCTTTAAGAAAAATTGAGGGAATTTATTGCCAGTAGAACTGCCTTAAAAGAATTTCTTTGAAGAAGAGAATGATATAGGTCAAAAACTCAAATCTACATAAAGAAAGAATATGAGAGAATGAATGAATGAATGAGAGCAAAATGAAAATTTTATTTTTTCTTATCCTCATAAAAAGTAAGTTTGTTCAAAATAATAGCAACAATGTATTCAATTTTTTATGCTTATGTACATATATTTGCTTATGTATTATGTATGTATAAGTGAAAATTACAGTAATGATACAAGGGATGGGAGGAATGAATTAGAAGTATTTTGTTATATTAAGGTACTTGTACTACCAATGAAGTGGTATAGTTTTACCTGAAAGTGGACTTGGATTTATTATAAATGTATATTGTAAACTTTAGGACAACCACTAAAGAAAGCAAAAAAAAAATCTGCAATTGATATACTAAAGAAGGAGAGAATGAGAAGTCATATATAATACCCAAACCACAAAAGGCAGAAAAGGTGTAGAAAAAATAATAGGGACAAAGAAAAAGGACAACAAATGCAAAAAAATAACAAATATGGTAGATATTAATCCAGTGGTATCAATCATCACTTTAAATATCAATGGTCTAAATGTACCAATTAAAAGACAGAGAAGGTCGTGGTGGATTAAAAAATAAGACCCAACTATATGTTGTTTATAAGAAACCCAATTTAAATATAAAGACTCATAGATTAAATGGCTGGAGAAAGGTATACATGCTAGCCCTAATCAAAAGAAAGTAGGAGTAGTGATATGTATTTCAAAGAAAGCAAAAATTTTCAAGGATAAAGAGAGACATTATCTATATGATAATGTCATATATAATGATAAAGAGGTTAATTCTCCAAGAAGACATGAAAATCCTTAACATGTTTGCATCTAAAAAGTGAGCCATCAAAAACTGTGAGGCAAAACTGATAGAAATGTAAGGAAAAGTACATTAATCCAATATAAAGTTTAGAGAGTTCAACAGTCCTCTGCTGAACAGATCCAAAAGACAGAAAATCAAGAAGACATAGGAGAACTCATCCATACTATCAATCAACTGGATATAATGGACATATATAAATTACTTTATTCAACAACAGCCAAGTACACATTCTTCTTATATGCACATGAAGCATTCAACAAGATAGGCCATATTCTGGGCCATAAAACACTAACAAATCTAAAACTTAATGTCTTCTTTTAGACCACAATGAAATTAAACTAGAAATCAATAATAAAAAGATAGCTAGAAAATCCCCAAGTACTTGGAAATTAAGCAACACACTTCTAAATAACACACAGATTAAATTTAAAAAATCTAAAGTGAAGTTTACACATATTTTAAAAAGATTTATTTATTCATTTATTTATTTGAGAGGAAGAGAGAGCATGGTGGGGAGAGGCATAGAGAGAGGGAGAGAGAAACTTTAGCAGACTTCCATGCTGAGCATGGAGTCTGATGCAGGGCTTAATCCCAGAACCTGAGCCAAAACCGAGAGTTTGGCACTTAAGTGACTGCCCAACTCTGATGCCCCTACAAATATTTTTAATTGAGTGAAAATGAAAACACAATTTATCAAAATTTGTGGGATGCAGCAAAAGCAGTGCTTAGAGAGAAACTAACAGCATTGAATGTATACATCAGAAAAGAAACATATAAAATCAATCACTTAAGCTTCTAGTTTAGACAAATAGAAAAAGAAGGGCAAATTAAATCCAAAATGAGCAGAAAAAAAACAAGTAATAAGAATTAAGAACAGAAATCAATAAAATTAAAAACAGGAAGTCAATACAAAAAATCAGTAGAAACAAAAGTTATTTTTTATAAGGTCAGTAAACTCAATAACCCTTGAGGTAGGCTGAGAAAAAAGAGAGCAAATACTAACAGAAATAAAAGGAGAAATAAACAGAGATACAATAATAATTGGATACTTAAACACACTACCCAACAGTGGATAAGTCATCCAGACAGAAAATTGATGAGGAAACAGTGGATTTGAACAACACCATAGACCAAATAGACCTAACATATATACAGAACATTCCATTGAATAGAAGCTAAATACACATTATTTTCAAGTTATTTTCAAGTTATTTCAAGTTATTTTCAAGTACACATGGAACATTTTCCAGGTTAGAGCATGTTGGCCCACAAAACAAGTGTTAGCAAATTAGAGAAGGATGAAATCATACCAATTATCTTTTCTGACCAAAATGATATTAAATTAGAAGTTAATAACAGGAGGAAATTTTACATAGCAGTTAAACAACACACTCCTGAAACACCAATGAATCAAAGGAAAAAAATGGAAAATTTAAAAATATCTTGAGACAAACAAAAATGGAAATATAATATACCAAAACTTATGGGATATGCCAAAAGCAGTTCTAAGAAGGAATTTTATAGCAATAAGTGTATATGTCAAAAAGATAAGAAGATCTCAAATAAACAACCTAACTTTAAACCTTAAAGAACTAGAAGAAAAGAAGAAACTAAAGCCAAAGTTTGCACAATGAATGAAATAATAAAGATTAGAGCAAAAATGAATGAAACAGAGAACAACACAATGGAAAAGATTAATAAAACTAAAAATTTTTTGAATAAATAAACAAAATTGACAAACCTTTAGCTAGACTAAGAAAAAAAGAGAGGACCCAAATAAATAACACTATAAATGAAAGAAGAAATATTATAACTAATAACACAGAAACACAAAGGATCATAAGAGACTATTATGAACAACTATACATCAACAAATTGGACAATGTAGAAAACATAATAGGTCCTTAGAATCATATCACCTACCAAGATTAAATCATGAAGAAATAGAAAATCTTAACAGACCAATTATGAGTAAGGAGATTGAGTTGGTAATGAAAAACCTCCCCAAAAAGAAAAGCCCAAGTCCAGATGGTTTCACTCAAATTTTACCAAACATTGATAGGATAATGTCAATCTTGCTCAAACTCTTTTAAAAATTTCAAGAACTCATTTCACAAGTCCAGCATCACCCTGATACTAAAGGCCGATGAAGGCTCTACAAGAAAAGAAAATTATAAACCAATATCATTGATAAATATAGATGCAAAAATTCTTAACAGAATACTAGCAAAGTGAATTCACATTAAAAACACCACACACCACAATCAAAAGGGATTCAACACAAGGATGCAAGGATGATTCAAAATATCCAAATCAATAAATGTGATACATGACATTGATGAACATTTTTTAAAGTTCCACTTAAAATAGCATCAAAACCAGTAAAATACTTAGGAATAAATCTAACCAAGGAAGTTAAAGATCTGTATACTGAAAACAATACAATATTGATGAAAAAATGAAGAAGACAAATAAATGGAAATATATCTTGTATTAATGGGCTGGATGAATTAATATTATCATAATGTCCATAATGCCCGAACCCAACCTAGACTCAATGCAATCCCCATCCAGAATCCAATGGCATTTTTTTACAGAAATAGAAGGAAAAATTCTAAAATTGGTTTAGAACCACAAAAGATCCTGAAGAGTGAAATCAATCCTGAGAAAGAAAAACAAAACTGGAGGCATTGCATTTTCTGATTTCAAACTATATTACAAAGCTGTAGTAATCAAATAGTATGGTACTGGCATAAAAACAGACACATGGACCAATGGAACATAATCAAGAGCCCAGAAATAAACCCATGCAAATATGGTCAACTAATATTTGACAAGAGAGCCAAGAGTGGGGAAAGAATAGTCTCTTCAATAAGCGGTGCTTGGAAAATTGGTATGTACATGCAAAAGAATGAAATTGGATCCCTATCTTACACCACTAATAAAAATTTACTCAAAATGGATTTAAAAATTAAATGTAAGACCTGAAACCATGAAACTCCTAAGAGAAAATTTAGGGAACAAACTTATTGACATTGGCCTGAGCAATAACATTTTAGATATGATACCAAATGCACAAACAACAAAAGCAAAAATCAACAAGTGGGACTACATAAAGTTAAAAAGCTTCTGCACATCCCAATGTTTATAGCAGCAATGCCCACGATTGCCAAAATATGGAAAGAGCCTAGATGTCCATCAACAGATGAATGGATAAAAAAGATGGGACATACATATATATAATGGAATATTACTCAGCCATCAAAAAGAATGAACTCTTTCCATTTGCAATGGAATGGATGGAACTAGTGGGTATTATGTTAAACAAAATAAGTCAGTCAGAGAAAGACAAATACCATATGATTTCACTCATATGTGGTATTTAAGAAAAAAATAGATGAACACAGGGGAAGGGAAGGAAAAATAAAATAAGAGGGAAACAGAGGGAAGCAAACCACAAGGGACTTTTAACTATAGGGAAAGTTACTGGAGGGGAGGTGGGTGGGGGATGGGGTAACTGTGTGATTGGCATTAAGGATGGCACTTGAAGTAATGAGTACTGGGTGCTGTATGCAACTGATTAATCACTGAATTCCACCTCTGAAACTAATAATAGAGTATATGTTAATTAAATTGAATTTAAATAAAAAAATTTCAAGAAGCTTCTGAACATCAAAAGAAGTTATCAACTAAATGAAAAGGCAACCTATGGAATGGGAGGAAATACTTGCAAACCACATGTCTGATAAGTGGTTAATATCCAATATATAAGGAACTCATGTAACACAAGAGCAAAAAACCCCAAATAATCCAAATAAAAAATGGACAAAGTATCTGAATAGACATTTTTCCAAGGAAGATATTCAAATAGCCAACAGGTATGTGAAAAGGTGATCCACATAATTAATCATCAATGAAATGCAAATCAAAATCACAATGCAACATCAATTCATACCTGTTACAATGGCCACTATCAAATAGACATAGATAAATGCTGAGGTTATGGAGAAGAGAGAACACTGGTGCACTGTTGGTGGAAATTTAAATTGGTATAATCATTATGGAAAACAGTACAGAGTTTCTTCAAAAAAATAAAAATAGAAGTGCCATACATTCCAAATATCCTGCTTTTGGGTCTATATCCAAAGATGAAATTATTAGTTCAATGAGATATCTTTACTCGAATGTTCATTGCAGCATTATTGACAATAGCCAAGACATAGAAACAACCTAAGCATCCATTACAGGTGAATGGATAAAGAAGATGTGGTATATATACCATAGATTATTATTCGGCCATAAAATAGAAGGAAATCCCTGCCATTTGCAACAATACGAATGGACCTACAGAGCATTTTCCTAAGGGAAATACATCAGACAAATAAAAGCAAATACTGTATGCTCTCACTTATACATGGAAATTACAAACATCAGACTCATAGAAACAGAGCAAAATAGAGGTTACCAAGGACTTAGGGTTAGGGAAAATGGGGAGATATTGTTTATAGGGTACAGTCATTCAATAATAAGATAAGTTCCAGGGATCTAATTTATAATATGTTGTGTCTAGTTATCAAAATTTTATTGTATATTTAAAAGTTTCTGTGAATGTAGTTCTTTAATGTGCTCACCATAACAACAACAACAACAACAACAAAATGAAAATTACGTGATGTAAAAGATGTATTAACTAACTTTATTATGGTAAACATTTCACAATATATACATATATCAAATCATCACATCTTAAACTCATACTGTGTTATATGTCAAGTATATCTCAATAAAACTGGAAGAATTTTGCATCCCAAAATGAAATAGGAATATATTTTACAAAATATCTGCAAGACATATGTGAAGAAAACCAGAAAAGCCTGATGAACGATATCAATAAATAAATAAATGGAAGGTGTCCCATGTTCATGGATAGGGAGACTAAATATTTTCAAGTTATCAGTTTTTCATAATTTGACATATATATATATATATATATATATATATAATGAAATCCCAAACAAAATTCCAGCAAGTTAATTTGCATATATTGACAAACTTATTCTAAAGCTTATATGGAGAGGCAAAAGATCCAAAATAACAAACTCAATATTGAAAGAGTAGAACAAAGTTGAAGTATTGGCACTATTCAACTATAACACTATAAAGCTACAGTAATCAAGACAGTGTGGTATCAGTGAAAGAACAGACAAACAGATCAGTGGAACAGAATAGAAAACCCAAAAGTAGAGACACATAAATATAGTCAACTGATCTTTGACAACAGCAAAGACAATACAATGGAGCAGAGTTAGCCTCTTCATCAAATAGTGCTGGAATAACTAGACATCCATATGCAAAATAAATTAATATAAATACAGACCTTTCACCCCTCACAAAATTTAACTCAAAATGAATCATAGACCTGAATATAAAACACAAAACTGGAAAACTCCTAGAAGATATCATAGGAGGAAAACCTAAACGACTTTGGGTACAGTGATGATTTTTCAGATACAACACAAAAGGCATGATCCATTAAGGAAATAACTGATAAGCTGGACTTCATTTAAACTAAAAATTTATGCTCTGTGAAAGACAATGTCAAGACAGTAATAAGATGAAACTCAGACTGGGGGAAATATTTGCAAAACACACATCTTATAAAGGACTCTTAACTAAAATATACATAGAACCCTTAAACTCAATAGTGAGAACACAAACATCATTTAAAAACAAAGGCCTAAAGACCTGAACAGATATCTCCCCAGTGAAACCATACAGGTAGCAAATAAGCATGAAAATATGTTTAGCATCATACATCATTAGGGAATTTTGAAGCAAAACAAAAATTAGATACCACTCACACACCTATCAGAATGGCCCAAAATCCAAAACACTGACGACAACACCAAGTCCAAGGATGTGGAGCAACAGAAATTTTCATTCATTGCTGGTGGGAATATAAAGTAGTATAGCCACTTTGGAAGAGAGTTTGGCAAATTCTTACAAAAGTAAACATACTCTTACCATACAATCCAGAAAACATGCTGCTTGGTATTTACTCAAATGAATTGAAAATTTATGTCCATAAGAATCTATATGTGGATGTCTATAGCAGCTTTATTCATAATTGCCCAAACTGAGAAGTAACCAAGACATCCTTCAGTAGGTGAATGGATAAATAAACTGGTAAATCAGACAATGGAATATTACTCAGCACTAAAAGGAAATGAGCTAACAAGGCACGGAAAAACAGAGAAAAAGCTTAAATGTATATTATTCAGTGAAAAAAAAAGCCAATCTGCAGGGTGCCTGGGCAGCTCAGTTGGTTAAGCTTCCAACTCTTGATCTTGCGAGATCAAGCCCTGCCTCAGGCTCCACACTGAGCATAGAGCCTGCTTAAGAGTCTCTCTCTCTCTTCTCCCTCTGCCCCTCCCCACCCTGCTTGTGCGTGCAAGTCTCTGTCTCAAAAAAAAAAAAACTAATCTGAAAAGGCAGCATATTTATTCTTATTTCTGAATAAGCAGAGTACAGTTATTTTTAAGACAGTGAAACTATTCTTTATGATACTCTACTGATGGGCACATGTCATTGTACATTTGTTACAACCGCAGAATGTATAATACCAAGAGTAATCCCTGATGTAAACTATGGATTTTGGTGACAATAATGTATCAACGTAGATTCAAATTGTAACAGATATACTAGTCTGGTATTTGGTGGAAGATGCTGTGTGTGTGTGTGTGTGTGTGTGTGTGTGTGTGTGTAGTGACAGGGGTTATATGGAAAATTTCTGTATATCCCATTAAATTTTGTTGCAAACCTAAAGCTTCCCTAAAAATAAGGTATACTAATTAAAAAATCAGTAATAATTTCTTTTAAATTACCAGCTTTATTTTTTCCCTATCTGCCCCATACATAAAGGAAAAAAAAAACCCAAGGCTCTTTCCCAGGTATACATGATGACATTAAAGCTTTTAAATGGTTTCTAACATTGGGCCATTTTATTCAATTGCTACCTTGCTTGCTTCAGACTTGTTGCAACCATAGCAATCGTGCACATGGAAGATCTGTGTCCTGGGCACTGATCCAGAAAGGTCATTAACTGCAAGCCCAGATACAGCAGTTGCCAAAAGATTTATTTTCAACCTCCTCACACAATGGTAATCAACCTTTATGTTTTCAATGAGTGTTTTGCAATGCCTGTGAACTTTTCTATAACTCAAAGTGCAGAAGATAAATCAGATTGAGTGTAGTTAGACCAAAGATAATTTCTAAATGGAAATAATTCTGTCAAATCCAGACTCTCCAAGGATATTAACCAAGTCTATGTATCTGCTGCCTTGTAAGTAGTGTATTTATTAAATATTTTTTCAACATACTTCATAGCATGTCCTAGTGCTGTTATTAATGTACTTGAGCTAACTTGAGTATTTTCATTTACATAATTTACATTAAATCTTGAATTATCAAGACCCAACTGGAAGGAACTCTCCTTCTGGATTTACATGTCTGATTCTCCTTAATCCATAAGTGGTCTTTGCAAAATCATACCAGACATTGTGTGCATAAGCGAAAGACGGGTTTCAGCAATGGGTACCAAGCATCTGGATTTGAAAAAGGAACCTGGACAAAGAGAGAAAAGATGGGAAAGTCAAAGTCACGTAAGTCAAGTCCTGGTTCTGGGTTTTAAGATATTAGATAAATGGAATATTAGATAACCACAGCCCCAGAGCCTGGGCAGAATATCAGTTAATGATCATACTAGTCTGAATCAAATAGGGATCTGAAGCCAAAGAAGGTAAGCCACATAGTACTGTATTTTCTAAGTTTTGTATTCATTAATTAATTAATTCATTCATTCATTCATTCATTCATAGCAAGACAGTTTTTTAAAAGATTTTATTTATTTATTAAAGAGAGCGCATGAGTGGGTAGAGGGGCAGCGAGACAATCAGACTCCCCACTGAGAAGGGAGTGCAACATGGGGTTCAATCCCAGGACCCTGAGATCATGACCTGAGCCAGGTCAGATGCTTAACCGACTGAGCTACTCAGGTGACCTGTAAGATAGTTGTTTTTTTTTTTAAGCATATAAAGAAGCCCCTGAGGCATCCATCCCTGTGCAGAACTAAGAAACTGAAAACTACAGATTGAAAACCACTGGACTAAATGACCAAGGCACTTTTGAGAGGTAGTGACCAGTAAATTCTAAAAATCTCAGCTTCGGGCGCCTGGGTGGCTCAGTGGGTTAAAGCCTCTGCTTTCGGCTCAGGTCATGATCTCAGGGTCCTGGGATCGAGGCCCGCATCGGGCTCCCTGCTCAGCGGGGAGCCTGCTTCCTCCTCTCTCTCTGCCTGCCTCTCTGCCTACTTGTAATCTCTCTCTCACTCTGTGTCAAATAAATAAATAAAATCTTTAAAAAAAATAAAATAAAAATCTCAGCTTCTTTTTCTATCACAGATTGAACACTTTTTAGCTAAAGACTTGGGCCAGTCGGTAAGCTGCTTTGTTTTTTTAAGTCCATGATTTACATCCATTGACCAAATTCTAAGCCAGACACATGGCTGAGAAGCAAGTCAAACCATTCTGTCACTTATGAAAATGGAGGTTTTTAGTGAACAAGTTAGAGAAACAACCTCACACACACACATGCACACACACACACGCATGCACACACACGCACATACAACAAATGAAACAAGACAAAAACATGTTTGTAATGCTATCACCCAGTCTAAGTATTCTTTTGAGTCAAATCCAATCCTATAAAATGATCTGAGGCAAAACACTTGAGGAATAATGATATAAAATGAAAGAATCAAAAAGAGGAAATGAATGGTTTAACACTTTCACAGTAACTCATTTAGTAGATAAGGCAGGTATTACTATTTCCATTTTACAGATGGGGAAACCAAGGCTGAGGGGGGAAAACCATAATTAAGGATGCAGAAGCAGGACTAGAAACCAGGTCATCTTATTTATACTTCAATGCTTTTAACTACATCTCAGCTTGCTCTATATGGGAAGGAACTAAAACTAAATGAGCATTTTACAAGCAGCATCTACACTCTTAGGGCTCTGTATTTGACATCATATTCCTAAAGCTTTTGAGGGTTGGGATAGACGAAAAGGAAGGATTAGTCTTGATTATTAAGCTCCTCCTGAAGTTACCTCATGCCTAGCAAATTTATTTCTGTTCTCAAAAAAAAAAGGGTAGCTAAAGGGTCAGGGATGACTAAAGCAGCAGTGAAAGATAAAACCAGGGAAGGGGGGTGCCTGGGTGGCTCAGTGGATTAAAGCCTCTACCTTCGGCTCAGGTCATGATCTCAGGGTCCTGGGATTGAGCCCCACGTCGGGCTCCCTGCTCAGCCAGGAGCCTGCTTCCTCCTCTCTCTCTGCCTGCCTCTCAGCCTACTTGTGATACCTCTCTCTCTCTCTCTCTCTCTCTCTCTCTCTCTCTCTCTGTCAAATGAATAAATTAAAAGATCTTAAAAAAATAAAACAAGGTAAGGAAGCCTTCATTGCTTAGTACCACTGGGTTACTAAAGACATACTCATTATTAGTGTTTGCTGTGTATGATGCCTGCTATCTCTCAGTTTGCAAATAATCTGTATGCTCTGGAGCCTAGATGACAAATAGGCTTCATTTCACATACCAAATCAAATTGATTGATAGTGACCATCTGCAGTGCTGTATCAAGAATGATTCTGAGGCTGATTCCAGATGAGAAAGAGTTCTGTGATTTATTTATAATATCTGCCATGGGCATAGGAATGGAAGGGGCAGCATATGTGCCAAGCATTAACAAGTTTTGCAGGAGCATGAGCCCATACAAAAAGATCACATAATTAGGCAGTTTTATAGAAAAGTCAACCCACTCATACTGTCAGGCTGAAATGAAAAAAAGGGACTCTTTAAGAAAGAGTTCAATGGGGCACCTGGGTGGCTCATTGGGTTAAAGCCTCTGCCTTCAGCTCAGGTCATGATCTCAGTGTCCTGGGATCGAGGCCCACGTTGGGCTCTCTGCTCAGTGGGGAGCCTGCTTCCTCCTCTCTCTCTGCCTGCTTCTCTGCCTACTTGTGATCTCTCTCTCACTCTGTGTCAAAAAAAATAAATAAAATCTTAAAAAAAGGAAAGAGTTCAATGTTATCACCTTAAAATGGCCCCTTTCCCTCTATGTAAAGCTCTCATTGCAACAACCATATAAATTTGTTTTATCAATCCCATACTGAACAACTTTACATATTGTGTTTTCTTGACTTCTTGTTTTGGTCATTTAAATATCTTTGTTTCAGGGGACTCATGTTTTTCTATAAAGTTCTTCTCTTGAGTTCCATATAAAGACCCATCCTTTCTCTGCCTATCATGCTCATAAGAAAAAAATGTTTTCAGAGTGTGAGGCTGTTGCTTTGTATCCAATGTGTCATTTAAACTTTGTATTATTTTTTATTAGCCAAGATGTTATTTATTATTCTGTTTATTCCACTGTGAGCTGGTAATGTTTTTCTCTTGGCAATTTTTTTTCTAGATATAAGGGCTGGCTATAAAGAGTCTTCTCAAAAAGTTCTGTCTGGTTTCTCATGTGGTAGACGTTTCTTGCAAGTTTATTGACTCGGTCTTTTCTGTGGAGACTCATCTTCCATCAACTACTAGCTGTGTGATTTTGGGCAAATGAATTCATCTAAGCCTCAGTTTTGTTTGCCTGTAAAATGGAAATAATGACCATACTTCTTTCACAGGGCTGTTGAGAAGATTAAATAAGAGAATACATGGAAACCACTTACAATTATGCTTATCTTATAGTAGTTGTTCTATAAGTGTTATTTTTTGCTATCTCGTCTACTAGGAATAATATTTTTCACTCTAATTTTTTATTTGACAGCTAAACACCAGAGTATCCATGTCTACTCAGATTTGCTAGTTTGAGAGAAAGAGTATATGAGAGCACTTCATAAATGACAAAGCATTATAAAAGTACTCCCAATAATAAAATGTTTCTATTATTACTGTATTTGATAAAAATGGTTCTGAGATTAATCCATCTATGTATTTAACATTTTTGTTGGGCCTAAAACTGTCTTTAAATTTATTTATTTTATGTACTATCTTCTTTACATATTTCCTTACATTCAGTTAAGTTCAACCATGACTTACAAGAATTCTCAATGCTTCCAGCAACTATGTTAAGTGGTGTTGTGGATAACACATAAATAGATCAAGTCCCTGAACTCAGGGAGCTTATGGAGTCAAAGGCAAGATCAGACTCATGAATGAAAAATGAAAGTGTATATGGAAACAAATCCCAAACTGAAGAACATCATCAAATATGTGTATTACAGACAGGAATTACAGTATGTGCTCTAGAAGGATCACATTTGTGTCCTCAGAGCATCACGTCAGCCTTTACTGTGGATGCTGATGGTAGTTAGGCTGTTAATTTTCCCACTCATTCTTTAGTACATCAAAGATCCATTTCTCCAGAGTGGCTGGAGTTGTGGTATCTTGGTCTAATAAAACTATCTTCCCAGTTACATAAGAGAACTTCAATTATGTGTCCATAAATTCTCAAACACTATAGAATCAGAACACATCTTTTATAAAAGTTCATGATAATTCAGGAGGCACTTCATGAGCTGGAAATGCATTGAGGCCATTAATATATATATTAATTATCATAATAATATATCATACAGGAATGGAGAATAATTCTGTTTATTTAAACTCTCCAGTTTGAATTCTGGATAATCAATTACCACCATTTGTACAAAACTTTACATTTTTTGTACTTTTATGTATGTTTGTATACTTTTTCCTCATGGCAACCTATATGAAATAGATGGAATAGGTATTCATAAGCCCCTTCACAGACTCAGTTCTAGTCAATAAACTTTAATGACTACCTATTATGTGTCAGTTACTTGATGGTGGTATAAAAATATATATTAAAGCCCTTGTTTTCACACGGTCATAGGGATTACTAAAACATGTAAAGCTGTTGAAAATGCTAGCATGGCACCTAACCCATGGAAATAGAAAATATAATGGGAATACAAAAAAAGCAAGCTTTGATTCTGCCTAGATTAAAAAAAAGGGAATGCTTGATAAAAGTGGTAAGATTTTTAACTGGGTAGAAAAGAAAGAAATGACGACTAGGCCAAAAAATTAGCATAAGTAAAGAAGGGAAAATGTGGACACATACGATGAAATCTGGAACTGCTGAATACTCTTGTGGTCCTGTGAGGCCAGACACAAAGGTATGTAGCAGAGAGTGATGGGAAATGAAGCTAGAAATATAGACTTGGGTTCAATTCGGAAGGTATATGAATGCCATGCTAAAAAGCATATAATAATAACTGTTTCTAATTTTAGCATTTCCTGTGTGCCAGGTAATGTACTACATGCTTTAAGTATGCAATCTCATTTTCTCCTCATAAGGGTTTCACACAACCAGTATTGTTTTCATCCCATTTTATATTTAGCTCAGAATATAAGTGGCAGAGCCAGGGTATAAATCAGGTATTTCTGATGCCATAACCTTTGCCCTTAACTGCTCTGCAACACTGCCTGACATACTTATTTCTCTGTTGTCAGGACACTCCTCCCTTACTGTCAAGTCCCAGGAATACTTCCACCTTATTCCCCCTCTGTCAGTTCCCTCCTTTAACTCTTTCATATTAAAATATCTCTCTATCTCTGGACAACAATTGAGTTAGAATGGGCTGCTGGAGGCTAATTCTTTAGTCTACCAGTTCCAACTGCAAGAATATTTGGGGGCACATTAGAGGTCAGCTAGTCCCTCAAACCTGGGTAGAGTTTGGTTCATCAAGGTGACCCACCAGCTGCTTCATTGGCAAAATGTCCCTGCTTATCCCATATCCACTGGATGAATTATCAAAAGTTATCTGGACAAGCTCTGCGTCGGGGGGGAGGAGATATAACAGGGTTACTCAATTTTAAAATCTTTCTTAGAATTTTATGGAGATTCATAATGAACTTCTGAAGAAGAAAAAAAAAGTCACAGCCACCTACCTACTTTCCTAATGACAGCTTAGCTCTTCCCAGAGAAGAAATTTCCCATTTCTGGGTGCGAATGTAATTTTCTCTGCTTTGGAGCCATACCCTGTAATCTAGGGAAGTTGACATTTTCAATTCTGTAATAGGGTGAAGACATTGGTTTGATGATTTTCCTTTGCCAGAAGCTTTTTCTTTAATGGCATATGGCGGCCCAGGCTGCATCTGTTCTGATCGCCAAGAGTTTCACCATCCTCTGGGGAATATTTACAAAGACAATGGGTCTAAAATTATAAAACCATCCTGAAGACCCTCTCTTATTACAACAAGAATCTCAGCCCCTTTAGCCTTTCTGTGGGAGTAAGCATGTCACTTGTTCAGAATCACTTATTTATATATGCAAACATGCCTTACATTATATGTTATTTAGTATTTTTCCAAGTAGCTTCATGCTTTTCTTTAATGTGTTCTTATGTGGTAAAGCAAGCAGGGTAAATACTACTGTCCTTCAATGTATAAGGAAACTAAAGCCAGAAAAATATAGTATTCTTTAAAGGGAATTCAATTTGGAGTGGATGTAAAATTAGAATTCAAGTCTCTGTACTCTCAGCATTGTGAAGACTCTATTTACATCACATTGCTTGAATAAGGCACGAATAGTTTAACCCCACTTCCCTAAGTCTCTTCTGTGGCATAGTAGCCAATAATGCCTAACATTTATTTATTACTTGCCACATACCAAGCTGAGTAATATATGCTTTGAAGGGATTACCACATTTACTCCTTCTAACAACCCTATGAAGTATGGGCTATTTGTAATTCTTATTTTCATGCTTTTAGCCACCCAAGTCTGCTGCCACCTTAATATTGCAATATTACCAGCCTTCTAAAACCTTGATGACAAAGACTAGAATTGAGAAATTAACTCATCATGTGTTTTCCTCCCTAATTCCTGTCTGATTTATATTTTAACAGCTTTATTGAGCCATAAGTCATACCATATAATTCAGCCATTTAATATGTACAATTCAATGTTTTTTAAAGTATATTCACAAAGTTTTGCAACTATCGCCACAATTAATTTTAGAGCATTTCCATCACCTCCAATAGAACTGATCTCTCAATCTTGGTGATGCTTGGCTTACTTTATCTTAATTTAGTAGAGAATTGAATGTGGCCTGATTCTAAATCTATCCTGGCCAAAGATCTAGAGGTATGGTTACAAACTTGAAGATTACAGGGAGCAAGAAGATAACATCAAAGAATGACCCTGCATCAATACTTCTCAAAAATAAGTCAGAAATATGGAATTTTATATAAAATTCTCTGATTTGTTTTTGGATGATAACAACTAAAATTTAAAAAAAACTATGTGGGCAAAACAAAGAATATCTGTGGGCTGTATTTAAATCCTGAGTTACTGGTTTGTGATCTCTGCAATCTAGAAACAAGGAAACTCTTCTAAGTTTCAGTTTTCTTGACACTATTTTCCCCTACCACTTGCCCATCTATTAAACTGAAATTAGAGTTCTCTGGCCTTAGGGCTTTGATTTGGGTATGGTTTTGCACTAACAAAAAGATATGGTACTAGAAAGCTTCTTGAGATGCCACAATAATAATGGTTCCTTTGTATTGATCCATCTTAGATCTGTGCTCATATATCTGAAAAGAGACCTGAATGGTATACCACTTGTGATATTCAAAAAAGACTAACAAATTTACTCTACTGGGGATAAAAACCTGATGCCCATACTCAAGATGTCCCCAGGAGTCATTCTGAAGTGAAGTGCTTCTGGCTCTCTCGTCCTGATTGTGTCCCTAACATTAGGATAATTTGGTTTGCTACAGAGCATCCAGCACTGATATATGTCCTCCTCCTTTGGATCACACTGTCTACCAGGTGCTATTGCCTGCCTTTCACCATCAGGGCTAATTCTAAGGGTTGCATTTGTATGAATATCTACTTAAAGGTTGTGTTAAGAATTAGAAATAATGTGTACTAAATCCCTGGGATAGTGGGTAGCCCATGGCAGGTGCTCATTAAAAAACACGAGTACTGATTATGATTCTGCTGGGGTTTGAGAGCAAACAGAGATTTCTTGTGAGAGGGAAAAAATAGCAGATCTTGGCCAGCCCATCTTGCCAACAATAGAAATGCAAGGTTTCTTAGATGTTGGAGCCCATCTGCAAAAATTAGTATATAGGCATAGCCTTTCCTCAACCTGGGGCTCATCTTGCCCCTATATCCCTTTCTCCTAGTGCACATAAGAATACACGGTGCCAGTTAGAATACTAGCTAGTGCTATGGATGTTTGTTTGGGTTACCAAGCCCACCAGGTAAAAGGAACATTAGCCTGACACTGAACACTGCCATATACTGCATCCATCCTCTTGGCAAGTCACATACAAGTGCAGTTCCTGAAGGTTCACGTCTCACAGGCATCAGCTTCACAGTAATAAAAACTGTAATTTTAAACAACAACATCGTACCTTTTTATCCACTATGTTCAATACTGAATGGCCTGAAATAATACAGGTAGGAAGTTGTTGTGAGTTAAGTTGTGTTTCCCCAAAAGAGATATTGAAGTCATAATCCCTGGTATCTATGAATGCAACCTTATTTTGAAATAGGGTCTTTGCAAATGTAATCAAGTTAAAATGAGGTCATACTGGACTGGAGTGGGCTCTTAATCCAATAAGACTGGTGTCCTTGTAAGAAAAGGAGAAAAGACACAGAGACAGACACATAGGCAGAAGACTGCCATGTGACTACATGGACAGACACTCGTGTTATGCAACTGCAAGGCAAGAAATGCCCAACAATGCCAGTAACAACCAGAAGCCTGGAGACAGAGCCTGGCCCTGCCAATGCCTTGAGTTTGGACTTCTAACTTCCAGAACTGTAAGAGAATAAATTTCTGTTAAGTCATGCCGTTGTGATGGTTTGTTATGACAGCACTAGGAAACTAATATAAGGCATACAGCAAAAGGAGCATGCTCTTGGAAGTCAGACAAACCTGAGTTCAAATCCTGCCCCTTCCATTTTCTAACTGTGGCCTTGGGAAGTTTAACATCTCCATAAACAGTTCTGTCTATTCATCAGTAGAAAATAATAACACTAACTACTCCTTGGATTATTATGAGCATTAAAAAATATTTGCAGTTGAAAGCATCTATTGTTTAACAAGAATGATTGTTTTCCATCATCATAAACACATTTCTGCAAAGCAATTTGGTATAAAGATACATAAAAGCTTCACATGTGTATACCCTATGATCCACTATTTTCTAAGGTAGATACAAAACAGTAATTTCTAAGGTATACACTTACTTCTAAGTATATACCTGGATGAAGTGAATACACTACAGTGTTCATAGTAGCAGCATTCATGATAGAAAAAAGTCACAAGCCCATTAAGAGTAAAGTAAATAAATAAATTGTGGTATATTCACACAATGAAATACTATATAGCAATTAAAATGAATGCCCTATATGAGGTGCCTGGGTGGCTCAGTCTGTTAAGTGTCTGACTTTGCCTCAGGTCATGATCTTAAAACCTTGGGATCAAGCCCTGCCTTGGGCTCCGTGCTCAGCAGGGAACCGAACCTGCTTCTCCCTCTCCTTCTGACTCTCCCCTTGCTCATTCTCTCTATCTCTCTCAACTAAATTAGTAAAATCTTTAAAAAAAATGAATGCCCCATAATTACAAATATTGTAAGTGTGTTAAATGAGAGCGGTCAAAACAAAATAACTATATATTTTGTGATTCCAAACATATACAAAATTCAAAAATATGGTTAAACTAGTATATACTACTAGAATTCCTGATAGTGCTTACCCTTGGAAGTTGTGATTGTGAGGCTTGGGGGTGGATTCTGAAGTACTGGTAACATCTTGTTTCTAGATATGAGTTGGTTATATGGGTATGTTCACTTTGTGAAAATTTTTCATGCTGTGCACTTATGATATGTGCATTTTCTGTATGCACAGTGTATTTTAATAAAAACATTATAATAAAACCTTCATACAATTTGACCTAGTAATTACACATTTAAAAAGATGTCCTAAGAGAAAACCAAGTATATGTCTGAGAATAGTCAGCATAGTAATATATGTAATAGATAATACAAAGAAATCTGTGCAAATATCCAACAGAAGAGACACGGTTTAATCATTTATGATATTCTCATATAATAGAATATTAGGTGACAAAGGTTTTTTTATATCCAGTCCTTCAAATAGGGAGCTCTTATTTTTTTTAAACAACTCTAATAGACTGTTAGTTAAAGGGATCTTAAAGATAGGTGTAACCTCTTACTTTGTGCTTCTGTTTTGTTTTGTTTGTTTGTTTTCATTTATAAGGAACTTGCCTAAGAAATGTGTCTGTCCAAGTCAGCTTGTATTCATATCAAAACCAGAAGAAAATGAAAGAGGAATGAATTAAGATTAGGCCACACACTGTTTTAACTTGAAGAATAGTTAAACATCCAGTTATCTGAGAGATAGAAAGGGTTTTAACTAACATAGAATATTCAATATGTAGTGCTGAAATAATTAGCTAGACATTGGGAAGAGAAACAAAAGTAGATCACCATTTTATTTCTTAGACCAGAATAAACCCCAGATGGACCAAAGAGTGTAACTGCAAAAGCAGCAGAAGAGAACATGGGAGAATTTTTAAGCAATTTTTAAGCAATTTTGGAATGTGGAAGTTTTATCTAAGTGAAATTCAAACCCTTGAAGCCCTAAAGGTGAAACACTGATAAATAAGACTTTAAGACATTTAAAATTTTTTCATGGGAAAATTAATATTATGAGAAAAATTCATAGAAAAATTGAAATCTGAAAGAAAAGTCTTCAAAATATGGTAAAGGACAAATTTCCTTAATAGATAAAGAGCTTTCACAAATCAAAAAAAAGAAAAGCACATGCTTTCTTATTTGCTACTAGATTGCAGATGAGTAGGTGATGGTTTTTGTTGTTGACATAACCCTCTATTTCTTTACTTTTTCTCAACAGTTGTAACAACTACCATTTACTGAGTTCCTATTATGTGTCAAATGCTGCAATTTAGAATTTGTATTTCATACTAACAACCCTATAAGGTAGACATTATTCTAAATTTCACACATGGAAGAGGAATCTAAGTCTAAGAGAAATTCAGTAACTTACTCAGGTTAAGTAACTTAAGTAACTTACAGCCAGTTCTGTTTGTATATAAAGCCCTGATCATAACTAGTATATGATTTTACCTTCCTAATTTTAGGAAAAATAAATAATAGCTACCATTTAGTGGGAACTTACTATGTTCCTGGAATGACACTAAACCCTTTACATGAATTATTGCATTTAATGCTCATTACAACCTCATGACATAGCTTAACAATTATTACTCCTTTTGAAGGATGAGTGAATTGATACGGGGGCTAGTATTTAACATGTCTAAGATTATTCAGTTAATAAATGAAATAGCAGGACTCAAACAGGGTTATCACCATGGCTTCAGATCATTTGTTCTTTGTTCTAAATCATACAGCCTAATGGAGTGGCTGAGTGAATAAAAAAATATAAGGCCAAAATGTATGCTGTCTAAGTGACATTTCAGTTTCAAGGACACACGTAGGTTCAAAGTGAAGGGATGGAAAAATATATTCCATGAACATGGAAACCAAAAGAGAGCAAAGGTAGCTATACTTATATCAGACAAAATAGATTTTAAGTCAAAAACTCTAACAAGAGATAAAGGAGATTATTATATAATGATAAAATTGTTAATTCATCAATAAGACATAATAATTCTAAATATATATGCACCAAACATTGCAGAACCTGAATATATTCAACAAATAACAGATCTTCCAGGAGTAACAGACAACAATATAACAGTAGGGGACTTCAATACCCCACTTTCAACAATGAATAGATCACCTAGATAGAAGATTAATAAGAAACATTTGGACTTGAACTATATTTAGACCAAATGGACCTAACAGATATAGAGAACATTTCATCTAAGAGTAGTAGAATATACATTCTTCTCAAATGCATGTAGAATTTTCTCCAGGATAGATCAAATGTTAATGACAATACGAATCTCAGCAAATTTAACATAATTGAAATTATATCAAGTATCTTTTCCAACCATAATGCTATGAAAGTAAAAATCAATAATAGGACAACTGAAAAATTCATAATTATGTGAGTATTAAACAACACCCTCCTGGACAAGCAATTGGTCAAAAAAGAAATCAAAAGAGAATTTTTAAAAAATGTATTGCAACAAACAAAAATGGAAATACAACATACCATAATTCATGGTTTTCAGCAAACATAGTGCTAAGAAGGAAGCTTATAGCAATAAATGCCCACATTAAAAAAAAGAAAAAAAGAAAGATTTCATATAAATAACCTAATTTTACACCTCAAGGAACTAGCAAAACAAGAACAAACTAAGCCCACAGTTAGCAGAAGGAAAGAGATAACAAACATCAGAGCAGAAATAAATGAAATAGAAAAACAATATAAAAGATCGGCAAAACTAAGATTTGGGATTTTTTTGAGAAGATAAACAAAATTGGCAAACCTCTAGCTAACCTCCCAATAAAGAAAGAAAGAGGACTCAAATAAAATAATGAATAAAAAAAACATTACAAGTGGTATCACAGAAATATAAAGGATCATAAGAGACTACTATGAGCAATTGTAAGCGAACAAACTGGACAACCTAAAAGAAATGGTTAAATTCCTAGGAATATAAAACCTACCAAGTGAGTGATGAAGAAATAAGAAAATCTGAACACACCGATAAGAAGGAAAAGACATTGAATCAGTAATCAAAATCCTTCCAACAAAGGAAAAGATGAGGATCAGATGGCTTCATGGGTGAATTCTCTCATTTAAAGAATTGATGCCAAACCTTCTGAAATTTGTCCAAAGATATTGAAGAGGAGGGAATATCCCTAAACTCATTTTTTTAAGATTTTATTTATTCACTTGACACAGAGAGAGAGATTACAAGTAGGCAGAGAGGCAGGCAGAGAGAGAGGAGAGAGAAGGAAGCAGGCTCCCCACTAAGCAGAGAGCCCGATGTGGGCCTCGATCCCAGGACCCTGGGATCATGACCTGAGCCGAAGGCAGCGGCTTTAACCCACTGAGCCACCCAGGCGCCCCCCTAAACTCATTTTATGAGATCATCATTACCTTGATACTAAAGATAAGGATAGTACAAGAAAATAAAACTACAAGCTAATATCCCTGATGGATATAGATTCAAAAATTCTCAACAAAATACCAGCAAACCAAATTCAATGGCACATTAAAAGGATCATGTACCATGGTCAAGTGGAATTTATTCCTGGGATGCAAGGATGGTTCAACATATGTAAACCAATAAATGTGATACACAGTTGAATGGATGACAAAAATCACATGATTATTTCCATAGATGTGGAAAGAGTATGTGACAAAATTCGAAATCCTTTCATGATAAAAACTCAACAAATTTGGTGTAGAAGTAATGTACCTCAACGTAATAAAAAGTATATATGACAAATCCATAGCTAACATCATACTCAATAGTAAAAGTTTGGAAGTGTTCCTTCTAAAATAAGAAATAAGAAAAGGATGCCAATCTCACGAAACCTATTCAACATAGTACTAGAAGTCCTAGATCAATTAGGAAAAAAAGAAGAAAAGAAGGAAGAGAGAAAGAGAGAGAGATAAGAAAGGAAGGAAGGAAGGAAGGAAGGAAGGAAGGAAGGAAGGAAGGGAGGGAGGGAGGGAGGGAGGAAGGAGGGAAGAGAGGTCATCCAAATAAAAAAAAAAGTGGTTGTAGAATTTTCTGTTTGCTGATGGCAAGATCTTATATGTAAAAATTCCTAGGCTCCACCCAAAAACTGTCAGACCTAATTAATGAATTCAGTAAAGTTTCAGGATACAAAAGCAACTTACAAAAATCAGTAGTATTTCCATATACTAAGAATGAACTATCTGAAAAAGAAATAAAGTAATCCCATTTACAATAGCATCAAAAATAATAAAATAATTAAAATAAATTTAACTAAAAAGTGGAAGATTTGGGGCACCTGGGTGGCTCAGTCAGTTAAGCATCTGCCTTTGGCTCAGGTCATGATCCCAGGGTCCTAGGATTAAGTGCCACGCCAGGCTACCTGCTCTGCAGGGAGTCTGGTTTTCCCCCTGGCCATTCCTCTACTTGTTCTCTCAATCTCTCTCTCTCTCTCTCACTCTCTTCTCAAAAAAATAAATAAAATATTTTTTTTAAAAAGTGAAAGAGCCATACACTGAAAACTATAAGACATTGAAAAAGTAAATTGAAGGGGACACAATGGAAAGATATCTTGTGTTTAACAATAGAAGAGTTATAAACAATGAATCTTGGAACACTGAAAAAATAAAATTAAAAAAAAAAACAAATAAAAGAAAAAGAAAAAAACAACCAGAAGAGTTAATATTGCTAAAACGTGTATACTACCCAAAGTCATACATATATTGACTGCAATTCCTACCAAAGTTCCAATGGCATTTTTTTAAATTTTATTAACAAATAATGTACTACTTGCTTCAGAGGTATAGGTGTGTGAATCATCAGTCAGACACAATTCACAGCACTCACCATAGAACAGACCCTCCCCAATGTCCACAACCCAGCCACCCCGTCCCTGCAACTGCCCTCAGGTCATGATTTCAGGGTTAGGAGATCAAGCCCCACATCAGGCTCTGTGCTCAGCATGGAGTCTGCTTATCCCTCTCCTTCTGCTCCTTTCACTCTTTCTCTAAAATAAATAAATAAATAAATAAATAAATAAATAAATAAATAAATAAATAAATAAATAAAAATCTTTTTTAAAAAGAAAAGAAAACGTAGGGTGGAAAATCTCCTTTGTATTTGTCTTGGCAACCAATTTTTGGATATGACACCAAAGTCACAATCAACACAAGCAAAAAATCAGTAAGTGGGACTACATTAAACTAAAAAAGCTTCTGCAGAGCAAAAGGAATTGTTAATACAATGAAAAGGCAACCTATGGGATGGAAGAAGATACTTGCAAACCACATGTCTGATAAGTGGTTAATATCCAAAATATATAAGGAACTCATTCATAATTGAATAGTAAAACAAAAAATAATCCAATTAAAAATGGGCAAAGGATCTGAATAAACATTTTCCCAAAGAAGATATACAAGTGGCCAACAGGTACATGAAAAGGTGCTCCACATCACTAACCATCAGAGAAATGCAAATCAAAATCACAATATCACCCGACATCTGTTAGAATGGCTATTCCCCAAAAGGCAAGAAATAATGGGTATTGGCAAGAATGTGGAGAAAAGGGAACCCTCATGCAATGTGCTGGGACTATAAATTAATATAGCCACTATGGAGTATGGAGTATCCTCAAAAAATTAAAAATAGAAGTACCATATGCTCCAGCAATCCTACTTCTGAGTATATAGTCAAAGAAGATGCAATCACTATCACAGAGATAGATGTACTCGCATGTTCATTGTAGTATTATTCATGATAGCCAAGATGTGGAAACAACCTAAGCATCCACTGACAAATGAATGAAGAAAATGCGATGCACACACACAGGTATATGTATATATACATAATGTATATATACGCATATATGTATGTATATATACATTGTGTATATATGTATTTTATAGCTGAATATTCCAGTATGTGTGTATGTATATGTATACACATATATGTGTATATATGTACATATATATGTGTTTGTATATATGTATATCTGTATGTATATATGCGTACATATTATATATATATACATACACACACATGCTGGAATATTATTCCGCTATAAAATAAAAGTCCTGCCGTTTCCAATAGCATGGATGGACCTTGAGGGCATTATACTAAGTGAAGTAAGTCAGAGAAAGGCAAATACTGTATATGATCTCACTTATATGTAAAACCTAAAAACATCAAATTCTGAAACAGAGAATAGAATAGTGGTTGCCTGGAGCTGAGTGGTTGGGAGAATGGGGCGATATTACTCATAGGGTACAAATGTTCAGTTATAGGATGAATAAGTTCTAAGAGTCTAATGTACAGTATGTTGAGTATAGTTATCAATACTGTATTGTATACTTGAAAGTTGTTATGAAAGTAGACCTTTAATTTTCTCATCATAACAACAAAAGTAATAAAATGGTAATTACAGAGGTAAAGGATGTATTAACTAACCTTTGTCATCAACATTTTGCAATATTTACATGTATCAAATTATCACACTGTACACCTTAAACTTACACAATGTTACATGTCAATTATATCTCAATAAAGCTAGAAAAAAATAGGCTATAGTTGAAGAGGAGACCCTTTCAAACCAAAAACTATTTTCAACATCAAGATCTTTCCCAGTCCAGTGCTTGGACCTACAGGAAACAGAAGAAAAGAATAAGAGTCAATACTCAATAGACCAGGTAAGGTAGCAGGATAAACACTCCAGAACAAAGCAATCCTACACAGTATGAATACTTGATAGGACTTCAGGGAAGACATAAAGAGACCACCTGAAGCTTTATAAAGGAGGCTACTTTCAGGAAGGAATGGATTTGGTAGGTGGAAAAGAGAGGGGAAATAAAGCATTGTGAACAGCATGAGCAAAGGCTGAAAGGCAGAATTGAGTAAGTGTTTAAGGCTCACATCATCCCTAAACTGGAGGAAATTATTTTCACCAATCCACAAACAAAGATTCTTGAGAGGTAAGCAAGCTAATGCCAGCACTTTGCCTGTAGCCAAAAAGTGATGAGATTTATTCTTACTCTAGAGAGATGAAATCAGGAAGAATTATTTGAGGAGAATTCTTTGGGAAAAAATGAGACTGCTAGACCACATTCTATCTCTAAGTCACAGTTTGTCCTGGTGCATCTAGCAAATCTACCTCCAGTCTAATTGCCACAGCCCAATCAAAAACCAGTGTGTATGGAGTTATGGACCTTCCACTTCTGTAAGCATCTACAAACATATGCCCCCCCACGCACATATACTGCTATTAATATTAATGCTTGAGTGGACTAGAGAGTTGCTGTTCAGTTCAAGTGATATAATAAAGATTAAAGTGTTGTGTAAACCATACAGCCAAATACGAAGTATATTATTATAATAATGACAAAGTCCCTAAAATATTTGCATATAGTCTCAAAGATTTTAGAGGAAATAATCATGATGGCTATATTTTGAAAATATAACAAACTAAAGTAATATTAAATAAAATGTAGGTGTGAGGATACATAGGCATGGCGCTTTTAGTTTTTCAGAGGATTTTCTCATCCATTCTTTCATTTGATCCACAAGAAAAACTTTATAAGCTAAGTAGGTATTAACCTTTGGAAGTATCACTTTGATCTTTTTAACAATGAGAATTAGTAAATTGTCTGAGGGAACACCTTGTATTGGTAGCAGCCACAAATCTAAAAACTCAGAAATCTAGATTCCTAAATCTAGCCACCCTGAATTAGAATCTCTAAGAGTTTTGTACTACTTTCCTATTACCTCTATGACAAATTACCACAAACTCAGTGACTTAAACCAACAAAAATTTATTATCTTATAATTCTGAAGATCAGAATGTGAAATGGGTCTCACTCAATTGAGGTGTCAGGAAGAGTTGTGTTCCTTCTGTATCCTCTAGGGGAGAATCCATTTTCTTGCCTATTCCAGCTTAGAGAGGCTACCTGTCTTTCTTGGCTCATGGCCCCTTGCTCCATTTTTGAAGCTAGAAATTACATCACATTGATCTCTGACTCTATCATCACATCTTCTCAGATTCTAAGTCTCTTGCCTCCTTTTACTTAGAAGGACCCCTGTGATTACATTGGACCCACCTGGATAATCCTTATTTCAAATATTTAATCGTATTTGCAAATCCCTGTTTGCCACATAAGGTAACATATTCACAGGATCTGGGATTAGGATGTGAACATCTTTGGGGGATACATCATTCTGCCTACCACAGGTAGGTCCCAAGAATATGCCTTTTAACATCCTCCAAGTGATTCTGATGTAGGACAACTGTAGACCTGTGCTCTCTGAACTTCATGAAGTTGAAGTTTTCAGACACTTGTCTGTAAACAAATTTAGTATTAATAATACTAATAAACTTTACAAACTATATACAAAAGAGAAGTAGAAAAAGGATATAATGAAAGAAAATTAACAGTAGAAGTTCTAAACTTCCTTCCATATCCTAAATCATTGTCTTGTGTACTCCTTCGGTTGGCCACTACTTTGGAAAATAGTGTTGTAGGTGAGGGTCAGCAAAATTTTTTCTGTAAAAAACCACATAGTATCTTTGACTTTGTAGGCTATATAGTCATATCACAAATACTTAAGTCTGTTCTGTAGTGCAAAAGCAGCCATGGATAATATGTAAACAAATGGACATGGCTGCTACTGTCAAACTATTTACAAAAACAAGTAGCACGCTGGTTTGGCCTGTGGACCATAGATTGCCACAGGTTATTTGCTGTGTTATTCCTTTGCGTCTTTCCTTTACTTGCACTGAGAATTCATTTCTGCTATGACACTTCATTATGGGGGGGTGCATATTTTCCCAATGCCCTAATCACTATCATTGAGACTGGGAATTGTAGTCCAAACACTTCCTAGCCCACTACCCAACCATCTTGTTTCCCCTCCCTGCATACCTCCTCTTTCTACAATCCTGTCCTACATATTTGGATGCAAAGTCAAACAGACCTAAAAGCTGGTATAGCTCCAGGAATTATTTCTTGAGTTTGAGCTAAAGAGAAATAACCATTTTTTATTCTACTGAAAATAATGTGTTTTTTTCACCTCTAAATGTACCTATTTTCCTATAGTACAGATGTAATTACTAGAGGACAAGAGTCAATGAAGAAGAAAAATGAAAGGAATGATGGAGTTTGTAATCACCATTTTAGAGCTTAACACATATTTTATAGAGTATTAGTGAGATGCTATTCTCTTGTTTTCAATGAAGACTGTTTCACACTGAAATGGTTGTGAAATGGGGCAATGGTTTCACACTGAAGCAAGAGAAATTTAAGATAAGCACTGATACTGAGAAAGTACATCAGTAGGCTGTTTGGAAAGATGGGATCACTTATGTTACTTTTTCTGGTGGGATCAAGAAAGTCTTGCCTCTAAAATGGAATATCTTCTCAGAGTCAAAGAGATCTTAGAATTTATTAAGCCAGCTTCTTCCCTGTATGAGAAACCACTTTGTCATCAGCCATAACAGAGGTCTTTTAGTATCTACTGTGATGAGGGACTCAAAACTTCATTAGGTATCCCATACTACTCTTCTCGCAAAATTTTTCTTGCTTAGCTTGAGCCAAAATATGCCTCCTGTAACTTCTTTACCCTCTGACAATTGGCCCTGGTTGCTTCTCATAGAACCATACAGAATAACCATAATTCCTTTTCTTTAGGGGAAAAAAGTCTTCAAAAAATTGTGCCATATCTTTCTTGTTTTCTCTCCTCCAAACTAAAGATTTTATTTCTTCAATCATTCCTCATATTAAATGGGTTTTAGTTCCATTCCAATCCTGGCTGTGTTCACATTTGTTAATGGCCCTCTTATGATTTGGTATATAGAATTATTATTGCATTTGACATGGAATCAAATTACCAATAGTTGATATTTTTGAGTGTTACTATGTGTCTGATATAGTGCTAAGCCCTATAAATGCATTATTTGATTTAATCCTCCAGGATTTCTATGTGACAGGTGCTGTTAGTATCTGACTTTACACATGAAGAAACTGAGACACAGAAGAAAAGTGAATTACCTTTGTGTGAATCACACAACTGGTAAATGCTACAACTGGGATGTATACTGAAGTCTGGTTCCAAAGTGCATGCTCCACATCATTAATCTATGCAGAATTGCCCCACCCAGTGATGGGTTTTACCCAGCCTCATACTATAATTAGCTCATATTAAGTTTGTAGGCAACTAATAAACAAAAATCAAAGAAATCCAGAACTTTCCTCAACAGAACTGTTGGCAAGCTAGTTCTCCCTCATTCTTTATTTGAATATATTTTAACATAAATATTCAACTTTACATTTATCCTTGTTAAGTTTCATTTTGTTAGTTTTGTGCAATCATTTTCACCTCTTATATTAACATATTAACTAGTCCTTCTTTGTCATTTCCACATTTGCCAAAAGTTCTCTCTATGCCATCAGAGAAATTTCATAAAAATATTGGCCACAACAGAGTTCAGTACGTCTACAATGGAAAAAGCATGAAGCAGACATCAGGAGAACTTGATTTTAGGACAGCACTTAACCAGTTAGTGCCTATGTACTAACAACTTACTTAAGTTCTGTGAGCCCAGTTTTTATTTTTCAAAAAGTGATAATAATCTTTTCCTATGTACTTAATAAAATTATTGAGAGTATTATATATGATAATGGATATGAGGATACACTGCAAATGATAAACTGCTATACAAGTTAAAAATAAAAGAGTGGGGGGGAGGGGTAGATGGCAATACCATCCTGTCTCTAGGCTGTTGTGAAGGAAACAGTCTATGGACTCATAAGCACTATAAAAATATGTGTCAGCAATTCACCAAGAAGGACTCTAGAGAGTATATCCTGTGGCTACCATAGTTCAAATCCCCCTGCAACTTATAAGCTCCACGAGCATAAGCAAATCAGTTAACTCTTCTGAACATTAGTATTTTCATCTTTAAAATGGAGATAATAATATCCAGGGATCATTATGTATAACTTTTTAAAGTATTCTAAGATCCTTGCATTATCTGCTAAAAAAGGGAAGAGCTAATTAATGTTAGATTTTGATAAGTCAAGGAAAAATCTAATTTCTAGGTGAACCATTAAAAAAATATAACAGAGCTGGAAGGGAAAAAGAAGGGAACACAACAACTACAAAAAGAGCACCTTGAAACACGTTAGACATAAGAAAGAAAAAATGATGTATTAGATTTATATCCAAATAATTCACAAGTCATACCAAATATAAATGGACTAAGTGATTCACTAAAGTAGAATTGTCAAAATGGACTTGAAGGAAAACAAAACAAGTGTAACTTTCTTACAAGAAACCCATCGAAATAATAATGATATCGAAAGGTTAAAAGTTAAGTGATAGAACAAACTATAGCTTGCAAAATTAACCAAACAAAAGTCAGTTAGCCATATTAATGTTACAAAAAAGACTTTAAGGAAATAAAAATTATTAGAAATATAGTTTCATTTCAAAATTATAAAACGTTAAAAAACCCAATTTCACAATTAGAGTGAGTTTTAACATATCTCTCTTATAAAATGAAAGAACAAGCAAAAAAATCAGCAAGGATATGGGATATATTTTAAAAATGAGCAAGGCAGAAAGGGAGGTGGGTAAAGGAATGGGGTAACTCAGTATTGGGCATTAAGGAGGGCACGTGATGTGATGAGCACTGGTTGTTAATGAATCATTGAACATTATATCAAAAATGAATGATGTACTATACCTTGGTTAATTGAATTTAAATAAAAAAATAAAATAAAAATCAGCAAAGATGTGGAATATTTGAACAATACCATTAACCAAACTAATCTAACTGACATTTACAGATATTACCCAACAACTGCAGAATACACATTATTTTCAAGTCCATGTGGACCATCTACCAAAATTGATCATGTATTGGACCAAAATCAAGTCTCAAATATTTCAAAGATTGAAATCATACAGGATAGGTTCTGACCACACTAGAAATAAATAAGGAATAACAAAAAGATAACTAGAATATCCCCATATGGTTGAAAAGTTAAAAACACATTTCTAAATAACCCATGGGTCAAAGAAAACATAGCAATGAAAATAAAAAAAAATATTTTGAATTAAATGAAATGGAAAATCCTACATATCATAACTTCTGGGATATAGGTAAACTCATCCTTATAAGAAAAATCCATAGGCTTAGCATCTTTAAAAAGAGGAAAAAGTTGAGAATCAGTGATCTAATTATTCTTGTCAGGAAGGTTTAGAGAGAATAGTTAATTAAGCCAAAGAAAAAAAGAAGGAAATAATAAAAATAAAAACAGATTAAATGAATTAAAAATGTATACTTAGAAGGATAAACAAAGCTGAAACTTTGTGAAATGCATTGATAATACTGATCAAATTTTCCCTGTTCTCTACTTGCAACCAAAGTGATCTTCTTTTAAATGACAAAACCAATTAATTTGCTCCCAGGACAGGGTTGTCAGATTTAGCAAATAAAAATACAGAATTTCCAGTTGAATTTGGGTTTCAGATAAACAATGAATAATGTTTTAGTACGTGTAGGCCTAAGAAACATTTGGGACATATTTATAGTAAAATTATGTTGTTTTCTGAAATTAAAATATAACTGGTTGCATTTTATCTGGCTACCCTACCTTTTCACAAAAATTTATGTGAAAATACATTATTGTTGACTATATGTACAATATTGTACACCAGATCTCTAGGGTTTATTCATCTAGATTAACTTAAACTTTATGTCCAATGATTAGTAATTCCCCACTTCCCTCTCTCTCCCAACCCCTGGAAAATACCATTCCACTCTTTGATTCTGTGAATTTGATTTTTTAGAAACATAATATAAGAATGGAATCATGCAGTATTTGTCTTTCAGACTGTAATTTCACTTCTCATAAAGTCATCAAGGTTCATCCAGGTTGTTGCATATTATAGAATTTCCTTCTCTTTTAAGGCTAAGGAGTATTCCATTTTATCTATATAATACATTTTTTATTCATTTATCTGTTGATGGACATTTAGGTTATTTTTACATCTCAGTTATTGTGAATAGTGCTGCAATGAACATGAGAGCGCAGATATCTCTTTGAGATCTTGACTTCTTTTGGATAAATACCCAGAAGTGAAATTGTTGGATCATATGGTACTTCTATCCTTTTTAAAAAATTATATTTTATCTATCTAGTTTTTTCAAGTTTTTATTTAAATTACAGTTAGTTAACATCTAGTGTAATAATAGCTTCAGGAGTAGATTTTAGTGATTCATCACTTGCATATAACACCCATTGCTCATCTCAACAAGTGCCCTCCTTAACACCCATTACCTATTTAACTCACCTCCCTCCCTGCTGCCCACCTCCCCTCTAACAACCCTCAGTTGGTTCTCTATAGTTAAGAGTCTGTTTTTTTTAATTTTCCTCTGTCTTTTTTCCCCTATATGTTAATCTGTTTTGTTTCTTAAATTGCACATATGAATGAAATCATATGGTATTTGTCTTTCTCTGACTTATTTCTCTTACCATAATACACTCTAGCTTCATCTATGTTGTTGTAAATGGCAAGATTTCATTCTTTTTTTTTCTTTTTTTTTTAGAGAGAGAGATCACAAGTAGGCAGAGAGGCAGGCAGAGAGAGAGGGGAAAGCAGGCTCTCCGTCGAGCAGAGAGCCCGATGCGGGCCTCGATCCCAGGACCCTGAGATCGTGACCTGAGCCGAAGGCAGAGGCTTTAACCCACTGAGCCACCCAGGCGCCCAAGATTTCATTCTTTTGGATGGATGAGTAATATTCCATTATATATACACATAACCACAACTTCTTTATCCATTCATCAGTTGTTGGACATTGGGGCTTTTTCTATAATTTGGCTACTGATGGTAGTGCATGTATCCCTTTGAATCAGTATTTTTGTATCCTTTGGGTAAATACCTAGTACTGCAACTGCTGGATCACAGGGTAGTTTTGTTTATTTATTTATTTACTTTTAGAGAGAGAGATAGAGAGAGCTGGGAGGAGATGCAGAGGGAGAGGGAGAAAGAGAATCTTAAGCAGATTTTATGCCCAGCATGGAGCCTGGCACAGGGCTCTATTTCACAACCCTAAGTTCATGACCTGAGCTGAAATCAAGCATCTGAATCTTAACTGACTGATCCACCCTGGCACCCCAGAGTAGTTCTATTTTTAACTTTTTGAGGAACCTCCATACTGTTTTCCATAATGACCACACCATTTTGCATTACCACGACATTGTGTAAGGGTTCCAATTTCTCCACATCCTTGCCAACAGTTGTTGTCTTTCTTTTTCTTTTTTCTTTTTCTTTCTTTCTTTCTTTCTTTCTTTCTTTCTTTCTTTCTTTCTTTCTTTCTTTCTTTCTTTCTTTCTTTCTTTTTTTTTTGATAATGACCATCCTGATAGGTGTGAGGTGATATTTCATTGTGGCTTGGAGTTGAATTTCCCCAACGATTTGTGACATTAAGGTTTTTTCATATTTTTGCCACTTTTATGTTTTCTTTGAGAAATGTCTATTCAATTCTTTTCCCTATTTTAAAATCAGGCTATTAGTTTTCTTGCTACTAAGTTTTATGAGTTCCTTAAACATTTTGGAGATTAATCCCTCACTAGAAATATGGTTTGCAAATATTTTCTCCCATTTGTAGGGTACCTTTTTACTCTGTTGATTATTTCCTTTGCTGCACTGATTATTTTCCTTTTATTTGATTTGCTTTACTTTGCAGAAGCTTTATAATTTGAGGTAGTTGCAATGCTTTTATTTTTGTTTTTTCTGCCTGTGTTTTTGGTGTCATATCTATAAAATCATTACCAAGACCAATATCATGAATATCTTTCCCTATATTTTCTTCTAGGAGTTTTACAGATCTAAGTCTTACTTCTAAGCCTTTCATCCTTTTGGGTTGATTTTTGTGTATGACATAAAATAGTTGTTCACTTTCTTTTTTCTTTCTCTTGCTTATGGATATCCAGTTTTCACAACATCATTAGTTGAAGAAACTATCTTTTCCCTGTTGTGTATTCTTGGAACTCTTGTCAAAGACCAGTTGACCAAGTACGCATGGATTTATTTCTAGGCTCAGTATTCTGTTCCATTGGTCTATATATCTGTTTTTATGCCAGTACCATACTGTTCTTTTTTTTTAATTTTATTTTTATTCTTTGCCCAAGGGGTACAGGTCTGTGAATCATC
>LNAC01000774.1:0-20377 GCA_002007465.1 Ailurus styani
AAAAAAAAAAAAAAGTTCTAACCTTTGGTCCAGCAAATAAGACACTTCTCTTTAGGTGTTAAATCATGGACTCAGTTCTAATGATTAGGAAAGCAGATACTGCAAGCTCATTTTGTTACTCTTGTCTCAATTATCAAGAAGGAGCCTTGCATGAGAAAAAGTATTTTTAGTGTAACTTGTAGCTGCAGGGGTGTGTGTGTGCGTGCGTGTGTGTGTGTGTGTGTGTGTGTGTGCACGCGCGTGCACGCTCACGCACGAGTGTCCATCTAGGGCTTAGGATAGCTGAAGGTTTCCTCAAGAGCAGCAGCAAACAGAAGGTGCGCTGCAGAGTCTGGGACCCGCTAAGGCCACAGACCAAGCCAAGGAAAATGAGCAGCCAGAAGTGTAATTACAAATAGTGGAACAAATGTCAGCAATGCAGTAAACTAGAAGGCACAGACACACAACAGGGGGCAAAGTAAATAAACTGTAAACAGAAATCTCAAAAATAGTCAATATGAGGAATAGATCTGGTCAAAGGCAATCTCAGGAACAAGGCAAATGATCAAAGAAAAATCATTAGACCTAGAAAGAGGTTAATGAGCAAGACAAAGAAAGAACATGCCACCAACTCCAGCACTTCATCAGCAAAGTAGCTTTCTGCCCTTGAAAACAGTCAGGTTTCTTCAACTGTGAATACCCATCACCTAAATTTCCTCTAGTACATAATTTAACTTACCCCTATCACCGTGCTCAATGCAAAGATGAGAAAAAACAAATACTTTATGCATTTTTAAACTTTGACCCAAAATCTGTGACCCTTTCGGATGAAAGTTAAGCAGAAAATTCAAGATACTCTAACAGGTGTGATGCCCGAGGCTCAAACATAAAGCTCATCCAGTTGGTTCGAAGGCCACCAGAGCAAATGCTTTCTCAGTGACTGTGCTGGAGAAACAGAGAAGGTATCTGGCAGCCAACGCAAGAATATTCTTTAGAAACCTCATACTTTGGTCAATATGTTCGTCCTGAACACAAGTAGATGTTTTTACAAGTAAAATGATGACTATACGACGCTGAAAATATATCAGCTTTATAAGCTAAAGTCACATTATAAACAAGTACCATTCAAGTACTTACATAAAAATTCTATCAGAAACTGTGAATAATTATTATCTGGGCCTGGGAGATACAGCTTAGACTGCTATTCATCTTCCCTACCCCACAGCAGAAATCATCTGTTTCTCTTTGCACAATCAAATTTCGAATTTATCAAGTTAAAATGAGTAAATGATGCTTACAGAGAAACGGTTTGCCGCTAGTGCAAAGAAACTCCAAAGAATTTAAAAAGCACACGTTAATTCAGAATAAAAACTAACCAGGCTATACAGACAAACACAGAAACAGTAAAGTAGATCAACAGATGTAAAGTTCTTTTTAATTTTATTTAGACTTCCAATTGAGTATTCTGCAAATGATCAACACGGTAAGAGAGCAAATCAGAGCATGAGTTAACTGCACAGTTCCCACACAAACACGGAGAAATAAAGCCCAGGATTCAAAAAGCTACAATTTATATGAACGGGAATATTGGAAAAACAAAGGGATTTTTAAATATTTATTCAGACACTCCCCACTGAGACAGCTTTCATTTCTTCTGTGTCCTCCCATGCATTTTGCTGGAACAACTCCTATTGCATTTTACCTACAAAACAGTAGCTAGCTTTAGATTCCCAAGTATAAGCTTCTTAAGGGTAGGAGCGTACTTTTTTTTAAAGATTTTATTTATTTATTTGACAGAAAGAGAGAGAGAGAGAACACAAGCAGGGGGAGGGGCAGAGGGAGAAGCAGGCTCCTGGCTGAGCCACTGAGCAGGGAACCAGATGGGGGATTGGATCCCAGGGCCTTGGGATCATGACCTGAGCCAAAGGCAGAGGTTTAACCCACTGAGCCACCCAGGCGCCCCAGGCAGGAATGTACTTCTCTATAGCTCTTGTATAACTCAATGCACAGCAGCCCCTGAATAATTAACTAATTGACTGCTTAATTACAAAACTCTGCAGTTACCTTTGAAGCATGAGGTAAGTTTATCTTTCCGGTGATCTACTGTAGCATAAGAAAGTTATTATGTCAACTCAGAAAACTGGCCGTATATTCTAGACAAAAATTTTCACCACTAATTTATTCTTAGGTGTGTGCTCCCTAGGACAGCATGAGTGCCCATTAGACTATTATTCCACTGTGTCTCCTTGATGTCTTAGTTTAGTGGCATATTATTTACCAGGCCATTTCAATGCATTTAACATTTTGATTTATATTGATACATTAATCCTACTGATGTAAACCTCACTAGAAGTAGTCAAAACAGAGAGGAATTAAAACAAACTGATCTCCGCATTCTTTTGGGATGCCCCAGCACTGGTCATAAATATGAAAACTTTCTACTATCTCTATTCTTTATTTCGTTCTTCATTACATGTGAGGACAAGTTACTTAAAATGGAAAATAACTTCAGTTAGTAATTTGGCGGGGGGGGGGCAGTAGAGATATCTGAAACAAAAAATAGTAAATTAAGATATGACTATTCATTACAGTAAGACCTTTATTTGGTCTCAAGCCAAATTAAACCTGGGAATATTTTGAGCATTGAAGGGGTATAGAAAACAAAAAGAAAGAGAAGCAAATAAACTTGACTATATCTAAAAAGTCATTTTAACTTACGATATATTTCAATGTCATATTTCTCAATTATTGCCCTGTAACAAATTTCAAAGTACAGTGACTATAACTCCATTAAAGGTAATTTTTCCTACTTACTGAGACATAAAAAAATGTGACCCAATCAATTTTATAAATATCTATTCTGTTACTGAACTCAATGAAATACAGAAATTTAAGAGGTTTGTTTCGGGTTTGTTTTTTGTTGGTTTTGTTTCTAAGAAAAACTGTTTTTGCAGCAGCCATGGGAATGCAATTCTCAATCTCCGACTGCAGGGAGTATCAATGACCAACAGCCCAGCCCCAGCTGCTATCCTGTGAAATCCATTACAACAGGTGAGCTGAAGCCACACTCCCCATGGGCTTTTCCCAGCCAACGTCTGAACATGCAGCAAGAATACTAAAATGGGACACGAGGGGCTTTGGCTTGAGGATTCCCCCAAACAAACCTGCCAAGTTCTCCTGGAAGTGCCCATCGGCCTAAGACACTTCCCTCAACCCTCCTTCCTTTTCTCCTCCACCTGGCACCAGGTCTGCAGGGAGCTGGACATCTCCCCATGTCCCCCAGCCTTCTCCAGGCCCTCTAGGAGGCCTTCTCCCTAGTGTCAGGCATACTAAACCTCTTGCTTCTCAAAAGACCCAGATTAACACAGCCTTGTTCTACAAAGCAAGTTTCAGCAAGAATATCATCTTCAAGTTCTCCGATTCATAAGTATTATAAATGAAACTTCATATTCAACGGACACTTTCACTTTTTCTTCCTGTTCTTTAAATGTGAACACCTTATGCTCTTTAATATGTAACTGTGAGATATTTGTTAAGACCACATGCGTGCCACGTGTCTGAATGTGTTTGAGATTTGATTTTCCTCTAATAACAGTTCTAGAGATATCGAAGACTTAGGTTATATTTCTGCCTTTTGTCTTTTTAAAAAGTACTTTCTAGCGTAGAGCAGTATCTACTGTGAGAATCCTAGAAAGACCTACCAATCATCCCTGTCTCCTGAATCTTGTAAGGATATCACCTATCACCCTTGTCTGGTGTCCCTTTAGTCAGTAATTATGGTAGGGAAAATACTCTGTAGTATCACACGAACCAAAATAAATGAAGGTTTCATTCTATTCAATCTATATCAAGGTATAATGAATATACAGGAAAAAACACCAAGAGGATAGGACTGAAGGCAAAGTCAAGAGGCTGACAGGAGAAGGTTTGGTGGTCTGTTCCCACCACTAGAAAAACCACCCTGAGTCTCTTACATTTCTGTGTGCATTGCACATAGAGGCACTGGTGGGCCATCTTCTGGTTGTTCTTTTCAAGGATGTTTGAATAGCAAAAGGTGGGCATGCTTCATGTCCAGTATAATGAAGATAATATCTCTTTGGAGCAAAAGGCAGGTACAATTACAACCCACTATAAAATATTAAGGTTTTCTAAACTCAGAGTTTCTCTCCTATAGCACAACCTGGCCTCTCCACCAAATCTTCAGATGTTCCAAAATCAAGAAATGGACTCAATTTTATCCTGAACTGAGAATCCTAAAGTTTATTAGCCAGTTGGGAGGCCACACTGAAAGCCCTATCACCCAGTAGCCACCTGTTTGATAAAAATCTCAATTGGGGGACCCCAATAACTACAAACAACACTTTCCTTCCAGAAGCACCATGTAGACCCTCAAGACTATATACGTTATGAAGAAGCCAGGTGTTAACTTGCTTGTCTCTCCAAAAACGCTGCCTTTCACCTCAGAGCTGATCCTAAGAGATGTTCAAGCATCTAAGCAAACACGAGCGCTACACCATGCAGTCCTCAGACAGCCATGAAGGGCTCTCCAAACTGAGGCTACAATTAGTCCTGCAGAAAAAATTAACTATATGTGTACCCCACAGGCATTTATCTCCATGATGGGAGTCACCCAATTAGAAAAGGACATAAGCTATCGGTCCCTGATTTTAGTTGAAGTTATCAGTGATACAGCACTGGCCCTGGAAAGCACTGGCCTTCAACTCACTCACCAGGGTTGTTATGGATAAAAGAATTGCCCTGGACTTCCTTCTTGCTGAACCAGGGGAAGTCTGTGCAATCACTGATACATCATTCTGTACCTGACTACCTCAGGCAAAGGGGAAAGATCAATAGGGAAAATTAAGAAGAAACCCTTCAGATGTTCTAAGTTAGACCCTGATGGTCTGTGGGATTTGTTCAGCTGACTCCATCTGGGACCTGGAAGGCCTGGCTGGGGTCCATACTGCAGGTCAGCCTCAACCTGCTGGTTGGAGTCTGGCTGACCAACAGCCTTAATTAAATACTCTGAGACAAACTGAACTGATTTCATCATCACCTGCATGGATCAGAGTAAGTGCTGCCGGGGTGCCTGGGGGGGCTCAGTGGGTTAAGCCTCTGCCTTCAGCTGAGGTCATGATCTCAGGGTCCTGGGATCAAGCGCTGCATCCGGCTCTCTGCTCATCGGGGAGCCTGCTTCCCCCTCTCCCTCTGCCTGCTTCTCTGCCTACTTGTGATCTGTCAAATAAATAAAATCTTTAAAAAAAGAAAGAAAGAAAGAACAAAAAAAAGAATAAGCACTGCCTGTGATATAAGGGTTGAATTCCCTATACTCAGGGTTTCTCTCCTGAAGCACAACCTACTACAACTGGAAACTGGGGCTGATACAAAGCTGTCCTCAAACCACTACTGTTATTATGGGTAATGAAGTCCTTTGTTGTTGACCCAGGGATTCATGTCTTCTCACAGCACCCATAAAACTATGGCAGACTAACACGCTAAAATACAAGTGACACAAAAATCATGTTCTTGACATTTCCCCCCATGAGTCCAAGAGGACTGAGAGAAAGACACCATAGGGAAAACACCACATGCCATCACCACAGGCTTGAGCACAAATGCACAGAAAAGCAAACATTCACCCAAAGAACTTTAGGATTCCCACACTCTGATTCCTTTCCTGAAAAAAATCTACCACAATTCAAACAGTCCCAACAGCAAGGGTTTGGACAAACTCTTTAGAATCTAGCTCATGTTTGATACTCTAGCAAAAGATGGCTCTAAAAAGAGAAGAGAGAAGACACACATAGAAAAGAAAAGGAAAAGGAAAGAAATGAAATAACAGATAAATTCAACAGGTGGTTGAAACCAGAGACTGGCTCGCCCACACTTCTTCCAACCCTCTTCTAGGAAGGAAGACTGAGCCGCGTGAGGCAAGGTTTGCTGCTGTGGCAGGAACACAGCCGTGTGTCCTAGTGTGTCAGGTGCTGACCAGAGTAGAGTGTTGGGCATGGCGTTTCCCTCAAAACATTCCCAGATGTGGTCCAGCACTTTTTTTTTTTTAAGATTTTATTTATCTCTTTGACAGAGAGAGAGAGAGATTACAAGCAGGCAGATAGAGAGGAGGAAGCAGGCTCCCCACTGAGCAGAGAGCCCGAGATGGGGCTTGATCCCAGGACTCTGAGATTATGACCTAAGCTGAAGGCAGAGGCCTTAACCCACTGAGCAACCCAGGCACCCCTGGTCTAGCACTTCTACATTACTTTTGGCCAGTATCATCCACACGGAGTTCCCTGGGCCTGCCAAAAATTCTGTTAAGAATTTCCTGCTTCAGTTACCCATAGTGGATTATGCCTGCTTGAAACTGAAAACCCTTGAGAAGAGTAGTACATATTTAGTCTTTAGTAGTATATATTTAAGTCTGATATTTATATTAGTACTTTCTTTCCTGATAGGTAAAACTAAGGCCTGAAAATAATTTTAAGTTATTTCTGGCAGTCATTTTTTTTTCTGTCTTACTATACCATATGAGTGGGAGAAATTGAAGGAATGTTCAATTCTGTCAGAAACATGGGCAATCACGTTATCTTCATTATTATCAGATTTAAAAAAAATCTAACAATCCTCCCTGAAAAAAGTTTGTTACAGTTTGCAATTAAACGAGAATTTTACTATCTCCGATTTCCTCCAATTTAAAAGCAAACAATAGGTTTCTATTTCATTTGGCAGTAAACAAGTTTTATTTTTAATTTGGTGATTTGCTAATATCAACCAGACCAGCACATTTCAATAAATGTAAATTACAAAAGTAATGGTATAAAATGGGCACTTACAGCAATAGCTTTATAGGAAAATTGATAACCAGTTAGCTCTAAAATATACTTTACTTACAGAAAATTCAGAAACACCCAAAGAAAAAGGTTGCTTAATCTTTTTAAAGGAAATAGAGAACAACCAACAGTCCCAGAAAAGACAATCTACTAACTTCTCCAATATCCCTCAACTCCCTAAGTTAGCTATCTGGAAAACAGTACCTTTAACTCCTAACTTGAGCTTTCCACCTGCTAGCTTAAGCTTAGTAATAAATGAGAAACCTTCCTTCAAGAGTAAAAACGCAGAATAAAAAGGTTGAGTAGGTAAACAAAAAATAAAAAAAAATTCTTCCATCATTTATTCATAATCCAGAGCATAGAAATTTAATCTGAACTTATCAAAAAAAATGGAGAAAAATGCTAAAATGAACTTTCACTTCTCAATGAAAATTAAACTTTAAAAATAGTATCAAGAAATTTTAGTGTTTCAAAAAATAACATAAAAGAAAATATAATTACTCACAACTAAGGCAATTAGTTTCAAAAGAGCAAATATAATCAGCCATCTATAACTTGGTAAAATTTTTCAAGAATTGAGTCAAATGGTTGACTTCCACAAATATCCAAGGGAGATGTTGCTGACCAGCGTGCCCCCATCCTTATTACCTTAACACTTAAATATGGCAAACAAGCAATCATTTAAAAAAAAAATCATCTCCACGAATATTCACAAGTAGCATTATCCATAAAAGCCAAAAAGTAGAAACAACCCACATTTCCACCAACTGACAGCTAAGTGATAAACAACGTGGAATATCCATACAATAGCATAATATTTGGAGAGGGAAAAATGAAATCGTGATACATAATTCAACATAAATGAACACTGAAAATATTGTGAGAGCACCAGTCAGAAAAGACCATATACTGTATGATTTGTATCAAAAATCCAGAACATGAAAATCTACGGAGACAGTAGATTGGCAATTGTCTAGAGCTAGAGGGGATGAGCGTATTACAACGTGACAGTGAAGGGGTTGGGAGAGAGGGTGAGGAGATTCTTTTAGGGGTAATGGGAATGTTCTTGATTATGGAGAAGATTGCACAACTCTGATTATATAAAAATACAGAACTGTCCACTTTCCACGGGTAACTTTTATGATACGTGCATTTTGTCTCAGTAAAGCTGTTATAAAAAGGAATCATTTCAAAATTACATCAAATCTTTAAATATATTTTAATTTCTTCAATGTCTTAGTGTCTTCTATAAACTAATAATCCATTCTCAATTTTTAACCAGCCATTCTCTTTCAGAGAATTTTATAGGTATCTATTTTCCATATGGTAGCACCTTCAAAAAATTGAGAGTAACTACCCACAGTAGAAATGACTAAACATACCCAGGAATGTTTCTGGTACATGTAGTTTGCCTTCAGGTTCATACGGTAATCAATTATAATTCTACAAGGTTAGACAGGTTTACCTCAATGTTTGATAGCCAAAACAAATTTCATATGCAAGTTACCAAGAATTTTAAGATTGTAATTGTCTCCTTTCAATTAATGAGTCAATCATGTTATTTATCTAGATGAAACATGGCTTTGTTCTTAACAAGACATACTTTACCCCTTTCCTCAGAGCATTAAGATTTATCTGTTTAGGGCGCCTGGGTGGCTCAGTGGGTTAAAGCCTCTGCCTTCGGCTCAGGTCATGATCTCAGGGTCCTGGGATCGAGTCCCACATCGGGCTCTCTGCTCGGCGGAGAGCCTGCTTCCTCCTCTCTCTCTGCCTACTTGTGATCTCTCACTCTCTGTGTCAAATAAATAAAATCTTAAAAAAAAAAAAAAATTTATCTATTTATTTGAGAGAGAGCGCGAGCACAAGCAGAAGGAAGAGGCAGAGGGATAGGAAGAAGCAGGATCCCCACCAAGCAGGAAGCCCAGTGAGGGGCTCGATCCCAGGACCCTGGAATCACAACACAAACGGAAGGCAGACACCTAACCGACAGCCACCCAGGTGCCCCTCCTTATAGCTTTAAAATGTTAAGTGACCATAATACTGCTGTAAACAAATCGGGACCCCACTTTTACCAAATTTTTTTTACCCCTTTATTCTGAAATAATTGTAGATACACAGAAGGTTGCAAAAAGAAAAAACTTACATGTAGGACCTAGGTACTCTTTGCACAATTCTGCCCCATGGTAACATCTTGCATAATTAAAATGTAACACTAAAACCAGGAAATTGAAATTGGTACAACCCATAAGAGCTTATTCAGATTTCAGCAGCCTTATACTCATTTGTGTGTACAAGTAGGTTTCTATGCAAGTTCACTGTACGCACAGATTTTCCACCTTCACCACAATCAAGACACACAACTGTTTCACCACACACAACTCTCTGCTGCCATTTACTTATGGCCACACCCAATACTTTCCCAGACCCTATCCCAAACCTGTGGCAATCACTAAACTGTTCCCATCTCTAAAACTCGGTTCTTTCAAGGTTGCTATATAAATGGAATCATCCACTGTGTAACCCTTCAGGGTTGACACTTTTCAATCAAAGAAATTCCCTAGCAATTCATGTACGTTGTTGTATGTATCGATAGTTCATTCCTTCTCAATACTGAGTATTTCGTGTTATGGGTGTCCACAGTTTAACCATTCACCTGTTGAAGAACATCTGGATTGTTCCCAATTTGAGCCTATGACAAATAAATATGCTATAACAGTATGTGTATGGGTTTGTGTATGAACGTGCATTTCATTTATCTGGGTTATGTTCATGAGTGTTAACAGCTGAGTTGTAGCTACGTAACAATTGTAATATCGACACCGATAATATTTCTGAAAAAGGAAGATCCCCTTCGATCTCCATTCTCCACTGACTTTGTTTTTAATTTAACAAAATTACTTTCTAAGGCTAGCATTTACTCATCATTTATGGCAAATAAACTAAGCATTTTAAATACATTAATCTATGTAATCCCCACATCCACAACGAGGTAGTGATAAATATTATCCTTCTCTTACAAGTGAGAGAATTGAACCATAGAAGTGGTCTGGGGCATGATCCAGAATCACAGAGCCAGGATGCCAAGGGCTCGGTCTTAAATTCAAGCTGCGTGACTCACAACTCTAATCCTTCCATCATAAGACACCACCTCTCCCACTCTAGGAACGTGTGTGTTATTAGATCAAAAAGTATACATTAGCAGGGGCACCTGGGTGGCTCAGTTGGTTAAGCGTCTGCCTTTAGTTCAGGTCATGATCCCAGGGTCCTGGGATCGAGCCCTGCATCCGGCTCCCTGCACCATACTCACCCCCTCCCCCACACCACGCATCCCCAGCCCATGCTCTCTTTCTCTCTCTCTCTCAAATAATAAAATCTTTAAAAAGAAAAAAAAAAGTATACATTAGCATAAGAAGTACTTAGGGGATAAAGTTTACATTTCCTAAGTGAAATTTTAAGAGTTGGACATGAACTCTAATATGCTACACAAATGACCAAAATTAATCTGACAACCTGGTGGTATCTGCACAAATACCATATGAGTTAAAGGTAACCTGGATACCAAAGGAAAACTCAGATAAAGTAAGTGTTCAACTTTTCTCTACAAAGTTTCTTCTTGGTTTATTCTTCCTTAGGCATGTGGTAAATAGGAGCTCTGGAGCCATATGAAAAGAGAAGGGAAATGAGAGCGATGGTGTATGAGCAAAAAGACTCTAGAGCACGCATCAAAAAAACTGAAGGAGCGGGGTCCACATCAGAGTGGACAACACATCCCAGACCCCCATTCTTAGGCTGATAAGCCCCAATGAGTCAGGAGGGGCTTTTTTCCAGAAGCTCCAATAATGGGACCTATGCAACAGGGACCATATACTCGAATCTCCAGGTCTGCCTCCTGCCCAGAGAATCAAACCACAACATGGTTCTGCACTAGCCATTCACAAACTCTGTCATCAGGAAAGTCACCATCACAAATACCATAATCAGAAATGTCACAGTATTCATTCGAACATCCCTAAGATTTTCTGACTGTAAATCAAATACCTTTTAAAAAAAAAAAAAATGGAGATTTGTTTTTTTCTATTCCTACCACAATGAGAAAAAATATGAAGGTCAAGCTACCCAGAGCTTTAAAATAAAATTTAAAACTATAACTTTTTAGAGGCATCTGGTTGGCTCAGTCAGTCAAGCATCTGCCTTTGGCTCAGGCCATGATCCCAAGGTCTTGGGATCAAGCTCCTGCATCGGGCTCCCTGCTCAGTGGGAAGCCTGCTTCTCCCTCTTCCCCCCACCTGTGCTCTCTCTTGTTATCTCTCAAATAAATAAAACAAATAAAAAATCTTTAAAAAAAAGAAACTAACTTTTTACTAATTAAGTGTGAAATAAATTTACTTTATAGCTATTAGTACATCTTTGTTTTTGAATACTGCTACACATTAGAATCATCTGAGAATCTAAAAATCCCAAAAGCCAGGTCACACCACTTAAATTCTAAAAATATTGGGAGATGGGAGTCAGGTATCAATTATTTCTTTAAAGATACTCAGGTTATTAGCAATAATTATAACAGTAATTACAACAATAAAAAATACCTCTTTTAAAAAAAGGTGAAATTAAATGAATATTAGTTATGTATCTTGGATAATATAATGGTTAAGTCTAAAAGTGACTGTCCGGGAGAACTTAAAGATTTAAATATCTTTGAAAATCTTAGTGTACCTTGGTCTCATTATTATTTACGGAAAGCCTTAAGTTTTCCAATATAAAAACTAATAGATCAATGAAAAGCCATAATTCACTTAATTGCCCAAATTTCTTAAAATTTGTAATCATCAACTAATGAGACTAACCAAGAATAAACAATTTATAGACTATGATTATATGTGTTTTACAGATCTTGTAGGTCAGCTTCTAGAAAAGTAACCTAAGGAAATAACGACAGGTATACACCAAGTTACATCTATAAGATATATTATAAGAATTCTATACATTATTTGAAATGTTATAAAATATTAGACAACATGCAGGATGTCATACTTGAATATAAGCCAGCGAGCTAACAGTTATAAAACAGTACGTAGGATTAGACATGAAACCTACTTGCAGTTGAACTGAATCATGCCGGAGACCTTCCACAATAGGTGAAAATCTGTCAATTTTTCTTTCTTCTCCAGCTGATGTTAAAGCTTCTAAAACCTCTTCAAGGCTATCAGAAATTTTGAAATTAATTAAATTGCAAATAGCAAGTAATCTAAATGCCTCAATACAACTGCTTGATCTACTGAACTTTAGAATCACTACTCCTAAGCAAGCAGCAACATTTTAAAAGCTGAGTACATAGCATGTATCAAGTATGAGCTACATGTTTTTATTCATTTATTCCTAATAACCCTATAATGAGGGTTATTTATCAAACACTTATAAAATGCTTTCTACACATCAGGCACTATTTAAACCAGTTTACAAATATTAACTCTTTTTAATGTATATAGTTCTATGAAGTAGGTTTTATTATCCCTTATTAAAGATTAGGAAACAGAGGGGGGTGAGAAGAAGTTAAGCAATTTGTCTGAGGTCTCACATCTAAACGGAGCAAGGACCTGAAATCAGACCGTCTGTGTGGTGAGCACGGTCTCGGTGTTCTTAATCACTACACTCTCCTACCTTTTGAGAATAAAGAAGTCTGGCAGCCAAAAGTACATAGTAGTAAAGATTTATAGTCCGAGAAATATACTTGTTACTCCTTTGAAGACGTGTGTTAACATGACCTAGCATACTGTAGAAACTCAGTTCGTAGACACAGACATGTAGTCTGTAAACATTATCTTCATCATTTTGACAACCTATGATGAAGTCAAGAAAATACGGAAATAGAGGAAATGGAGGAAGTGGAGGAAGAAGAAGGTGAAAAAAAGGAGGAAAAAGAGAGGGTAAAGAAAGAGGAGAGAAAGCAGAGGGACAAGAGGGAAGGAAAGGAGAAAAGTGGTGAGGAAGGAGAGGGAAAAGAGAAGTGAGAAACAAGTGGGGAACGGGGGAGGAGGAGGAGAATGGAGGAGGAGGAGGAGAGGGAGAAAGGCAGAGACTGAGCACAAGGAGCATCCCGTGTGTCAGCAATAAGTAAACTCTTAGGGTTCTGCGATATAATTAATAGGGTCCTCTGAAAATGGGAAAGGGAACTTGCTGAAGCTGCGCCTGGCTTTGCTGCTGGGGCTGCCGCCGGGATGTCCTCGTCCACGGATGCGCACTGCGGCTACAGTGCGGACACCCACGGAGGGCGAGGCCTGTGGGGTGCCTGCAGACTCTCCAGTGGGGCCACACTGGGCAGCCCGACGCTCCCCAGCCCTTCGCAGGCTCAGCACGAGGACAAGTGTCAATGTGGGCGGGAGGTTCCCCTTACGGGCCTCTGCCCAGCCTTTATGAAAGGACTATTTCTCTTTGTTCTGTTAGTTGTTCCATTTTTTACTGTCTTAATCCTTTTCGTTTGGTTTTTGCTGCAAGTTTTCGTTTAAATTCTAGTTAATTAACATTAGCAATGATATTGGTTTCAGGAGTAGAATTTAGTGATTCATCACTTACATGAGACACCTTGCACTCATCACAAGTGCCTTTCAGTCTTTTTAAAAGGTATTTAAAATAATTTATAACTATCTTTTAATATGTATGTAATGGTCTTTTAGTTATAACCCTATCATATGTAGATAATGTCTTTAAAGTTTAAAACTTCAGGATGTACTTTATGATCAAAGACTATGTGCCCTCAACCAGTAAAGTACTACTATTTCATAGAACACCTTTCAAATCTGTGTTACAAATAGATTTTCAAATAGTATGATGTTTGCCTTTATAAGGGAAATACATGAGTTTGAATTAACTCTGTCTGAAAAACAAAAATACATAAGAAACAGAATTCATTTGTACATTTTTTTTAAGTCTTCATCGAAATTTTTTGTTTAGGGTTTGAATTCAGAACAGTTTAAAATAAATATGATGAGGAAATCAGTTTTTCATAGAAACACGTTAGCCTATAGCTGCTATACTGAGAAATCCATTATTACTCAAACATTTCTGTTCAACCGATTATGAATCTAAATCAGTTGCTTAAGTGGTATTCATTTATTAACAATAAATTCCAGTCTAAAATAGAATAACAAAAACATTAAGTAAATCAAATTATACTGTTGCATAATATTAGAGAAATGAGTTGAGAAGACTTACATGCTTTCCTCTCCTACAATGCATACCGCAGACAGGAGTTTCACCACATCTGTCATCATATTTGGGTGCTCAGGATCGATGGCTTTGGCTAATAGAGAAAGACTCCTCTCTTCACTCATAATTCTTTCCAAGCCATACTATAAACATTTTGGAAATAAGAGACTAAATGTTAGCCATTTATTAGGAAAAAACAAAAAAACACCCTAGAGGAAACATCCTTATTAAAAAAGTGGATAGAATAATGTATTTTTACACTTAGTAAAAGCCAGAAAATATATAACATCCTAAAAAATGTTTAAAAGAATAAAAATTCATAAAATTATTCACATCAACAAGTAGGAGACTCAATTAAATATAAATAACTTCTCAAAGGTGACTTTATAATGGTAAGACTGATAACTATTAATGAAGTAAGATAAGTAACCACCTGGAGAAAGGGAGAAGCGGTGAGGAAAACTGAGATATCCCAACAGAAACACACAAAATGAGCAGTCCGTTTGTGAGTAAGACACTGAGAGCATGAGGAGCTCTCCTGGGAAGGAAGGTGGGTAAGGGATACGCTATCACAAGTAAACACAAAGAGCAACTGTATCCCACGGCAACAGAATGAGAACCTCGGAGCAATGTCAAGTCCAAGCCAAAAGTAAAATTTTAATGAAATTAATCCAATATATCTAAAATATGATTGTTTCAACATAATCAATATAAAACATTTGTTGATTTTTTTTTCCTTAAGTATTCAAAATCTAGTGTCTGTTTTCTATTTACACCACATCTACCTTCAGGCAAGTCACACTGCAGGTGCTCAATAGCCACATGTGGTAACCACGTAACAACAGGGCAGACTAGAGACTAACACTGAGTTCCTAAGATGGGCACAAGTTGAAAGATGATTTGGGCAGATACCATGTAGAAGCTGCCATGAGGAGCATAGGTATTCTAATCAGAATGATATTTTATCATCAGAAAGACAATGCAGTTGTAAACACATTATATAAATGGGATGATGCTAGACAAGGATAAAGTTTGTTTGCTACTGCTAGGATGTCACATCCAATTAGAAGATAAGGAGTCATGTTAATGACTTCGTGTTTTGATTTAAGGATGTATACATCTCTTAGGGCTCACTTACAATCTATGGAAGATAAGTATCAAATAACAGCGGATAAATAGAAGCAATAAAACGATACAATTTATCTTCCATGCATCCCAGAGGATCCTTCTAAAGAGTGAGAAATTGGTTGATTAGAATTACTACTGAGCACAAAAAAGGACCTTAATCCCAATTACAGACCTATGAACTATGGCTTAACTCAATATTAACACGAGATATAAGCATCAAAGTTAAATCTGTAACAAGCTTACACCCAAATGCTGTATGAAATCTTATAATTTTCCTATCTCGCAGATACCAATTATATAAAGAAGCCGTTACACTGTGCCAAAATATCGCATTTGCTTTAAACCACTATCTAAGGAACACAGGTAGGAAGGAAGCAGCACAGGCACGGGGGCCAAGGGCCCCAGGATATGCTTTCTAGAGACTTCTCCCTCTTATTGGTGATAGGGAAAAGTTTACAAATAGACAGGGAAACCAGCCAGGAAATGATCACTTTTGTGATGCCCACGGCTATCTCACAACTGGAAACAAAAAAAGAGCAGGCAGGGGGCCAAGGACCACCACATTCTTCAATAATCATTCCAGGGAATTGTCAGAAGCATAGAAAGTACCAATTAGATCCAATTCAAAGAGTCCATCAGTCAATGATTATTACCAAGTACCAAAGGATTGGCTCTGTCCTAAGAAACCAGAGGACTGAGTAAAGCATTCCCCGCTTCATTTTCCACCCACCCAGACATCCTTAACCAATGCCTGCACCTCTGGAATCAGAACCCTGTGGCTCCTCCAACCACTCAAGGCAAGGCACACCGATTTCCTCTAGGTGATACTCCTTACCTTCTCTGCAAAGCCCTTCAGCTCTAAACTATTAACGTAGGGAGAGCAGAATATGAGCATCCTCAGATTTCACAGTTTTGACTAGCACCCCCTAACCCCCAAAAGCTCCAGCATCAGCAGTATTTTGACTTTGCTAACATAAACACACATAGTGCTCATTTTAAGGCGGGACTGAGGCCAGCTTAGCACTACTGAGCACCCAGAACTACAGACAGAATTGCTGCCTACTTGAATAAAATTACTCCTGTTCAGTTACTTAAAAAAAACAAAGCAAAACCAAACAAAAATTGTTGGCTCTGAGAAAATCATCAACTTACCAGTGCTAGCATCTAAAGTGAATTAAATGAAACCTATTATAAGGTTAGAGGCAGTGACAAATTTTGGAAGGTCTAAGGATGTCTCTCTACTGAATGTCAAGTGCCCACCTGGGTTTATATGAAAACTCATGTGTTCTAAACCGAAGACTAGAGCCAGGTTCCATGTGCATTCTACTTGAGATCTATTATTACCTAATAGATGCAATTTCAAGCCAATGCAAGAGTGTTAGGTGGGAGAAAGGGGAAGACCCTAAATCCCCGTGGAAGATGTTCAACAAGACATGAATATTGATGCTGAATAACTTCCTATGGTGAGTTAATCCCAGGACCAAAGAGAACACCAGTACTGGTAAGGGGGCTGGCTTCAGGAGCAAAGCACCTTTGCTGGGGGTGCACACCTTAAAGCAACACACAAAAAGTTAACCGACTAGAATGAAGCCCTTTTTCTAATTATCTTTTAATTCAAATATATTTATTTTAAAGATTTTTATTTACTTATTTGACAGACAGATCACAAGTAGGCAGAGAGGCAGGCAGAGAGAGGGGGAAGCAGGCTCTCTGCTCAGTGGAGAGCCTGATGCGGGGCTTGATCCCAGGACCCCGAGATCATGACCTCAGCCGAAGGCAGAGCCTTAACCCACTGAACCACCCAGGCACCCAATTCAAATATATTTGACTTCTCATCCTTTCGTTTCCCCCTAATATTCAAAGTCTTCTTCCATTCAGAAAATATCATTTAGTCCAGTTTATTATATGAAATTCACTTTCACGTGAAACCAAATTTATATATTATATATATATTATATGTAATATATAATTATATATTAACTAAATATATTAACTAAAATTTATACATATTAATAACTAAATATTATATTAATACCTAATAAGGTACCACTGTTCTCTTAAAACCTCTATTTTTTCATCATTTGATGAACTCCTATAAATAATGCACAATGAGATAAATGAAAAATCATCAATTTTGGGGGGTCTTTATGAAAAATTATTGAAAAATTATTTTATATTATTAATTTTAGAATTCAGACATTACAATACTAATTCCAAGTATCAGCAACCTTTTATTCGTATTAATACAGGTGATAGCAATCAATACAAATGACAATATATTCTAGCTCCACAGACACAAACTATAAGCAAAAGCAATCTATTTTAAGAGAACACACTACATCAATTAGAACCTAAATAAAGTTTACTTGCTCTCCAATTCAGTCTCAAACCGAGCAAGAATATATCCTCTATATAAACCACATCACCTCTTTAATTATGGTATTCTCAAATCCAGAGAATGATCCACAAGATCATTCACGATATCTAGAATCTAATTATTACAGAACAATGGGTTCAAAATCTAGAATATATTTGAATACGTAACAACATAGAGCAGATTTCTACATCAGAGAGTCTCCTTGAAAATCTTTTCTGATTAGAAAAGACAGATAAAAAAAATATTTCATTGGTTAAAAACAAAACTCGGCTCAAGAAAACACTAAAAAATAAATAAGACAAAAATAATCAGAAAATATAAGTTTTTGCTACACTTAGTTAAAAGAAATATGAATGTTAATAATTCAAGTACCAGTACTTAAGTGTGTAGTCCTCTAAAGGCTTATTTTTAAAATGTGAAAATATTAAAAATTAATCAGAAATATACAGACAGTTTTGCTCTAAAACACAAATCATCCTAACACCATAGGTAAAATTCCTCTCCTGCTGTCNTAAAATGTGAAAATATTAAAAATTAATCAGAAATATACAGTTTTGCTCTAAAACACAAATCATCCTAACACCATAGGTAAAATTCCTCTCCTGCTGTCTAATGGCAACTAAAATACCTATCATTACTGCACCCATCATGAGGTAGATATGTTTAGATGTTGAAGCTAAAGACATGGCATGGGATAGAGCTAATTTCCACAATTAACAATACAAATTCTATTAAAAAAGGAAACACTGTCAGACACATTTAACTTCAGTTAGGAGCTTCAAGTATTTCTCTCTTCTAAAGTATCCTCTTGACATATGCAAGCTCTGTGGACCCGCCCTATTACCTTTGGTCTCAATATTATATTAAGCATCACTGCTCCATTTCTGGGATCTGTTTCCTATCAGTTCAATTAATTTCCTTGCAGATTTAAGTTCCTTGACTATAAATACTGTCTTTCCAACTTGATTCTTTTGTAGTATTACTGCAGAACACATTTGATTATCATGTATGATTTCAAAACTTACTCGTGCTAAACTTTGAGAAGGAAGGAAGGAAGAGAGGGGGGAACAAAAAAGAGTAGAAAGGGAAGATTAATGTGTACATGAGGATTTAAGCATCAGGAGAGAATCTACTCAATTCTCAAGTTTCTCCTGTTGAGAGATGGTTGATTTGATACAAAACTAGAAGTCAGTGCAATGCAATATCTTGTCCTCTATGTACTCAACAACTGATCAAAGCAGTACATCTCGAGTGCAAATTCTCTAATACACAACTCTATTTCATAAAATTTCTCTAAGAACTGGTGAAGAACAAATACAATATAATTACCTATGTACATACCTGTGTATTCATCAAAGCCTTTAGACACTGTATGACTTTATGCTGATTCTTCTTTACAATTTTTTCTTGTCTGCATTGGCATAAAAAAATCAGTATTGGAATTAATTGGACACACAAATGTAGCTTAACTGAAAATAAAAATGAAAAATATACTTACATTTTGCCAATAATCAGTCTTTCCAAAATGTCCAGTAATAATCCAAGCCCCTCATGTCCAAAGCTTTCCACCCAACTGATAAACAGAAATAAAAGGCAGTTACACGTGGTCAGTATTCTAGTTTGGAATATCACAATAGCGCTATATAGTCTTAAATATTTTACCCGTGTTATGTTCTAATCATAAATCCAAGAATAACACCAAGTGCGAAATCAATCACAATTCATCATCTTACTTGTGAAAGAAGGAGTAGTGATGGGATAAACCAGCTTGTGAAAGCTGACTGTGCCCATCGCTTCCGTTCTCTATGTCCAGCAACATCGTGTTAGTAACTAAAATCTGCCATGTTGGAAGTACTACACCACAAATGCTGCCAATGAGAGCATCTCCCCCAACCCAGACAGCTGGCTGTTAAACATTTATCACCACACCACTGGATAAGCCTCACTTCAGAATTTTCCTAAGAGCAGAAAACAGGCAAGATTTAAAGAGGGGAGATTCAGGGACACCTGGGTGGGTCAGTCAGTGAAGTATCTGCCTTTGGCTCAGGTCATAATCCCAGGGTCCTGGGATTGAGTCCCATGTGGGGCTCCTTGCTCAGTGGGGAGTCTGCTTCTCCCTCTGCTTACCACTCATCCTGCTTATGTGCTCTGACAAAAATAAAATCCTAAAAAAAAATTTTTAATTAAAAAAAAAAGAGGTTAAGACTCAGATCTACNTAAAAATAAAATCCTAAAAAAAAAATTTTTAATTAAAAAAAAAAGAGGTTAAGACTCAGATCTACATTAAAATTGCTGAAAAAATTCAAGGTATCAAAAGTGAGGTCTTAGGAAAATTTCTCAAACCACTGACATGTGTTCTACAAATGTTAATTTCCCAAGTTTCAAAGTTCAATTGCTTTTTTTTTTTAAAGAACTTCATCATTATTTTTAAATGAATATATTCATCTTGATCAAGCCACCTCTTTTCATAAACCAACTGGTATAATCACAGTTACTGTACTATAATTAGGACATGTCAACAGCTCACCTTGATTATAGAAAAACTACCTTAATATATATTAATACTTTTTCGGTAGTGATTTAGAAAGCCTTGAAAAATAGAGAATATATTCTGTCTCCAAAAAAGAGGGAGGAAGGAAAAGATAGGATATATAACTGTTTCTTTGTATATATGTTTCTATGTACAATTTTATGTGTTACCCTTGAAAAAAAGAACCTTAAAAACTTCATCCAAGAATTAAAAGCAGTTCTTAAACATGAAGAACATGTTTAAGGGGGCACCTGGGTGGCTCAGTGGGTTAAAGCCTCAGCCTTCGGCTCAGGTCATGATCTCAGCGTCCTGGGATCGAGCCCCGCATCGGGC
>LNAC01000774.1:20419-119414 GCA_002007465.1 Ailurus styani
CCTCCCTGCCTACTTGGGATCTCGCTCTCTGTGTGTCAAATAATAAAATCTTAAAAAAAAAAAAAAAAAGAACATGTCTAAGTCACATACCTGTATATAATACCATTTTCTTTTTTTTTTTTAAGATTTTATTTATTTGACACAGATTGAGAGATCACAAGTAGGCAGAGAGACAAGGAGAGGAGGAAGCAGGCTCCCCGCTGAGCAGAGAGCCTGATGCGGGCCTCGATCCCAGGACGCTGAGATCATGACCTGAGCCGAAAGCAGAGGCTTTAACCCACTGAGCCACCCAGGCGCCCTATAATACCATTTTCTTAAGACACGATAGAACATTTCCCATGACAACAATAAAATCCAAACACATTTTTAATGAAAAAATAAAAATATTTTTAAAAAATTCTTCATTTGTACACTTGTGAATACAGCTTACTTATCTATAAATGTTCAGAATCTGATTCTCCCCACCACCTAACTAAATCAAGAATGTATTTAAGCAATAAACATACTGATTCTTTCCTATAAAGGAAAAACCTAGAGATCACTATTATAGTGAAGGTGAGAAAAACAACTTAAATAGAAGTCAGTGCTTTGAAACTGGGATGCTACTTCAAAAGTGATGAGTTTACTCTCCACTATCAGCAACACACAGGTTACCCGTAGGCATTTCAAATCTCACTTTCATGTTTCATGGAAATACCTACAGCATCCGCTTAACTGTTTACTTTGTTGACATCCTTTTCCATATTTTTTCTTATTTCAAATGAAGCAGGAAGTTTGAAATCAAACACATAGAGAGTAATTTGAGAGGGGCGCCTGGGTGGCTCAGTCAGTTAAGTATCCAGCTCTTGATTTCAGCTCAGATCATGATCTCTGGGTCGTGAGATTGAGCCCTGTGTCGGGCTCTACGTGGAGCCTGACTGAGATACTCTCTCCTTCTCCCTCTGAGTTCCCCTGCTCTCTCTCTCTAAACAGATAAATAAGATTTTTTAAGAAGGTAATTTGAGAGCATTACTTGGGCTGACACTGAGACACAAGCACAGATTCTGTTCATCAGGCCCTCCTGTGTTAGTACGCCACAGCCAGAAGCTGCTTGAAGTGAATTTTTAACAATCTCTATATACCAAGTATATCCATGAAGATATTCTAAAGCTAATATGATTTAGAATTATTCCTACTGCCATCTCCTTCAATCATTGTGGAAAATAAAGTCACTATTCCTAAAACTATCTTATACCAAAATAATTTTAAATTATGTTAATATGACAAAAGACTTTGTTTCATTTAATATGCCTATGTGGGAGCCCACTATAAAATTTAGGAAGCCTATCAAACCAAATAAATCAAGTTAAGTCTTGTGGTCTGAGGAATTAATAGAACATATCCTTTTTTTTTTAATCACCCTGAATACAACAATTATAACCAGAATAGTGGGACCCACAGAAGTTCTCAAATCAACTATTTCTGGACCCACCAAATAACTCTTCTGCACTATAGACTTTGAGTCATTAAAATAAAACTTACATCCACTCATGCATATTACACATAAACTAATTCTCTATAAAATAAACTTAATAAATTGAATGTAAAGAGGCATTATACCAAATTACTTTGTACTACAATCTTTTAACTCATGGTAGGAATCCCTCAATAAAATCAGAGAGAACGGTAACAACCTAATGAAAGTCAGACTACACATTTCATAAAACACCAAAAACAAGCAAAGACAGGGCACAAGGAAGGAAGCAAAGATGCATCTTTGCTATAGGTAACAAAGAAACACTATAATATTTAAATGTAAAAAGCTGGTAAAAGCACTTATTGAAAATATTAAAACACAAATTAGATATGCACAAAAAGTCTCCCTGTTTTCTTAAAAATTTGCAAGGCCAGCATAGAGTTGTAATCACAAGTTGTCTCTCAAAACCTCGGGCTTCACCCTTACAATTTTCAGCAATATTATTTTTAAAATAAGGGGCCAATATTACTTCTTATCTTTTCTGGAAAAGATGTTCAAGATAAAGAGTGATATTGAGTAGGTAGGTCTGCAGTAGTGACAGAGGTTCATTGAAATCCATAGCTTCTTACAAAAGTAAAAAATTTCTCATCATCAACGTAAGAAGCAACCTGGAGAAAAAATTATCAACTGATCTATAAATGATCAATATTCAGAAAACAAAATCTATTTCTTTGCCTGTCAGCACAGTACCATCAGGCATTATGTGGTTTAACTACAAACTGCATTCATGGATGAATGAGCACTGTGCAAATGTTTCTTCTTCATGAATAGAAATGACATAGAGATTAGTATGTCATTTGTATTGGAAAAAATTGCTTTAAAACAGCAAAAAGTAATGTGCTAAGTACTAATTTAACACGAAATCTACCTCTTAAAATTCTATAACAGGAAATATCAAACTCTTCTCTTTTAATTGCTTCAAAAAAATTTTTCTAAGTATATTGCCATTTAGCACTTTCCTAGCAGGGGGCTCAATGCAAGAGCAAAGAAGAGGGGAAGAGGTAACAGAAGGGGAGAAAAAAAAAAAAAAGAGGAGGAGAGCAGGTCTCTAGGATTAAATGTTCAAACCATCTTTAAATAAATGTTCAAAGCAGCTTAGGCTTTGAAATTCAGTTATTGCTTCCTCAGGATGAAATCAAAGCTATGCAAATTGGTTTCCTAGGTATTGTTGGCTTTATGAAGCAAATACAGTCATGGCATTGAGCAGAAGAGGCTATCATCAGGTCTCAGATCTACTTCCTGGCCAAAGGAACACTACCCCTGTAGCTTTCCCACAGCCTACAGTGAGTTACCCTCTTTACCCCCTTTCCTCCCAAATGTGCTCCAAGGAAGAGAAAGACAAATGCAGCAGAGATCGTCAGAGCTGGAATAAACCCACCACATCCTAAGGGCAACCTGACCAGTTACAGATACCAGGAGGGTAGGGGCTATTTCTAATTGGTCTTTAAATTCCCTAGCACCTGGAACAGACTAAGCATTCGATAACAGGTTTAAAATTGAATCTCCTTCCATTTCTCTATTTAAGGTAAAAAAACACACAGAGAGAGGTTAAGGTCACTTAGAAATAGCATCCAGGTCTGCTGGTGCCCAGGCTCACAGCCTTACTTTATAGATGTAGAAAAAGGTACAAAGCGGTGACGCTCCCCCGCTCCCCCGCTCCCCCTGCGTTCTCACCGTGCCTGTCTCAACCTTCACGCCAAAAACATCAATTCTGATTTCAGAACAGGTACTTATCCATACTGAACCAAGGATGATGAATCTAGAGTCCCTGTCCTTATAACACTTTAGGACTTGATTGACTGCCGCTCAAAGGGTGATGTTTCATTACCACTAAAACAAATGTTCATTAACGAAGCCACTCAGCCTTTTGGAAGAGCTGTGTGCCCAAGACTGCAGTAGGTATGACAAATACAAAACTGAATAAAACATGTTCTCTGTCCTTGAAATGATCACAGACTAGTGGTTGAAACAAATGTTGAGCTAAATTATCTCCATAATGTAGTAAGTGTTATAATCATGATGCTAAGAGAACAGAAGAAGGATCTACCTCTCCCAGGAACAAAGCCGCTGAGGTCTGACCGGAGTCTTAAAGAAATCAGAGAAAGAGCAATTTCGGAGGCAGAGGGAATACATGCAAACATATTAAATATGAAAGATGTGCCTGTGCTGACTACCAGAGGTGGCTGTATCAGATAAAACCCAAAAGATAGTAAAGAACTTCTGGAAAAAATTCTAAACAATGTCATGGGCAATGGTAAACCATTAGGCCTATGTGGTAGGCAGAGTAATCTCACCCCTACCCCCAGAAAGATGGCCATGGCCCAACAGAAGAAGCCGTGATTATCTAGCAAAAGAGGAAATAAAAAAGAATATTGACGTGGCTAATCGGAGTATTTTAAAATAGAGTATCCTAAATTACCAGGTGAATCTAATCTAATTACCTAGTTCGCTGAAGTTGAAAGCATTTCCGGCGGGATCAAAGAGGTAAAATGAAGGAAAGGAGAGAGATGTAAAAGCATGAGGACTCAAACTGCCTTTATAGGTTTAAAGACTGAGGAAGGGGAAGAGGAGCCAAGGAATTGGCGGGGAGGAGCTCTGGAGCAGAGACAACCCTCACAGGACAGCCACCAAGAAAAAAGGGATGTCAGTCTCAACCACAAGGAATTGAATTTTGCCAATAACCCAATCAAGCAAACATCCAGAACACAAGATCTCTCTTCATTTATTCAGAACTTCAGTTCTCTTCATTTTGATTTTGTGGTTTTCACCGTAAGTCCTCTAAGTGATTTGCTAGATGTATACCAGTTTTGTTCGTTTTATAGTCCCCCCCGCCCCACCTCCTCCACCGGCAGGGGCTGGTGTTAGAGGTAAGCAATAGTAAATGGAGTTTCGCAAAAGTTCATTGCTAGTAAAAGAAATATATTTACCACACTGTTGTACAAGAAATCCCTAAAGCTTTTGCATCTTGCAAAATACAATAGATTTTTTTTTTTAAGATTTTTAGTTATTTATTTGACACCCAGAGAGAGATCAGATCACAAGTAGGCAGAGAGGCAGGCAGAGAGAGAGGAGGAAGCAGGCTTCCTGCTGAGCCGGGAGCCTGATGCGGGCCTCGACCCCAGGACCCTGAGATCATGACCTGAGCTGAAGGCAGAGGCTTTAATCCACTGAGCCACCCAGGTGCCCAAAACACAATTGATTTTTATCTTGAATCTTGTACTGCTGCTGAACTTACTGATTAGTTCTAGATTTTGGAGATTCTTTCAACTTTTCTATGTAAACAACCACGTCTTCTACAAATAGGGACAACTAATATTCCTTCCTTTTTGACTTACATGTTTTTGTTCATCTTGTTTGTGCTTCATTGCTCTGGCTAGAAGTTCCAGCATTGTGTTGAATTAGAGTGGCAAGAGCAAACCATCCTTACCTTGTTCCCAGCCTAAGGGGGAAACTGTTGAGCTTTTCACATTTAATGTTAGCTTTAGAATTTTTGTGGATTCATGTTATCAAGTGGAGAAAGTATTCCTCTGTATTAGTTTCCTAGAGTAGCTACAACAAAGTACCACAAAGTAGAGAACTTAAAAGAAAAGTTTAATCTCATACTTCTAGAGACTAGCAGCCCAAAGTCAGTAGAGCCAGGTCCCCTCTCTTGACTGTGGGTGGAACCTTTCCTTGCCTCTTCCTAGCTTCTCAGAATAACGGCTAATCCAGGATTTCCATACCTCTCACCAAATGACACTTTGTCTCCCTCTTCTTAAAAGGACATAAATCGGATTAAGAGTCTACTCTATTCCTTTATAACCTCATCTTATTACAACTGTAATGACCCAGTTTTCAAACCAGGTCACATTCTAAGACATCAGGACTTAAAAACCTTTTTCTGGGGGACACAATTCAATCCGTAACATTTCTAATTTTTCCCCAGTTTTTACCAGGAAAAAGTGTTTGGTTTTGTCAAAGCTTTGTATGCATCTATTGATACATGATTTTTCTTCTTCAGTCTTGTTGATAAATTGCATTATGATGAAGATTTTCACGCCTACATTCATGGAAGACATTAGTTTGTAAACCTGGGGTTTAGGGTTTTGTTTTATTACGGTCTTTATTTGGTTTGCTACCAGTACCAGCTTCAGAAAATAAATTGAATTGTTCCCTGCTCTTGCATTTTATGGACGAGATTGTGCAGAATTGATATTAATTTTTCCTCAAATCTTTGGTAGAATTCTCCAGGGAAGTCATCTGTACTTGAAGATCTTTTAGGGAGTCTTAGACTCATTATTTAATTTCCTTAATAGAGGACAATTCGAATTTTCTTTTCCCTATGGGATGTGTTGTAGTACTTTGCTTTAGGAAGAACTTTCAAGTTGTCCAATTTGTGTTTAAAGTTTGTAGTCGGGTGCCTGGGTGGCTCAGTGGGTTTTAAGCCTCTGCCTTCAGTTCAGGTCATGATCTCAAGGTCCTGGGATCGAGACCCGCATCGGGCTCCCTGCTCTGCAAGGAGTCTGTTTCTCCCTCTCTCTCTGCCTGCCTCTCAGCCTACTTGTGATCTCTCTCTCGCCATCAAATAAATAAAATCTTAAAAAAAATAAAAATAAAGTCTGTAGTCTGCCTTACTACTCTGGTGACACAGGGTCTGCAGTGATAGTTGGTTTTATTGCTGAGCCTGGCAATTTGTATATTTTTTTCATCAATAAAGGTTTAATAATTTTATTCATCTTCCCAAAGAACTACATCCTTGTTTCATTGATTTCCTCTATTGTCATTCTGTTTCCAATTTAATTGATTTCTACTCTTCAGTATTTCCTATTTTGGATTTTGTTTTTAACTAAAATTTATTGACTTGAGCCATTTTTCTTTTTCTCTACCTAATGTAGGTATTCAGTGCCACAGATTTCCTTCCCAGTACTACTTTAGATGTGTGCCATAAGTTCTGAAAGGTTGTGTTTTCATTAACTTCAGTGTGTTTTTTTAATTTCCTTTGAGACTTTTTCTTTGACTCAAGGATTATATACAAGTGTGTTATCTACTTTTCAAATGTTTGGATATCTTCCTGTTATCTTTCTGTTATTGATTTCTAGTTTGAGTCTTTTGGTGGAAGAACACATATGGTAGGATTTCAATTCTTTTAAATTTGATTAGGTTTGCTTTGTGGCCTAGGATATGGTCTATGTTGGTATATGTTTTAAGACTGTGTACTCTGCTGTTAGGTGAAATGATTGATAAATACACATTATGTTCTTTTACTTGAGAGCAGTGTTGAGTTCTTACATCTTCAGTGATTTTCCACCTAGGTACTCTACTGATTGTGGACCAAGTTGTGAAGTCTCCAAATCTATTTGTGGATATATCTATTCCTTTCAATTCTTGTACTTTAGCTTCATATACTATGCACATCTGAGGTTTGAAGTGGACCCTTAGGTCTTTTGATGGACCGACTCATAAAAATACATCTTTTTCTTTACTCTAAGGTCTACACTATACGACATTAAAATAGCCACGAGCACCTTTTGATTAATGTTTGCATAATGTCTTACTATCTTTTTACTTTCCAACTGTCTATATCAATATATTTGAAGTGAATTTCTGATAGAAAGCATATAATCAGGTGACTTTTTTTCATCTACTCTGCCAATCTCCTTTAATTGGCATAACCATTTACACTTAATGTAATTATTGACATGTTAAAGTTTCACTCTAGTAATTATTTTTTGGATACTGTTCATTCTATTTTCTTTTCCTTGTCTTCTTGTAGCTTACTAAAACATGTTTTAGAATGCTTTTTTATTTATAGCTCATATAGCTTTTCTAGAGGTCACTCTATGTACATCATAATATATCAAAGTTTACTGGCATCATCGTTTTACAAGCTTGAGTGAATTGTACAAACTTTCCCTCCTGTTATGAATCGAACAGAGTCCCTCAAAATTCACAAGTTAAACCCCAAACCCACAAGGTGACTATATTTGGAGATAAGGCCTTTACAGAGATAATTAAGGTTAAATGAGATCGTAAGGATAGGGCCCTAATCCAGTAGGACTACCATCCTTGTAAGAGGAAGAGACACCAGGATCGCACACCCACAGAGCAAAGGCCACGTGAGGACACTACAAAACAGCAACCATCTGCAAACCAAAGCAAGAGGCCACATAAGAAACCAAGCCTGCTGGCACCTTACCATGACCTTAAGGTTTCCAGCCTCCAGACTTGTGAGAAAATAAGTTTAAGTCACCCAGTGTGTAGCTTTATTGTTATGGCAGCCCAAACTAACACACCTCCCTCTATGCACCTTTACTCTCCCCATTTAGAGTATAGTTGTTTTATGTATTTCTTCTACATATATTTAGAACCAGATCAAACAGATATTTTTGCTTCTACCAAACTTAATTTAGAAAATTCAAGAAAAATATGCTTATTTTTATTGACGCTATACACTTTTTCTTCCCAATATTTCAAGAATGCCTTCTTTTATTTTTTCCTTCACTTAGAAAATGTTCTTTAGCCATTTTTTTAGGGCGAGTTTTCTGGCCACAGATTCCCTTTGTTTTTCTTTATCTGAGTCTGTCTTGATTTCTCCTTCATTCCTGAAGGATACTTTTACAGCATTTAAGATTCTGAGCTGACAGTTCCTTGCTTTATTTAAAAACCGCTTTACAAAAAAAAAAAAAAAACCCGCTTTACCACATGCTTTGAGCCTCCATAGTTTCTGATGAGAAATCCAGTGTCATTCCATTGGTTCTCCTTATAACTAAAGTAGCATCTCTTACTGCTTTCAAGATTTTTTTGTTTTCAGTTGTCAGAAGTTTGGCTAGGATATGTCTTAATATGATTTCTTTGGGTTCATCCTATTTATGGGTCATTTGGTTTCCTGAATCTGTAGGTTTACAGATTTTACCAAATTTAGAAAATATTTAACCATTATTTTCTCATATACTTTTTTATCCTGTCCTTTATCTCAAATCCTAGGATTTGGATAATAAAATGTTAAATCTTTGGTTATATCACCACAAGTCATCAAGGCTGTTTTTTCACTTTCTCTCTGTTCAGTTTGGGTAATTTCTATTATTCTATACTTCAGTTCACCAATTCTTTCCTCTCATCTCTACATTTTACTGTTATACTCCTCCAGTAAGTTTTTCATTTCAGCTCCTGTATTTCTCAATTCTAAAATTTCCATTTGAGGGCACCTGGGTGGCTCAGTGGGGTAAAGCCTCTGCCTTCCACTCAGGTCATGATCTCAGGGTTCTGGGATCGAAGCCCACATCAGGCTCTCTGCTCAGCAGGGATCCTGCTTCCTCCTCTCTCTCTTCCTGCCTCTCTGCCTACTTGTGATCTCTCTCTCTCTGTGTCAAATAAATAAAATCTTTAAAAAATAAATAAACTTTAAAAAAATTAAATTTCCATTTGAGCTTTAAAAAAGAATAAAGTTTCTTCTACATATTTGCTGAGACTATTCTTTTTCTCCCAGCATATTCATAATTGTTCATTAAAACATCTGTATGATGGCTCTTTAAGCATCCTTATTAGAATATTCAAATAACTCGGGGTAGCTGGATGGCTCAGTCAGTTAAGCATCCGACTCTTGGTTTTCAGTTCAGATCATGATTTCAGGGTTGTAAGATCAAGCCCTGCATTGGACTCCACGCTCAGCCCACAGTCTGCTTGCCCCTCTCCTGCTGCTGCTGCTTCTCCTACTCACTCACTCCCTATCTCTAAAGTAAATAAATAAAATATTTTAAAAGAGAATATGCAGGTATCTCTGTCAACTCCATGTTGGCATCTATTAATAATGGTCTTTTTGCATTCAGTTTGTGATCTTCATCCTTTTTAGAAAGACAGATGTTTATACTGAAACCTGGAAAATTAGATTATTATGTTATGATACTCCAGATTTTATATCAATTTCTTTTTTTTTTTTTTTTTAAGCTTGTATCCTATGACACTGCTCCAGTGGATGAAGGTGCAGCTCAATGCTGCCAGGTGAAAAAAGAGGTCCATGTTCTCCAATTGGCCTCTGTTGACATCTTAGGAACCGGTTTCCGGTTTTTTGTTTTTGTTTTTTAGATTTTATTTTTTACTAGAGAGAGAGAAAGAAAGCCCAAGCAGGAGGAGCGGCAGAGGGAGAGAGAGAAGCAGATGCCCCACTGAGCAGGGAGCCCGACACAGAGCTCAATCCCAGGACCCTAGGATCATGACCTGAGCATAAGGCAGAAAGAAACTTAACTGAGCCACCCAGATGCCCCAAGAAGAGGCATCTTGTTATTGATGGACATGAGTGGGAGTCAGAGCTCCCCGCCTGGCCTCTATGGTACCTCCCTGGCAGGGAGAAGTAGGACTGCCTCATTCCGTTCAAGTAACCTCCACTAGAACCAATACGAGGTGAGGTTTGTTTCCAAATCTATTTTTGTCGGTTGTACTAATTACCCTAATCAGATAATTTAAAACAGACAAATCACTGTAATAATATCTATTTCTATGAAAACTAAGCCTAAAGCTTTGAAAAAGTTGTTTCAGTGACATTTTAAAAAGCGCCATAAAAGTAGATGTGGACACAAGTGTGCATTACTGAGAGACATCAGCAGAACGACTTTTTAAGAATTCTATACTCTATACTTTGTAAGAGGCTCTACATTTTTCTTCCACCTTAAAATACCAATATGAAGAAGATAATGCATCAAGGATGTGATTTATATGACCAACCTGTGTCTACTGTAAGAAGTAGAGTAGGCACAGGCTGGCCTCCACATCTATTTCTAAGAAATAGAGTAGACATTACCTTGACCTCCACATCAAGAGTCTAGAGGGTGAAAAAAATGGATTTTTAATCTTTTGAATCCAAAGGATGTTTAGGATATATGTGAATCATTTATCATTCCTGTTTAGCTAATTTTTCCAAAAACCAATAGCATTAAACAAAAGGACGTCCTCAGTAGATGCATACACATTTCCACCCAAGAAGTTACAGTGCCTTTCTAAGTAGATGATATTATACTTTTTTCTTCATTTTGCTTTTTTATATTATCTATTTTCCTATAATGAACTTTTGGTAATAAGAAAAAAATTTTTTAATTACCCCAAAGAATAATCTTACATAAACGCTTAGGGAAACACAAAGTTATTCTAAAAATCAATATAAGAAACATCCTGAAAGGGGAAAAAAATATCACTGCTCACATGGGGCAAAGTAACAAATTTTATACCTTAACCTTAGAAGGTCAGCTTTAATACTATGTAATATCCAAATCCAATTTATATTCTTCTGTCAGAGTAATATATCACCAATGCTGAATATAATTATAGCTTATTTTAGCTTTCATTTTCACCTACTCTTAGCAAGGTGACTAAATACTTAAAATGTATGGGGTGGGGATGGGGGTACAAAGCAATTAACATGCCTGTAGGGCAAAACAAACATACACCCATATCCTAACCGATGGCCCATCCACAAAAATTACACTAAATTATACAGCCAGACAGGGAACTCAGAAATTCAGGAACTAAATAATGTTCTGATTTAAAAATCTACCAAACTTCGAAATATAATCATTAATATGTGTATTTTCTAGGAATTGACTTTTAAAGGAATTATGTATTTAAAACCATTCACTTTTTCTCACTAACATTAGATGAAACAGTAGAATAACAAACTAAGAAGTTTATTCTCCCGGTTACTTTTTAACTAATATATTGAAAGGTATGAAATGTCTAGAGAAAGTGTTCAAAATAAAATGAAAAGACGACCAGATGAACTGCAGTGATGAAAAACAAATCACCAATATAAGAAACATGAGCTCTTGACCTTTAGATGAAAAAAGTAAGAGAACTACAGAGGTAAAATAACATATCCTAGCATGTGCTCTGATCAAAACTTTAGTCCACTATTAAAAGAAACATTGTAGAAAAAGCAATCATTGGGAATGTATGAAATATGAGTAAGGAGGTTTCTTAGTATCAAATCAAAAAATCATTACTTCAGGAAAGCATTAATGCATTCATTTTAAATTAACTAATTTGACCACAAATGCATGGGGGAAAAGAAATCATTACATTGCAGGTCTTCCATCATCTGTTTTTCACCCTAAGTACTTGCTGCTCAACACTTGTCCCATAAACTTCATTATTAAGTCTATCATCTGCTCCTGATTCTATCAAGTTCATTGCTACGTTCACTCAGCTGCAAATGAAACTATTTCATCTTTCAAGAGCCAATTCAAGTGTCCTTCTTCTTTGAACTCCCATTAATTTAAGTTTCGCCATTCACTTACTGGGTTTTACCCAACCAGCCCAGATATCCCTCTAGTTAAAGAACATTTGTCTTTCTTTTATAGGAAAATGTCTCAATTTCATCACAAGAATGGTCAGGAGTTCTTCACCGTCCATTTATTCCAGCTCACTTAATCTGGATTCTGCCACCCAGACTCCACAAAATTGCTTTTCTCAAAGGTCACCAACTACCCTCCTCTTGCCAATTCTGACAGTAATATCTTGCACCAGGCCTCAGGAACATTCTGTGCGGTTTATCACTTTCCCTATTGAAACATTCTCCCTCTCTTAGGCTCAGGAAATCGGTCTTTTTGGGTTCTCCTCTTCTCAAATGACAACAACTTCATCTGTTTTCCTGGTTCCTCTTGCCTTTCTAGACCATGGATAATTGCTGGAGATTCCCAGGGTTTGTTCTGGGCCACCTTTTATATCTTTACTTACACACACACACACTCCCCTCCCTGTCCTACCTGAATTTTCAACTATTCTCAGGGCTTTATGTACAGTCTACGTATAAACAATAGGTAAGTAGCTCTACATTCTCTACTGAGCTCTAGGCTCCATTGTCTAGCTGCTTGATAGCTCAAACTGTGAAACTCAAACATATCAAACTTAACATGGTTAAAACCGGTATTTTGATTTTCCCCAAGATGCATGAAACCAGTAACAAAACCATCTTCCCCTATCCGAGTTAATGGCATTACTATCCCACTTATTTGTCCAGGTCACACAACTTCGGTGTCATTCTTGATTCCTCCTTCTCATTCACACCCCACATCCAATCTATCAACATGTCCTACAGTTTCTACCTCCAATTTGTCTCCAAAATCCACCCAGCTCCTTGCCCTGCCACTACTAATCCTCGTCCAAGCCATGTTCATCACTCCTTTGAATATGCCATAGTCTCCTTTCTGATCCCCCTGTCCACTCTTTCCTCCCTTTAATCCATTCTCCCCATAGCAGTTCCTCTTAACAGGTAAATTTAGAAACAGGTCATTTCCCGTGTAAAACTTATTAACAGCCTCACATTTAGACTAAAAATCTTATCCCTCTCCAAATCACCTTACGGCCTCTCATGACCTGGGCACTGCCCAACTCTCAGATGGCTCCATGGCCTCTGAGACTCCACTTCCCTCTCTCCACCCTCCTACCTCATTGTTTCCCCACCTCAGGGTCTCTGCTGCCCAGGAAGATGCTCCAGGCCCTGCACCAAAGCCTGAGCCTCTCTTAACTCAATCCTTGTCGTCTTAAGATCTTAAAATTTACCACCTCAGAGACATTCTCTGACCAGTTTGCATCTAAAAGCCTTCTATCCATTACTCTCAGCCCCTTATTTTATCTTAACTGAGGTCATATCTTTATTACATACTCTCTAGATCTCTCCCCCATATGCCTCCTTACTGTGACACTTAGCACAGCACCTGAGAATTCTTGTTGCATGAATAGATTAACAAATACATCCTCTGCTACCCTGTTGCATTTTATCCATACCACACAAAGATTTAATTAGGTAAGAGCTGGTGATATCACTTACTCTAGGATGTGTTAGACATTTCTTTTCAGACGGAATTTCAGTAATTTGAAGACAGGGAGAAGCTCCTGTACCTCTACTAGTTTTCCAGCAGAGAAGTGTGTAAAGACACTCAAAATACTTGATCCCCTATCCTGAAAAATGAGCAGTATACCATCTCAGCAATTTTATTTCATAATTTCCCTGTTCTTTTTACTATTCAACTCCATTTAACAAACACCCTGATCTCAAGTCCCATATTACAGTTCCGCAACAACATGATATTCCATGTACCACCTCAGAAATCCATAGCATGGTAGAGAGAGCCGCCATACCTACAAAGACTCAAGAATGCAAAGGCTCAAAACAAGCACACTGAGAATATCACATGAGTTTCTCATCTGTAAAACTATTGTCCAAAAGTGAAGCCTCTAGTGACAGGTGAATTTAAGTTTAAATTCCATTCCTTAGTCATATAAAACACCATTCAGGTGCTGACTGGTCACATGTTTTGAGTACTGTAAGCAGAAACAAAGAACATTTCTACTGGACTTCTGCTCAAATGAGCCTACTTTCTCTTTAGCTCTACAGAGGCACTCCAAGGGACCTCAGTGGGTCTAACCCTCATGTGTTTTATCTCTTATGAATTTCAACATATGAAAGATGTTTAACATATGAAAACTACACCTATTTCTTTCTCATATATATTGACTACCCCATAACAAAAGACCTAGAAATCCATGGCCAATATGGATGATAATGTTGAAATTTCACAAGAGTCTCTGAATCATAAAAATTAAAACCTCCTTCTGGTGCCAATATTATTTCACCTAACTCTGTATTAAGGCCATATATATACAGTTGATCCTTGAACAACGTGGCTGTGTTAGGGGTGCTAATTCCCCCAGCACAGTGGAAAATCCATGTATAAACTTTTGACTCCCCAAAAACTTAGCTACTAATAACCTAGTGTTGACCAGAAGACTTACCTATAACATAACCAGTTGATTAACATACGTTACATATGTGTTATATACTGTATTCTTTAACAATAAAGAAAGGTATAGAAAATATTGAGAAATTCTAAGAGAAAATAGCCATGTATAAGTGGACACACACAATCAAACTTGTGTTGCTCAAAGGTCAACTGTAGTTAAGTACTTTTTTATGCACAGAGACAAGAGGGAATACCAAAACAAAAATCGTATTTTTAATTCTTTACTTAACTCACCAAGCAATACTTTTTTTTTTTTTTTAAAGAAGGTTCTACACCCAGCATGGGGCCCAACACGGGGCTTGAACTCAGGACCCTGAGATCAAGACCAGGGCCAAGATCAACAGATACTTAATCAAATGAGCCACTCAGGTGCCCCACACCAAGCAATACTTTTAAAACATCATAACAAGGACAAAAAATGAGTATAAAAAAGAAATACATAGATTCTTTGAATGTAGGATTCTAAATAACCAGGGGGTGTTAGGGTCTACAGTTCAGTAATTTTTCCACTGAATGTATCTATCTTTGCAAGAAACCAAAGTATTCAGTAAATAACATCATACTGATAACTGCTATAGATTTGAACACAGAAGGGTTACATTCTCTGAGGACACAGACAATTATCACTGAAACACAAAGTTTCTTTTGCATTTCACCACTATGGTCAGGAGCAATTATACAAGTTTAAGAGCAGTACTTCCCCCAAATTGTTATAACACTCTATTCTTTTGTTGTCTTTTAAATAGTAATCTAGTATTTTTTAATAGTTTTCAGTCACATATTCCTCCTTTTATTCTGAATATCAAACTACTGTATTTTACAAAGGTTTGAGAACCTAAGTTAATTGTGACTGACTTTACATTTGAATAGAATATTTTTTTAAATTAATCTTGGCTATTCAAATGGCAATTTATATTTTATTTTAAATAGACTAGGAGATATATATATTATAAAGTAGATTGGGAGGATTTTACAATTCTAGAATCTTTCAGGTCAAGTATAAATTGAGCTACACAGCTCTTATTCACCATGTACAGAAAACATGTATTTCTCAGTTAAAAGCAATTATTATATTTTCAATGTACTATACTTTTATTGTTAACCTTGCATTCAAAGTCAAAGCTTTTCAGACATAGATAGAGTTAACTTTGAAACCAAATAATTATATTTTAATACATCTACAAGCCAAAACCAAGCTGTAGTATGAATGACAATACGCAAAAGAGAAAGTCTCCTACCAGGGGGAAACATTCAGTTTTCTGGAAGGTCTCTCAAAGAAATTACACCAGCTTTGGAAGGACTGTGAAAGCACTGGACTGCATTGGCATGCCCTTTAAAATATCAGGTTAGTACTCATTTATAAACATTAATATTTTCTTTCAGGGCATTTTTCATTAATATTTCATTCTTCTAAAAACACTTTGGAAAAGAATGCAAAATGACCTAAAATTAGAGGGCATTTTCAACAAATATTTCTTTAATAAGCAATATTAAGGGTCATAAAAGTTATGGATCTTGAATGTTAATTTAGGCATAAATAATACAAAGCATATCCTAAGATATATGGTATTGTCCAAAGAAGTAGAGAATATTAACATCTTACCTAAACTTTATGACTTTTTCTTGGAAACAACCTAGAAAAACTACTTTGAAGAGATAAAAGTGTATCTCCCTGAGAAAAGGTCTGTAAAATAAATATGCATCCAACTAATATTTTTAACCTACCAAAGACGATGTTTCTATGATTTCTATGATGAGTCATATTGCCGAGTCCCTCATCCCAGCTACAGTCAGCCACACTGAAGTCTGCCATGGACCGTAGCTTTTGTACTGTCTGTCAGACACACCTCAGCTCTCCATTTCTATTCCGTAATACCTGGTATGAAGCCCATTCCCTTGCCTTATCCTTCCAAGACCGCACTCTCCACTGAAGGCAGTCGCTCTGAGATCACTCATTTCTTGTCTCGGGACTCTTGATATAAATGCTCACTCATCCTTGGAGGTTTTAAAAATCCTTTAATCTTTCAGACTTCAATTCTTTTATATATTTCCATAGTCCTGAACCTAACTTTGGGGATATAATCATCATGCAGTACTTATGTGAAAGAAGAAAGCAGGGCGCCTGGGTGGCTCAGTGGGTTAAAGCCTCTGCTTTCGGCTCAGGTCATGATCTCAGCGTCCTGGGATCAAGGCCCGCATCGGGCTCTCTGCTCAGCAGGGAGCCTGCTTCCTCCTCTCCTTGTCTCTCTGCCTGCCTCCCTGCCTACTTGTGATCTCTCTCTCTGTGTCAAATAAATAAATAAAATCTTTAAAAAAAAAAAAAAAGAAGAAGAAGAAAGCAGCTACACAGGGGAACCAAGGTGTTTAAGCAGCAATGTTTAATAGAATTTTTTTTTACAGTGATACAAATGATTTATATATGTGCTGTTCAATTTGCTAGCCACACGTGCCTCTTGAGCACTTGAAGTGTTTTGGATCTTTCCCCCCCCCACTTAATTAGTTTAAATACCAAAACTAACTAGCAGCTACCTTACTAAAACAACGCAGGAAGGAAAACATAAAACATAGAGCCACCTGAATGAACTGCCTCTCTGGTATCACTAATTAGAGGAAAGAAAAAAAAAAGAGGGAAGAAAGAAATTTAAGAATGTAGATCACAAAGGAAAGGAAGGAGGAAATCTTTATTCCTCTTGTCCACTTCAGAAATTATCACTATTAATAACACCATACATCTGTACACATTGTTAATTCTGAAACTTTTTTCTAAGGCTTTTTAAAAAAAATTTATAGCTCATGTCTTACTTTAAAACTCTAAAACATGTCAGGAGAATAAAAATAAAAGAGCATATTATTACTGAGAACATTTACTATTCTCCTACTCTCATTTCTACAAAGGCAGAGGCCTTCTACTATGTTCCTCAGAAGAGAACATTAGGGATTACTTCCAGTCACTCCCTCCAGTTCATTATGTGAAGATTTCCTCCCACCACCACTACCCAGAAGGACTGATTTACCCAACTGGTGAAAGTGGGGAAGGGATCCTGACTGTGACCTACAGTTGTCTGCTCTTTTTACTCATGACAACATGGGCAAGTTTGATTCTCTGAGATTAACTACACTTGACCATTGGACGGCCCAGTTGTACTCTGCAACTTAGCCTCTTATCAGTACAGAGGTTATTCCTAACCTCACTTCTGTAGCTACTTTAACATATTCAGAACTCAAGGGCAACAAGCGGGTCTATCAATATCTCCACAAAACTAGTCATTTGCATGTGTCTGTGTGAAACAGGACAGCTGTTGAGAAAATGAAATAAACAGTAAAAGTTCTTTAATTTTTTTTTAAAGATTTTATTTATCTATTTGAGAGAGAGCATGAGAGGGGAGAAGGTCAGAGGGAGAAGCAGACTCCCCAAGGAGCTGAGAGCCCGATGTGGGCCTTGATCCCGGAACTCTGGGATCACGACCTGAGGCGAAGGCAGTCGCTTAACCAACTGAGCCCCCCAGGCGCCCTCTTTTTTTTTTTTTTTTTTAAATGGAATCAAGGGATGAGTCATAAATAGAAAAAGATCTTTGGGAGGCAAAACAAAAGTGAGATACTGAAAAAGTACTGAAGTCAATGTAGGAGCTGAGCACGTGACCATTTACTTCATGAGACTCAACTGACTACCTTCCAATCAAGACAGTCTCAGGAAATTCAGAGCAGAATAGTCCTTTGTATTCTTAGAAAGTTTATGACCAGACTCAAGTCCTGTAGCATATTATGAGAACACTTATTTACAGCTCCTAGTAGTAAGACAAAGGGCCCAAATATCCAACAAAACTAAAAACTGGAAGAAATGAGAATTCAACATTTACTGACCTATACTGTGTCCCACTAAGTAACGTAGAGATGCTTGACCCCTGTCCTCACTTTGCCCTCTTCAAAGCCCTTCTGCAACTCTGTTCTAGTTTCAAAGGACCTGACTCCGCAGTCTTCAACTCCCAGGGTTTGTGATCGGCTATTCCCTGCTAGGTTTGAGCAGTGGGACAAAGAGAGAAACAAGGTAATGCTCTCTCCCTCCCTCTCTCTCTCTCTCTCTCTCTCTCTCTGCCCAGGAGGTTTCTCTGGCAACAGCTGCATCTTCCTCATGGATCCAGTTTCTGCCATCCAAAACCAGCCCGTTAGCTTCCAGAACAGAGTTCTCTTTCTTTCCCTCCAGCACAGAGGTGGAGCAGCTTCCTGATGCTGCTAATCAAGGGCCTCACTGTTTCCTGTTTAGTTCCTCAGTCTCTCCATCAGTTATTTAACCAATTTCTGGTATTAACTTTAAAAGAAAGAAAGAAAGAAAACCTTACAGCGCGGTGTCTGGTGGCTGTCTTCCTGTTAGGACTCTGACAGCACATGCACAGCACATAGATACATACATGCATGTGCGCAGTGTCATTCTGGTTCCATTCCCTCCTCTTCCTAGGAAAGCATCTTTGGTAAGACAGACAAAAGTAACAGAGACTCCTCTAGGATCATAGTGCAGTAAAATTAATTTTTAAGAGGAGTCCATCTTGGTAAGATAAAGGTTTGACTTGTCCACGTTTTGGTTTGAGTGCTCTGAAGAACCCACAACACCTTCCCCCACCTCACCCCACACAACATCATTTGATCCACTGACAAAGAGTAGGGGCTCTGTGGGCAGCGGAGAAGGATGAAGGCCCGGGGAACTGGCAGTGACAATCAAGGAGGGACACCAGGTCTTCTTCACTCAAGGAACAACCTACCTCTCATAGGCACTGTCCCTTCCCCCAACCCTGGGACGGGCAGAGGATGTAGGAAACCCAGACTTTCTACCCATTCACTCCTTCCATGAATTTCTAGGATAGTTTTGAGGAATACTACCACATTCCACAACCTCTAATGTCAATCCATGATTTTCAAAAAGATAAACATCACTTCACCCAGGTAAAGTGAACAATGTCAAATATTTATTTACCACATTAATGAGGGAACCAGCAAGATGAAGACCCTGATTCAAAAAGAACTAGAAAAATCAAAGAATTTAAGATGACTTAATAGAATACTAATTTAAATGCAAGACTGATATCCTACAAAGCAGTAATTAATCAGTTAATTATTGAAATAATTATTGCAACTAGGGTTCATCTTAAAAAAATAAAGTAGCAAGAGTAAGGAAAAGTAAAATGAGAATATTAATATATTAACATATGCACTTAAAAAATCTGGAGTAAAAACACACAAGAAACTTGGGCGCCTGGGTGGCTCAGTAGGTTAAAGCCTCTGCTTTCGGCTCAGGTCATGATCTCAGCGTCCTGGGATCGAGGCCCACGTCGGGCTCTCTGCTCAGCAGGGAGCCTGCTTCCTCCTCTCCCTGTCTCTCTGCCTGCCTCTCTGCCTACTTGTAATCTCTCTCTCTGTGTCAAATAAATAAATAAAATCTTTAAAAAAAAAAAAAAAAAAACACACAAGAAACTTAACATGAGTTCACCACTGACCAGAAGATCCAACAATCAAATGACAAAAGGAGGAAGGCTTTTACTTTTCTTTTCATATCCTTCTGAGAAATTGGATTTGGGGCACACAAATTTGATACTTTTTTCCTTGTATTAAACTAGAGATCTAACAAATGTAGTGACCTAAAGGGTACCTGCACCCCAATGTTTATAGCAGCAATGTCTATAATAACCAAACTATGAAAAGAGTCCAGATGTCCATTGGCAGATGAGTGGATAAAGGAGATGTGGTGTATGTGTGTGTGTGTGTATGTATGTATGTGTATATCTATATATACACATACATACATACACACACATACATACATATTGGACTATTACTCAGCCATCAAAAAATGAAATTTTGTCATTTGCAATGATGTAGACAGAACTAGAGGGTATGATACTAAGCAAAATAAGTCAATCAGAGAAAGACAATCATATGATCTCATGGAAATGTGAAATTAAAAAAAAGAGGATCATAGGGGAAGAGAGGAAAAAAATAAAACAAGATGAAACCATAGAGGGAGAAAAACCATAAAAGACTCTTAACTATAGGAAAAAAACTATGGATTGCTGGAGGGGAGGGGTGTGGGGGGATGGGATAACTGGGTGGTAGACATTAAGAAGGGCACATGATGTAATGAGTACTGGGTGTTATATACAGCTGATGAATCACTGAACTCTATTTCAGAAACTAATAATATACTATATGTTAACTGAATTTAAATAAAAAATATAATAATTTTTAAAAAAGTAAAGGGAAATAAATTCACTTTCTGACAAAAACGTCTTAGCCTCAAAAGTCTTTCGCCAAGGGAACCTACTTATAGACTTGAAGCAACAGTAAAATCATCAGAGACAAAAGTAAAAGACCCAAAAAGATTGGGTCTTTATATTTACCATATAAAAAATGATTATATGCAATACAAACATGTAAACATATACACATATCTGTAGTTTAACTCAATAGCTAACCTGTGATATTAAAAAGAAAATATACAATTAAAGTATCACATAAAACTAGCATGCAAATTAACTGAGGGTGATTGTGTTATTCTTAGGTTCAAAATAAGGGATACTGCTTATTTTTGTCCCTTTAATGTACACGCATATAAATTTCCTTTTTGAGTGTGTATAAGTTAACTTTCTTTTCTATGATCAGAAAGGGAATAGGTCTTCCAAATTAATAAGTAAGGAAAAAAGTGGACATGAGAGATTAAAAATCTATCCGAAAGAATTTAAGAAAGAAGAGAAAGAATACAAAAAAGAAACAAAGAGCAGATGGGGGAGGTGGAAAGGGAGATGAACATGGTAGAAGTATAAACTAAGTGAAAATTCAGAATGAAATGTCAGATATAGGTTCCAATACTTTGTAATGGTTACAAAGACAAAGACTATCAGAATTATTTTAAAAAGCATTTGCCTGATAAAGACAAAGACAATCAGAATTGTTTAAAAAAGCATTTGCATGCTATTTACAATAGCTATGCCTAAAACATCAGAAAAAAATAAAGGTATGGAACAGTATGAATGGTGATGATAACGTGAGTAGTTGCACACATCAACATATATAAATCTATGAAACAGAGAGGGAAAAAGCCCCAAAAGAATGCATGGGAGATGGCTCCATTGACACGAAGTTCAAAAAGATAGAACACCAAATAATACATGGACGAATTAGACATATATGGTGAAATGATAATGAAAAGAAAGAAAAGATAAGCCCGAAATTCAAAACGGTTCTAACCACAGCACAGTGGGAGAAGGGGACATAGAATTTAGCAGGGATGCATGGCAACCTCAAAGTTACAAGCAGTATTTCTAGCTTACACTTATTAGTAGACCAGTGGGTACTTGTTTTACTCTAATGAAGAAACCTTTTTTATATGTTTAACATTTTAAAAAATAAGATTTTTAATAAGTATTAGTAATTTCAAAATACTGGTCTTGACTTTTTTCTCCAGGTCATGTTGATACCGATAAGTATGTTGATCTTGTTGCTTGCCACAATCTTTTTTTTTTTTTTTTTTGACAGAGAGAGATTACAAGTAGGCAGAGAGGCAGGCAGAAAGAGAGGGGGAAGCAGGTTCCCCGCCGAGCAGGGAGCCCGATGTGGGCCTGAGGGAGCCCAGGACTCTGAGATCATGACCTGAGCTGAAGGCAGAGGCTTTAACCCACTGAGCCACCCAGGCGCCCGCCACAATCTTTTCTATTTGTCTCTTCACACATGTGGTCCATGGCACAAAGTATGTCAATCCCAAAATTAAGTTCTTCCACCAGTTTGGTGTTTAAGCCCAGAAATGGAGAAAAATTAGATTCCAAACATGACACTGGTCAAATGCAGTAATGACCCACAAAGGTTGCAAAGGCTATTCACTAGCTTGATAGTAAACATTTTACTGCACATTTTTCATTTACTGCACTTTTTGAAGTTAGTTATTCACTTCATCAGACCTACTTCCAAAACCTCCTTAGAAATTTAACAAAAAGATGTTAGCAAGAAAATAGGCCTTGTAAACTTCAAAATGCACATGTTAAGCATAAGTAAAGGAAAACAAGTGCTCACTTCGGCAGCACATATACTTAAAAAAAAAGGAAACAATGCCTAAGATCACAAAACACGGGACCAGATAGACTGGATGTTCGGAGACAGAAATTGTGCCCTTGACAGCTGCATCAAATTGAGAAAATGAAGATGCATTCTGTAACTAATCTGCTATATACATAGTGAGTATGGACTACAATGCTAGAAATCAATCATAATAATGTTAGTGTCTACTCTTTTATGTTTCTACCTCAAATGTTCGATAGTTTGAACGTAATTGTTGCCTGTGTCAAGATCCACTAAAAGTTGTAATTGACAATTTGAAGAAGTTGGTCTTACGTTCTAAAAGTAAAGCAACTATGTCTTTTAGTTTAAAACTATCACCAAGGACATTGAATAATCAATAAAACCTCAAAACAGAGGAATTTTGTGATCTTCTGTTTAATGCACTGGTTTTCATACAACTCACTGGTCAAAGGTTGATGTGGCTCATAATTGGTAGGCAGAGTTTCAGAAGTGGATAAATGGCTCTAAAAGTATTGCATATCTGGGTGGGGGTGGGGTAGAGGGAGGTTTCCTTCTTGTTCCTTGATTTTTTATTTAAATAAAACCCAATCCCAAACCAGCGTTGGAGAACCATCATTCATCAGTGCACATGTTTCCTTCCCAGTTCTATTCACAGATATTGAAAAATTTTAATGCTGATTTACTCAATACTACAGGCCTAACAATGATCTCAAAAGGTGACAAAAAGTAATTTTTTTTCTCTTGAAACTGAGTCACATACTATATATTAAAAAAAATAAGAAAATATGAAAAACTGAGTTTAATAGCGGACATAAAATTAATAGCCAAGTCCAAAAATTTGAACATAGGCATAATTTCAACTTCTACACATCGAGGTGAGTCATTCCTCAAATTGGACCACCACATACAGAGATACTCTTGAGTCTCTTCTCTCTACATCATAGGGATTTCAGAATTTCAGAAAAACCAAAATTTCAGAAAAACATCTCCAATGGTAAGATTTCTATCATTTTCATTTAAAAAGACTTTTATAGGAAACATGCACAGCTTGTGGATTCCTGGTAATATATTCTAGAATCGGCCTTTCTTAGAAAAATCATTCCACAATTTTTTTTTTAAATAAGGTTCAAGTGAAAGAGACATAGCGTTATTTTCCAGTAGTTTAAGGTGAAATCACATAGAAGTCTATCCACTGGAATACACATGAATTCACACATAAAACCCTTTCACAGTTTTTCTTGTACTACCATTTTCATCTAATCATATTATGAAGATAAAGGGAAGAGGCTACTTCTAATTAAACTGAAAAGCCATGAGTAAATCCATTTGTCAGTGGCTGCCAGATAAACTAAGACATGAGTGCATCTCCCAATCAACCCCAAAACACCCTCTTCCTACATTTAAACTCCTCAAGAACAGGGTGTAGATCTGCTTTGCTATTTACCCAAGCCGTGCATCTAAGACAGTGCTTGGTAAGTATCAGGGGCTCAATAATTATGTTAGATGAATATATTTAAACAGGTACAGATTAAACTGGAAACCAGAGCTCTTCATGTATGATTATACCTGTCAAATTCCCAATTCAACTTAGTCTCTAACAACAGCCAAGGTGAAACTGAAGGAGACTAAAATTAAATGTCATGTTTCAATCAGCGGGTCTTCACTGAGGACTTTTATGTGCTGTGCACTGTCCCTGGTAAAGAGAAGTAAATAAGATAGATTTATGAAGCTCCTGGCCTCCTGCCCATCATACTTCCATCTAAAGAAGCATCTGGAAGTGGAGAAATATGGAAAAGCAAAAATACAGTTGAAATAAAATGAAATATACTTTGTTCATTCTTCATACTCCTCAGTTAAACCTCACTCACTTTCATGTCTCAGCCGGTAGTGTCTTTTTGTTTTAAATAGTTGTACTGCCAAGTATTTTTTCATACTGTAGCCAAACTTCAGAAGTGTCCAGAAAAGTACTAATCAGAGAGGATATCAAAGAGATTCTAGTATATATTAACTTCCACAGTCAATCATTCTAGCCCTAAGAAAATATATATATAAATATACATCTAATACAGATATATTCTCATGCAAAAACAAGCATTCATTTATTATAAAAAAGCAGCCAAAACTGATCTACCTTAGACCCTTGCAGCTCTGAAATCCTGATTTTATGACTGCTCAGACATTTTTTTAAACAATTTCTGCTTGAAGTTTTTCAAGAATATTCTGAGCTTAAAAGTCTAACACCTGATTTACACAGACACCTGTATTAGTGTTGCCAGATCCAGGACACCTAATTAAATTTGGATTTCAGATAAACAACAAAAATTTTTAGTGTTAGTATGTCTGAAATTCAGATTTTACTGGGCATCTTCTATTTTTACTTGCTAAATCTGTCAATATTAACCTATGTGCTCCTATAAAGATATTATTTCCAATAAAGGAAAAGTTAATGGTATTTCTTTCTATGTCAAACAAAATTTCAGCCCGTATATATACAATACCAAAATTCAGAGTGAAACTCAGTTTCTGATCATGATTGTTGTCACTTAAAAAACACTATAAATAAAAAAAAATTAAGACTTATTTTAGGGGAGACAGAGAGCATGTGCACATGAGTGGGGGGAGCAAGAGAGGGAGAAGGAGAGAGAATATCTCAAGCAGACTACCCACTGAGCACAGAGCCGAACATGAGGTTCGATCTCACAACCCATGAGATCTTAACCTGAATCGAAATCACAAGTCAGATGCTTAACCCACTGAGCCAACCAGGCATCCCATTTTTTAAAATTTTTTCAAAAAAAAAAAATCTTTGTTTTTAAGTCCATAGGCTATGTATCACTTGGTAATAAATACAAAAAGTACTACTGACACTGTATTTCATCATGCATATAAATATTACATATTCATTTTTTACCTTGAGACATCATTGATGTACATACCACCTATTTACAGGTGCTATGATTAAAGTATTAAATCAAAATAACAGATTAATGACATCCATTTAATTTACTAACATGCCCTGATGATGTTCAGGCAGATGAATTACCTCACAGGATTACTAGTCAAAGACACGCGGAGGGACTCCAGGCACGTGACAAGTCTCTCATCTACACACCCCATTTTCAGTTCATGGATGAATTCCTGAGGTGAGATCTGTCGCCTACTCTTAAGACTTCCCTGCAAAGTAAAATAAATAAATAAATAAACAAATAAACAAACAAATAAATCTTCATTAAAGTAGTACCAATTACATTAAGCCCACCTTTCATATTAGCAGCTGCACACGACTACTCTGAGTGGTATTAAGTGGTATTATTTTGAGGGAATGATTTCCTTCTGCCCACAAACACAAAGCATAATCCGGGATACTCACGAAAGATAAAAAACATCAAATTTAAAGGACTTTTTCAAATCCCAAATATCGTGGAAAACAGTGATAGTATTTATCATAGAAATATCTAAAAATAGAGTCATCTATTTTAGGCCCATGCAAAATAAAAAGCAAACCTCAATACAGGAACAGCCCTATTATAATTAATATTCCAAGCATCACAAAAAATGGCGGTTAGTCATTAATTAACTCAACTACCATCAGGTGCCCAGTTCTAAGCACAGTAAGCGCAGAGATTATCAAAACCTAAGTCTGGAAAGAGAAATGCAAGCACAGAAATAGTACTTTTCCCAGTGCAGTCTCATTCCTATAACGGGGCACCAAGGCACACACAGCTACGAGGCAAAGCCCTAACGTGGGGGAGGGAAGCCTGAGTAACACGGAGAAGGGAAGTCAGTTGTGGAGACTAAGAATTAGGAACTCCTTCCAGACTGACATGTGGCACATATGTACAACCACAAAGAAAACCAGAAGCATTTACAGCAGAATGAAGCTACCGATCAGATCATGGAGGGACAGAGCACCACTCTCCAATTAGATTCTCCAGGGCAGTTTTGGAAGGCTCACTCTGGCGGATAGTAAGAGTTCGAGTTCGCTCATTATGCAATATCTAGTGTTTACTAAGTGCCAGACACTGTTCTAAGTGTTACATAGAGAACAGTAAACAAGGGACAAAAATCCCTAGATGCATGGAGCTTTCTTCTCTATGGAGAAGAAAGCCAGGCAGACAATAAATGAAATAAGCAGTTAAAATAGCTGCTCTGTGGCTAGTACAGAGTGCTCCAGAGAAACAAAAGCAGAGAAGAGGATTAAGGAGCCTGGGAAGTGGTTGGCAATTTCAAACAGTGCGCTCACAGAAAGACTTACAGAAGAATCTGAAGGCCTCAAACTTGAATATTAGAATAAAGGTCTGAAGGAGAGGGAAGGAAGCATACTGATAACTGAAAAGTTGTGATGGAAGGGACCGTATCCTCACAGGCCACCAAAGGAACTTTGACTTTTACTGTCAGATCAGAAGCATTTCTAGAAGATCCGTTAAGAAGACACAAAGATAATCTAGATGGAAAATGATGAGTATGATGAACAGTAAAGTCCAGAACTGTATCTATGTCAATTACAGATTATACATTGGATGTATTGGGGAAGGGATTAATGCATGTTCAAAAGCAGGGTAGTAGGCATGGCAGGGAATCAGATGCATTTTTCCATTTCTTTCTTTCTTATTATTAATTTGCCATAATATTGTCCAAGGAAACATAGCACCGGAAAGGCTGATGGTTTTCATCAATATCAATGTAGTAATTTACTAAAGAAAATTTTACAAGCAAAATCTCAGAAGAAAATAAAGTGGAAAGTGGAAATGAAATGGTGAGAACAGTGAAAATAAGTACTTATTTAAAAATCAGTGACTACGTTATGTATCATTAAAGAGAATACATTTAACTTGTACTGACATAGCATTTATTGGTATTTTTTTCTGCTTTAAATTAAAAGGTATTGCCTGTTCAACACAGAAAATTTGGAAGACAGAAAAGCAATAGGGGGAAAAAAGTGCCTCAAAATAAATATTTGATATTTCCTCTTGAGGCGTTTTTTTCCTCATACAAGAATATGTACATAATATCCCATATACAGTCATAAACACCTATACTTTACTTTCAAAAATATTATAGCATACATACTGTTTAGTAGGCTACTTTTATTTTTAGTCATATTTCATAAACATATCCTAGCATTTTAAATGAAACTTTTTTTTCCTGCCTACAGACTATTAACATACCTAATTACTTACCTAATTTAGACCCATATCATTGGGCATGCAGGTTGCCTAGCACAATTTCTTGGTATCTTAATTTTTCAAATTTCCTGTGCATATTATCAGGTCAATATTTTTATCCAAATATACACCAAGAGAAGTTGAGCCAGATGATCTTTTTGGAGTACTTGATATTTGTAGTGCTTGATTCAGTACTCTGAATTTATCACTGAAATAATTATGATGGGGGGAGAGGGGTTCAAAACAAACCAAAACTAGGGGCACCTGGGTGGCTCAGTGGGTTACAGCCTCTGCCTTCGGCTCAGGTCATGATCTCAGCGTCCTGGGATTGAGCTCCACATCGGGCTCTTTGCTTAGCAGGGAGCCTGCTTCCTCCTCTCTCTCTGCCTGCCTCTCTGCCTACTTGTAATCTCTCTCTCTCTCTCTGTCAAATAAATAAATAAAATCTTACAAACAAAAGAAAACGAAACTTAATAGATCAACTGGTTCCCTTCAACAATAAATAGGTAAGACCATATAGTCAATACTTTTCAAATATAAGACTAAAAAGTAGTAAATGCATTTGAATAAAAATAAAATTTAAAAAAAAAGCAGTCACCTGCCCCACCACTTAAACTTATCTTTCAGATGTAATCAATTTCATTCCTTTAACTGTTTCTTCTGATAGCTACTTAATATGCTTAAATAAGATGTTTACTCTGCTCTCTTTAAACTTGTATGTTTTCAATATTACCTTTGACTTCGATTATGAAAGATAATGATTTAGTTATCTTAAAACACTGTAATTTGTACTCTTCCACTGTCTGACTGTAGTTAAAGGCAATCTCAATTGAGCCAGAAGAGGTCAATTCCATGAAATGGAAGTTCTAGGAGATCCAGAGATTTCTGGATAACTGAACTTAATAATTCTTTAGTTTGCTTCATGACACAAAATACAACAGGCATATACCCTCATTTATAAAGTCTTCCAGTTACTATAATTCCCATGTTGGTCAAACCAACACGTTGGTCCCCCTGAAAGTGAGAACACAAGAAGCATCTTGGCTCTTACCATTCCTACTCAGTATCGTACTGGAGGTACTAGCTAGTGTGATAAGTCAACAATGATAGATTAGAAAAGAAGTAGCACAATTGCCTATTTGCAAATGAAATTGTTTACATGAATTTAGCAAGATCACAGAATAAAAACTCAACCTCTAATTTTTTTTATTTCTAAATACTACTCACACTGGGGAAATAAAATTTTACTATTTATCATTTTTAATAGCATCAAAAGAACCCTCACAAAATACTCAGGAAAAATCTTTAACAGAAGAAGAGAAATACTTATATTCTGAGAAGTACAAAACATTGTGAGGAGGTAGTAAAGGTGACCTAAATAAATGATGTTATGCTAGGTTCATGGAGTGGAAGACTCGATATTATTAAGACACTGTTAAGAAATACATTTTCTGGGCACCTGGGTGGCTCAGTGGGTTAAAGCCTCTGCCTTCGGCTCAGGTCATGATCTCAGGGTCCTGGGATCGAGGCCCGCATCAGGCTCCCTGCTCAGCAGGGAGCCTGCTTCCCCCTCTCTCTCTCTGCCTGCCTCTCTGCCTCCTTGTGATCTCTCTCCCTCTGTGAAATAAATAAATAAAATCTTTAAAAAAAAATACATTTTCTGAAGAACAATCAATATATTCACCATCAAAATCCCAGCAGGTTTTACAGAAATTGAGAAACAGCTTCTAAAATTTATATGGAAATAAATATATATATATATGGAAATGCAGGAAACAAAAAATAATTTAAAAGAATAAAGTTGGGATTTAATCTGATTTCAAGATTTACTATAAAGCTACTGTAATCAAGTTAGTATAGTATCAATAGAACAAAGTCCAGAAATACACTTGCACCTATGTGGTAAATGATTTTCAACAACAGTGTTAATGTAATTCAATGGGGCAAGAATCCCCCCTAAACAAATACTGGTGGAAGAACTGGACATCCAAATGAGAGAAAGTGAACCTAGACCTTAGATCTAAATGTACAAGCTAAAATTTAACGTCTACAAGAAAAGAGATGAAAATCTTCACTACCTTCAGGAAGGCAAAGATTTCTTAGGACAAAAGTCACTAACTATAAAATAGATAAATTAGACTTCAGCAAAATTTAAAGCTTCCGTTTTGCAAACAGCTCTCAAGATAGTTTCATTAAGACCATGAAAAGTAAGCCAGAGACTAGGAGAAACTATCTGAAATATGAGCTAAGAAGTGTCCAGTCCGAGACTTAACCCCACATAACATAACAAGCCATGTGAGCCTCTTACTGGTTCATGAGTGCTGGCAGGAAACATGAGTCCTCAGTTAGAGACAAAGGACTTTATTACACCCCTACTGGTTCCCCACCCCACCAGGTCCCACAGGGGCATCACAGGGCTCCCTGCACCTGCAGTGGATTGCACTAGAGGACACTAAGCTTGGGGGACTCACCAATTTTATAAATGACTAATAACAAGCCTGCTCACTGTCGACAGGCAGAACTAACCACTTCTCAAAGCAGCTCACTGCAAACTCAACACTGAGAAATGGTTTGGGTAAGGAGCGGTTAGGCCTTGCCTTCTTGGTGTAACCAGAATAAATATACAGGGATACTCAGGGCCCATGGCAGACTGCCTCTCCCAACAATAAATGTGCTCACAAAGATTTGTATGCAGAACATTTAATGAAGTCCTAAGACTCAGTAAAAATAAAACAGCCCAATAAAAAGATGATCAAAAGACTTCACCAAAGATATATGAATCATCAATAATGACATGAAATGATGTTCAAGATCATATGTCACTGGGGAAATGCAGTTTAAAACCAGAAGGAAACACACACACACACACACACCATAAATGGAATATCACTACACACCCCCTAGAATGGGGAGAATGTGAAGCACCTAAAACTCACCTACACACTGATGGAAATGTAAAATGGTATCACCTCTTGGACAGAAAGTTTGGTAGTTTCCTTTAAATAGACACAGCACAGCAGATTCAGCAATTGCACAGCGAGGTGTTAAACAGGAGGAAAAGTAAAACAACAAAAAAATCATTCATACAACATGCAGACCAGCTTTATTCATAAGAATCAAAGACTGGGAACAACCCAAGCATTTGTCAACTTGTGGTCTATCTATACAATAGAATACTATGCAACAATAAAAAATTCAATGATAATGCAACCAGATGAATAAAAAAAAAACTGCTAAGTTAAATCAAGCAAGAAAAAGTACATAATGTAGGTTGTATTTATATGAAAGACCAAGACCAACCTGTCTATCTTTTGTCCAGCAACAATCCCTGGTTCATGGCATAGAAGCAAATCTGCAAACAGTTTTTATTGTGTTTGGGTGGAAGATGGGGGTAAAGACAGACAATATTTTAAATGGGGCAGTAAGTAGATTTTACCAGTCAAAACTGGAAAAGACAAAATAATCTCACTGGCTAAAAATAATTCTTTATTTCAGCCGCAGTTAAGTGTTTCCAGTTTGAGCAATTTATTATCTAAGAACTTCTGCATTTTCACCTGAGCGTCCTTCCTCTTAATAGCCTCCCCTCTCCCCAAACCCTCACCATCACTACTGCATCCTGGCACAGGCCTGCTCCTACACATCAGACCTGGGCTGAAACTAATCTCCCGGAACAGGCCTTTAGTGAGCCACAAAAGATGAGTCCCCCATCTATGGATTCCTTGTTCTTAATGCTCACCACTCTGTATTAAAATAATTTTAACTACCATTGATTATGTAAAGGATATTTTGAGCACCTACTCTTTCCAGACCATGTTTACATGATGTAGACACAATGCAGCTACATTGTTTCCTTGAAGTCGAAGGTTTTTGACCCAAGCTAAAGTGTGATGCTATCTACTTAAATGGGGAAGATGAAAGAAGCAAAGTAAGTGGTAGGGGAAGTAGCTACTTGAGATACCAAGTCTGAGCAAATGACATTTTCCTAAGGAAATAATATTTGAGGGGCACGTGGGTGGCTCGGTCAGTTAAGCGTCTCTTGATTTCGGCTCAGGTCATGATCTCCGAGTCACGAGACTGGGCCCCGCGTCAGGCTCTGCACTAAGAGAGGAGTCTGCTTGAAATTCTCTCTGTCCCCCTCTTCCCATTTATGCACTCTCTCTCTCTCTATCAAATAAATCAAGGAAGGAAGGAAGGATGGGAAAGAAAGAGAGAGAGAGAGAGAGAGAGAAAGGAAGAAGGGAGGGAGGCAGAGAGGAAGAGAGAGGAAAGAAGGGAGGAAAGGAGGGAGGGAGATAGCGTTTGAACAGAGACCAGAATGAAGAGATGGGGGGTACGTGGGAAAACTGCAAGAAGGGTGTTTTGAGGCAAAGGAAATGGCAGTAAAGACCTGGGTAGATTCAAAGGCGGCAAAAAGACACCTCAAGATGCCAGGGAATGTGACAAGGAGTTGTAGAGGACGAGGACAGACACAATAAGCTGGTTGGTGTCTGGTCCCAGAGGTAGGGGACAAATTGCAGCCTGAGTGCCAAATGTTTTTATGGGACTCTCAAGCTAAGGGTGTTTCTTAAATTTTTAAAAGCTTATAAAAAGGGAGAGCAGGAAGACGAAACATGGGCACCAGCACAAGTAACTGAAACCCTGGGTGACTTATAAAGCCTGAAATGTTTACTGTCTGGCCATTTCATACAAAAGTTTGCTGGTCCCTGTTGGGGTCTTACACACCATGGTGAGGACTTTGCATTTTATTCTGAGTGGATAGAAAACTACTGGAAGTTACCCAGCAGATAAATTTTAAGATCTATTAAAATCAAACACTTCTAAAAGATTATTCTAGCTACTGTGTGGCAACAGACTGTGAGCAGCAAAATGTGAAACAAGATGACCAATTAGAAGGCTAGCATAGTGTCTGGTCAAGAGTTGACAACAGCCTGGTCTAAGGAGCCAGTGACGGGAGGCATGAGATCGGCTCAATATGAAGTTAGATCAGACAAGAATAGCTGAGAGTCTGGAGGTGAGGTATGAAAGAAGTTAAACTCAAAGATGATGCCAAAGTTTTTGGTCTTAACAACTAAGTGAGCGGTACTGCCATCCACTGCTCGTTGAGCCTCTGGCAACAGCGCCATGAGTGGTAGATTGGGAATTAACCTGGTCAGAAGATCAAGGGGAGAGCAAGAAGAATGAACAACTCCTTTGAGTATATTTCCCATGAAGGAGAGCAAAGAACAGGGACAGCAGCTGGAGGGGAACCTATAGTGGGATTTGGGGGGGGCGGGGAGGTTGGAACTACATGTTTGCGTGCTGATGGGAATAACCAAGCAGGGGGAAAGAAACTGATAACACATAAAGTAGGCACAGATGCAGGACAAGAAACAAGGAAACAAAAAAACTAAAGCAGATGTCACAGGATGTGGCATATGATACAAGAGGAAGGGTTGATTTTACAGTCACCAGTAAAGGCTATCACTGTAAGAAAAGCCAAGGCAGAGATGAGGGGGAAAGATTCAGGCAGGCTGTTAGACCTGGTGATCAGGAAATGAGGTGTGAAAGTTCTCTTCTGATTTGCATCTACCTTCTTGGGGATAGAAATAGCAGTATGATCAGCTGAGAGTGAGGACGCAGAGTTGGAAGTAGAAGAAAAGGTATGAAATCTTTTTCAGAAAGTCATAAAGTGCACTGGTAAGGGCCATGTGGTAGGGTTACGGGCTTACCTGTCAACTGTGGTCATTCAGAAAACACCAGTGTTGCGGCATGCTTCCTCCCAGATGCAGGCTATGCGGAGGTGCAAAGGCAGAGTGGATAGGAAGTTGAGTTTAACCAAGAGCAGGGTTTATATGGACCGAGAGGCAAATGAACAGATTGTTACTCAAGGTAACAACGGAGTATGTGTCTAAGGTCAATAAAAAGAGAAGGGCATGGTGATTAGAAGGCAATGGACAAAAATAAATGGTAGAGTCAATGGATCAGCCGTACTAAAACAACCACGGAATTCTTACAGTGGGACTAGTAAGAGGAAAAATCAAGAATGCTCAGGAAAGTTTGTAAACCATATTTATAGGTGGTATCTTAACCTGAGGCAATGAGTGGTTGAGATTAAGTAGAAAAACAAAGATTGTTGGAACTGAGAAGTGGGAGGAAATGAGAGGACGGAATGTTGGATGGATCCTCTAGGTGAATGATGATGTTAGTAAGGATGAGGGCAGCGGTAGCAGCAGGAGGAAGAGCAAAGGCTAGGGAGCCATATGAATAAGAAGGGAGCTAAGACTAGAGAGTCTGTCAGTACATGCTAGGATCTCTTTGGGGGCGGGGACCTTCACCACTAGAACACATCTACTAGGACAGCTGCCGCCTAATTCATGACTGCGCCATCAGTCCCTCGTAACATGCCCGGCATTCAGTGAATGAATGAATGAGGCTGTAATAGAACCAAAGGTAGGCATAGACTAAGGATTAAAACAAAAAAGGAGAGGAAGATAAGTCACCAGGGAAAATTTCTGGAAGAAAGAATACTTAGAAAGGAGGATCTCAAAGACATAGGAAACAGACCAGATAATTGGGTTGATCAGCTTTCAGCAGGATTTCCCCTTTTATTAGAGTACTATCTACATATGGGTACATAAGAAATGAAATTGTGGGGAGAAATAGGATACATGAATAATCAGAAATATTCCTTTTAAGCACAGCTCTTCTTGTGTTTCTTTCATTTTACAGAACTTCAAAGGAAGCAGGAAGTAGGGGGAGAGAGGAAGGACACTCACGTCTGCCTATCTCTGATTCCATTAGCCATGAAGATGAAAATACTTAGAAAGCTTTATCCCCTGTGGTATCAAAACACATTAGTGAGATAAGGATATCTGCCTGACATCACAAAAATTAGAAGGATATTTATCCAACATAATTTTTAAATCTTTTAATCCCCTACTAAATTTTATTCTGCAATACCACATGCAAGATAGAAAGAAAAGTACATAACATTCCCCTTGTCAGATTCTTATTAAATGTATTCTAAGGTACAAAAAGTAATAAGGTATAAAAAAATAATACGTACTTTCACCACATACTTCCTTCACCATTTCTGTATTTCTGAAACCAAATATTCTTTCTTTTGCTACGTACTGTTCAAGGTAATGGTAGTCATTTCTCTACCTACCTCCATGCCTGCATTTCATCTCAGTTCAGGTGTCAGACCTGTTCGGTAAGTTTCTCCATTATTCTATTTCATTTACTTGTTGGCAGAATTTGAAATACCTTTTCTATGATAAATTAAAAATACAACCCCTTTCCAGTTACCAGTAGAAAGTACTGAAGAACTTTCATTTTTCAAATACTTGAATGATTCCCACACAAGCATGGAGAATCCACCCTTTCTTTAATGGTGACCTAATTTTAAAAATAGTCAAACGAGCTGTCCTTAGAAAGTCTGCATGTTCTGTAGAAAGAGGACACCCCCTGAGGTATACGTGGGTGAGGACAATCACCTTTTAGTCCTTAAGCAGAATGTCTAACACATGACAGTTGTTTTAAGCAAGTTTGCCTACATTATCTGAGACATCACTTAAAAATTATATTCTTACACACAACTCCAATCATTATAAACTATCACTAAACTCATTAAATCATACCTTATTCCTTCCGGAATGTAGCCTGTACCCAAATTTCCCATACTACCTCCTCAATGACAGGTAACATTTGCTTACACTTAAACCTAAGGAAAAAATCAGCATGTTTTATTTAACATGACCCAAAATATACAGCCTCTAGTGGTTAAAAACTTAAAATTTGAGGGCACTGTAAGAAAGCACTGAAACCTTAACTGATTTTTAGATGCAGTTACTAGACTCCAGACCCCTCTCCATGACATTCACTTTGTAATTTTTAACAGGTAAAGAACAAAAGATTCTGCACAGAACAAAAAATTCCCATCAATGTAACACCAAAGGAGTCAAAAAGCCTAAGTTCTCATAGTGATATGAGAGTGTGTGTGCAAGTGCATACACACACACACACACACACACACACGTAATCTTACATGGGGTGTGTGTGTGTGCCCATTTCTATCTGTATGTCAGTAACTCCAAGTTAACTGCCTCAGTTTCTCTTTAGCATTGTAACTCCTGTATTCTTGGTACCTAATCTAGGTGATGAGACTAGCGAAGACAAGTAAGATAATATGAAATGTGGAGACTATTTAAAGAAATAGTTTGCACCAATAATGACAGTATTTTAAGAAAACTGCAGAGTCAGCACTGCAAAACAAGGGTAAGCACAGTTGCTGCCAAGGGGGTAATTATAATCTAAATTACTATCATGTATATTGCTATTAAAATGCATTGCAACAATTTCCTTGCATTTTTCAAATGATTTCTAGCATCTCTAATGTCACTGATCAACAGAAACACTAAGCTGTCACTGCTGTATGAATTACTTGTTTTCAGAACATTTACAACCCCAACAGAGCTCCAGCACCAATAAAATCTGTTATTCAGAGATGATATTATGCAAACTCCTAGTAGAAAACTATGAGCAATGAAAAGTATTGCAGAAAGGGGCGTTCACCAACAAAAAAAGTTTAGCAAAGAGTTCCTTTTTAAGAGTTATTATATTTTTTCCATAAACATTTAATGAGCACCATTATGTACCAAGAGTTCTGCCTATAATTTTGGAGGCTGCTTTTAGTATACATTAAAAATAGCATACGTTAAAAGTTTAGAATTATCAAGTACATTTTATAAAGAAATGTGATAAAATGCAGAAAAATCTGCTGCTCTCCCCCTTTCAGTTTCTAAAATAGTTCTACAGGAAAAAAAGAAAAAACAGATTGATCTAACACTAATTTTAGCCACTCAGAAATTAACTTGAAGTAATAAAAGAAATTCAGCACATTACATTCCTCGTATTATCCATCAATACCTAACTAGCATCGACATCCCTTCTATTCACAGGAAAACGTGCTCACATTAGACCATCGCCTTCAATAGGACACTTGAATATTTAGACTATTTTGTGTATTTAAGAAGCGTTCCTTCAACTGCTGAACGCGATATACTGCCGTTCCAGCACTTCCGCCTGGTTACCGTGACCAGAACAGAGGTGTTCTTTTAGTTCTGCTTCTTTCTTCTTCTTGTTTTGTTTTGTTTTCAGAGAAAGAGTACATGAGCAGGACAGGGTAGGGATGGCCAAAGGAAGAGAATTTTTTTAATTTTATTTTTATTATTTGCCCAAGGGGTACAGGTCTGTGAATCATCAGGCTTACATCTTAAGCAAGCTCCCCGCCCAGCGCAGGGCTCAATCTCATGACCCTGAGACCATGATCTGAGCCAAAATCAAGAGTCTGACACTTAACCAACTGAGCCACCAAGAGCCCCTGTTCTTTTAGCTTTTAAACCTCAAAAAGATGTTAACAGTTAACTGTCAACTGCTTCTACCCATAGCCAGAGAACAGAAGCCAAAAAAACCATGGTGAGCCACACACCAGAACACACGGCATGAACCATAACATGCAGTTATAAAAAAGAAAAAGGGTATTTCTGAACCTTACAGAACGATTTTTGTGATAAAATTGGAAGTGGAAAAACTACCAAAGAATTTAATACCTGTGCTTATGAAGAGATATTAGAAAATAAACATCTATTTATTTTGCAAAGAGAGGCAGGAAGAAATAATCGGGAACATTCGTGAGATTGTTCACCTTCAAGGAACAGATGGGAATATGGGAGGTAAGACGGGGAATAGAACACCTAAAAGAAAAGAGGGTAAGTAACAATGCTTTGAGTCTACCTTTGTGTATGTTCTGACTTTTGCTTTTTCATATACTCAAAAAGGAAAAAATATGATCAAAGAGGATGGGAAGAAAATCCTAAAATGAGATGAATCCAAAGAAGTGACCCTGAATGTATTTCAAATAGATATTTATCGCAGACTAATCAGCTAGAATATAAAAATCAAAGGTAACAGTATAAACTTGTAGTCTGAGGGAAAGGGAGAGGTATTTAGGTACAGCTAGCTAAAAATTAAAAAATATAAAATGGGTGTGTGTGCACACATAGACTATAGGATTTCTATATATGGATTTACTTATATTTAATATATACATACATATATGCAATTTCCAAATATGCACACACGTCTTATACACATCTACATACATATATATACACACGTGTGTGTGTTTGTGTGCATGCTCTAGCTCTGTCTGAACGGGCCTAGAGATAAAGACAGCCCATGAGAAGACCTGATTTAAATAGCGTTCTCCACTAAAATAAACTATTCCTTGGACAAAGGACTGATTCAGGGCCGGGACTAGGCCACTACAGGAAGACCTTGGAAGATTTTCCACAAGATGGTAAAAAGTGAAAAAAGAATGGTAGGGATGTGCCAAAGGACAAAGGAACCAGCTTGAAGGGGTTTCCATTGGTTTCTACAGGTGAGAGGGTGGGGAATGGAGTGAGTGCTTCAAGAGCAAGGGGTTTCCTTTGGGGTTGACCGAAACGAGCTAGAACTAGACGGTGATGCACACCGCTGTGAAGATACTAAATGTCAATGGATTGTACACTTAAAAATGGTTAAGATGGTGAATTCTGTATTATGTGGATTTTTCCACACAAAAAAAAGTTTTACAAAACATTTATGAAACAGAAAATTGGTTGTCTTAGAAGTCGGTAGTTATCTTGAAGAGAAGGAAGCGGAAGGACTAGGAGCTGCGCGCTGGCCAATGATGTCCTATTGCTCCAACTGGGTACTGGTGACACATGGTGTTTGTTCTGTGTTGGTTTATCCAGCTATATACCAAAGATGTGTCAACTTTATTACATAAATTTTATTTAAAAAGTATTTTAAAACCCTGTTCAAATTGACTAATTTTTATGCTTTATTCTGAGGTTACACAGTTGCATTCCAATTGAAGTCCTTTCAAATCTTTGGGTTTCGAAGCATGCCATTTAAAAGGTTTTACACTAAATGTGATATTTCCTTGCTGAAAAATGAGATTAAGTGAAACAAGTTACACGGTGTCAAATGAGGCCACTTGTTTATATTTGGCATCTTCGATATACCTTTTAGAACTAGAAAATGTTTAGTTCTATCTAAACAACAAACTGCACTTTAAAACTAAAAAAAAAAAAAGCCAAAAATGTTGGGGGATGCTGATTAAATAAACATAGATGTTCTAATTTGCCAGCCTCTATTTGATGGTTCAATGAAGGATAAAGATCTATTTGGCACATCTGAACAGAGAAAAAAAATGTGCTGATGCTCTTAGTCATTGGTTCATTATCTTCTTTATTGTGTTGATTATGTTTATGTAAGAAGAAAAACAACAAAACTTCATTGGGCATTTACCAAAAAAGAAGGGGGGAGGGAGGTAAGAAAACACCAGCTGTTCTAGTCTTTAAAATCAGGCTATTTGTTTTTCAGTCCCTCCAGGTAATTGCAATTATTTGCCTCCATAATTCTGAGTACTTTCAAGTGTCATTGTAACATTTACAGTATAAGCCTTTTTTTTCTTGATTTATAGAAGAAAACCAACTTCTTCATATACACAATTCTAACCTTAAAAAAAATATATACAACAGAACAAAATGTAACATTTTTCAGGTTTTTCTTAATATAGTTAACATTAGGGATCCCCGGGTGGCTCAGTCGGTTAAGAATCTGCCTTTGGCTCAGGTCTTGATGCCAGGGTCCTGGAATTGAATCCCGCACATGACTCCTTGCTCAGCAGGGAGCCTGTTTCTCCCTCTGCCTCTCCCCACTGCTTATAGGCTGTCAAACAAATAAAATCTTAAAAAAAATTTATATATAGGGGTGCCTGGGTGGCTCAGTCAGTTAAGCATCAGCCTTCAGCTCAGGTCATGATCCCAGGGTCCTGGGACTAAGCTCCATATCAAGCTCCCTGCTCAGCAGGGAACCTGCTTCTCCCTCTGTCCTCTATCTCTCCCCCCCCCCAAAATTAGTAGGCTCTCTCACTCTCTTTCTCTCTCAAATAATCTTTAAAATATATATATTAACAGCTAAATATGGGACCAAAAAATAGTAGAGAAGAAAAAACGAGATCTTGAGATCAGAATCACATCCCACTCTGATCAGCTGCGGTACTTTGGCTTCTGGTTCCCTCAATGTCAAATGTCCCCAGTTCTTATGGAGTGGAAGAAGGTGTGAAATTGAAATACACTTGGAATATACCTATATTATGTGATTTTTGTCACAAAAAGCATATATTCCTCTTTACTTAGCTACTTTTAAAGCTGTGCAAGTTTATAGAGCAAAGCAAAGGAGGGACCCATCGTCTGCAGGGTTGTTTAGAGAGGAAGCAACATGAACTGACAAACTGATTAAAATGAGGAGAAGCAACTGAAGTCCAACAAAAAGGAGTTAATTGTTCATCTATGTTCTAGCTTAAAACAAAGTACACACATGGAAAAGCTAAAACTGTCTCATATTTCTATCTCCCAGAATCCCTGGCATTATGGTCTGGTCTAAGCAAATACTGCATAAATGCTTATTAAATAAGATGAGAGGACAAAAAAGTTAATGGCCCTAAATTTATTCAACTACTATGCTCCTGCCAAGAGCATTCAAAAATGTGAAGTTTAAAAACTTTGACTGTCCCATGGTAACAATTTTACAAGTTCATAATTTCTAAGGTATTTTGTAAAACCTACCTACCCATCTAACAAGTCAGTCAATAAACATGGTTGGAAAGATCTATTGTGTACCAAACATTGTGGTCAATAATGGGACTCAAAAACGAGTAAGAGAAAATTCTGCCCCTGAGGTAGTCCTCATCAGGTGACAAAGAGCACCTGAACAGATATAAGGTTGGAGAGCCTGGATAGGAATCCATCCTCGGTGAGCAGAAGTGGGGAGGTGGAGGGGGGGAAGTCCCAACTGTCACCCAGGAAATCAGGGAAGGCCCCGCAGTGAAAGTAATTCAAGAACTGGGTGTTAAAAAATGGGGAGCGGAAAGAACTACACAGAAAACACAAGCAAAATAAGGTGAAAGAGAGATGGGGCACTTTAGAACTAGACGGCTACATTACAGATGGTGCAGGGTCTGAAGACAATGATGGCACAAAACACGCAGGCACCAGAATGTGGAAGGTGCCTACCTCATCCCCAAGGAAATCAGCTTTAGTCCACAGCTAACAGGAAGCCATTGCCTAATTGGAAATCAAGTACCAAAAAGCTGTGTGTCAGAAAGCTACTAGGGCAATAGTGAGGAAGAAAGAGACATGAGCCTCTGAGGTGAGAGACACAAGGCCAGTTCAGGTGAACCTATAAGAAAGATTTCATCTTCTCAGTTTTATTCTAACCTTTAAAAAAAAAAATGGGGGAAACAAAACAAAACAAAAAGAAACAACAAAACAAAAAAGAAAGAAACAGCTGGAAAGTGTTAGTAGAGTTGGGCACAAAAGTGTATTCGCCTCACACAAGGAAACCTAACATGTTCTATCTCCAAGGAGCTTAAAAGACAAAAGAGGGAGAATGGTTTCTCCTGTTATCAGACACAAAGGAGCCTCTCTCTAACCATCCCACTCTTCTCAAAAATATTCAGTGTTCCAGTAGGGGAGGAAAAAAATATTTCCAAACCTGCTTTTTCAGCCTCATATCCTACTGTTCTCTTTCAAAGGAACTTCACTCTGGACAAAATAAACAACTTCCAATGCACAGATGCACATCATGGTTTCCCACACATAAAACACAGCTTTGCTGACGTGATTCTTACAGCCTTCCACATCCCTACCTCCAAACAGTTCCAATCCTACCTGTCTAATCCTGGGGGATGCCACTCCCCATGGAAACTTCTCTCACCGCAGCAGCAGATGATCTTAACCTCCCAATTCCCACTTTAAAGTTTCTATCTCCATTGTGTGTTAGTTACTTCCAGCTTCTTTTAGCAGGCTATTTATATATTTTATGACTCCTAGCAGATCTAACACCTCCTTGGGAATAAGATAAATGTTGGGCTCATCTTTATATGCACTGAAGAAAAGAGAAGCTCAAAAACCAGTGTGAAAAAAATTTTTTAATCCCACCTTGATCAAAACCACATTAGGGCAGTTGGTTAAAGCAACGTAGTTACACCCATTCCTTCAACAGTATCTGCTGAGCATCTCTTCAATGCCAGCAGTGATTCACACATTGCAGATCATAAACAAAACCAGCAAAAATCCCTATTAAACTTTGGAAATGCACTCCTGGGGTTTCTACCAATACAGGGGGGTAATTCTTTCACTTCCAGGGTAGTTTCGGTATCATCACTACTCAGACTAATTACCCAGTGTATTTCTCTTCACTTACTTCACTTTTCTAGATCCACAAGCACCACCCCCTCCTGAATCACATGGATACCTGTCCTAGTAGAAAAGATCAAAGGGCCAAATGTCAAGCTCTATAGGACTGTGGAAGAATCTGAACAAAAGCCTTAATGGTAAAAAATTACACAAATTGTGTTCCCAGACCCGGTCTTGTGTTACATTTTTATTATCCATCTGTTCCCTCCACCAAAATGTAAGCTATATTAGAGCAGGGGTGCTTACTGTCAGCTCTGTTTATCACAGTATCCGTACTGCCTTGAACAGGGCCTGGCACAAAATACTTGTTTACAGGCGGGGGAAAATGAATATATGAATGAGATTAAACAATTCCACTCATCTACTATTTCTACTTATCTGATCCTGGGAAGACTCAATGAAAAGACCATGACTCAAGAGACTCGCCCTGTGTCAAGCTGTCAACATGTTTTTCATCTCTGGATTTGATCTTAAATTCTCAGAGTGGTTTATAAACAGGCTGTCATTAACTACCTAAATGGCTGCTAACTCAGGAGGAGGGAAATGCCCATTCATCACAGCTTTAAGCAACAAAAAGAGCTGCTCTCTAAAGAATTGCACAAATTCAGGTGTAAGTCTGGGTCAGGGGGTGGGAGGGGGGGTGAGGCTGTGGAATTCAGTCTTTTTCCAAAAACCGAGGAGGACTTACACGATCCTGGAGGCATTGCTTGATCATCATTTCAAATTATGTATTTCAGAATGAGAACTCTGACGATCGTCTGCAGAAATTTACATATTTCCTACTAATTATTAAATATCAAAATAAAATTGCATACTTTTAAAAAGCAAATACCTTATTTTGTGAGTATGTCCTACTTGCTAATTCCTGATAAAAATAAATCACAACTAAACTCTGAAATGTAGAATTTGCTTTCCAATTTTTAGTCTCCATCACACAGGTCTTGATTCATGATTAAATTACATGGTATTGCTGGGAAGTGTTTCACAACCACCTCTCAGGAAAAACAACTTTTTGTTAACGTTTGCCAATCTATGTCAATACACCCTGATAGTCAGTTTCAAGCACCGCATGTGAGACAAACCAGCTCTAAAACACCAAAGCAAAGTACATCATGCTAGACGGGTTTGTGTATGGCACACGCTGTAGTCAGAAATCAATCCTTCGATATATAAATGTAAATTTTTAAAAAAATTTTCTTCCTGAAAGGCCATTTCTCTTTCAATTTACATCTTCCAATACATTTACTCAACCACTATTTGTTCAATCCAATATATATGGCCTGATTTTCTATACACATACACTGTTTAATAAGCATTATCTACCTCTCTCTTCAACCAACATTTATTACGTGCCAGATATATAGCTAGCAGATCTCTTGTTAGGAGAAAGAAATACCTGAGTGATTAAGGAATTACCTCGTTTATTTCCTTCACAGTAAATCTATTTGCCATCTTCAATTTATGCCCACAGGTTAGGGTTTTTCCATGTTTCTCAATTACTTCTGTTTGAGAAGAATTAAAATATGGCATTCTATAATCCCATAATAGTTTTTTTTTTTTGAGTGTAACCAAAACTTTGTTGCCCTTTTAATATGGTTTTCTTAATTTTGGAAACTCTTAACTTCTTTATTCATTTGTGTGTATGTATGTATGTATGTATATATATTTTTAAAATGTAATTTAAATAAATGTGACAATTTATATAATGTCTCATAAACCCATAAAAGTGATTTTTTTTTCTTTGATCTGGCTACTATATCTCCCTTCCCATTGTAAGGCAATTCATGAAAAAGTCTAGTATGTACCTTTCCATATTTTAACCCAGGTACACATAATCCTATATATTCACGCACAAACAATTATACAGTTAGAGAGTTTATTTTTTAATGGCATCATTTTATATAATTTTCTGCAACTTTTCTGGTTTATACCACATGGAAGTTTCTCAAATTTTATTTAGTATTATTCTAATTCATTCTTTTTAATATTGGCAGAATATTCAATGATACAGATAATTTATTTACCCATTCCCTTCTGTTCCCAGGTTTTTAACGTAGTAACTACTTCTGAAGAAAACACACCTTTGTGCAATGTCCCCATCTATTGGTGCTTTTATCTCTATTTCATAGAATCCCACAAGTGGAAACCCTGGGTCAAAAAGTCTTTTCCACAGACATTTCAGATAGCTTTCCAAAATGCTGTATCATAGTACAATTCTACCAACCATGTATGAAGGTACTTTTCCCCCACATTGCCACTAGAATAGTAAAATATGCAATGGCGGGGGGGGAGGTGGTGCACCTGGGTGGCTCAGTCTGCTAAGCCTCCGCCTTTGGCTCAAGTCATGATCCCAACGTCTTGGGATGGAGCCCACATCCAGCGCACATGCTCTCTCTCAAGTAAATAAAAAAAAATTTTTTTTAAATATGCAATGGGTATAAAGTCACTTTAGTTTGAATATCCACAACTACAGATATTTGTATTTAGATTTCTTCTTCTTAGTCTTTTCATACCCTTAGCCCATTTTTCTATTGATTTTTTTTCCTAGGCAATTCATGAAAGTTCGCTCTAGGATACAGGTATTAATCTCTTGTCAAAACCATTAGAAATCTATTTTTTTACAGGATTGTCTGTTGCCCATGATGTTTGTTAAACAAGTGGTTTGAGCTTTAACAATTAATTATGCCTTTGTTTTCTCTTACAGCTGTAAGGTTCCCGTTTCTTGGAGAAAGCTGTGCTGTTGTCGGGGAGGGGGGGTGAAGACACCAACATCCAGAGGCCAAGAGAAGGGAGAAAGTCCTGGCATCGGATCCTCATTCTGCTCATCCCTTCTCTTCCAGGTAGAAGTCAATAAATTGCCTCTTTTGCTCAAGTGAGTTCAATTTGGGCTTCTATCACTGAGCCAGCACACGTCTGACTAATACTGTGATGTACTCTCCCAAATGAATTGCTACATTTGATACCCTGTGGGTTTTATGCACGTACCAGGAAAAAAAAAATCAGTACTTTATAAATTATTTCCCATTCTCACCACCCATGTCAGTGTTCCTAAGTCTCCACATGTTTATACAAAGAAAATATCACTACATGGTTTAAGAAAAATGAAATCTAATTATTTCTTAATGCACAATAGCTAAAGCTTTTGAGATTTACGTATAATTGACAGTATTATTTAAATTACTCCTAAGAACTATGGTAATAATACACTTAGAGTTTCCATGTGACAAATGTGTCGTTTTCTTAACACACAATTTCACACAATTTTTATCCTTTAAAATGTTCTATATTTTTACACCAGAAGTGAGAGCAGCTTTACTTCCAGATACCCTGGTTCAAAAGCTATGGATGTGATGGCTAATAGTTAATTTTAGAAAGTACTTACAATTTTACATGTTTGTTCTCATTTTTTTATTTTTTTTAAATATTTTATTTATTTGACAGAGAGATCACAAGCAGGCAGAGAGAGAGGAGGGGAGAGAGAGAGAAGAGGAAGCAGGCTCCCTGCTGAGCAGAGGAGCAGATGCAGGGCTTGATCCCAGGACGGTGAGATCATGACCTGAGCCGAAGGCAGAGGCTTTAAGCCACTGAGCCACCCAGGTGCCCCATTTGTTCTCATTTTAAAACCCAGATTCCTAATAGCTTTATTCCTACATAATTCTACCTTTCTTTTTCTTCAGATTTACTTCTTTATTTTAAAGAGAGACAGCAGGAAGAGGGGGCAGAGTGTGGCACAGAGGGAGAGGAAGAGAATCTCAAGTAGACTCCCTGCTGAGCAAGGATTCCCCCACTTAGGGCTCAGTCTCACAACCCTGAAGTCATGACCTGAGCTGAAACCAAGAGTTGGATGCATAACTGAGTGCCCACCCAGGCACCCTTCTACCTTCTTAAAATTTAAAAGGAGAAAAAAAATTAGACTACATAATAACCACTGACTAACAACTATGTAAGACAAAATTTATATCAACATTGTGCTTCCCCAAATAGTCTGTACTGAGATCACCTCATGCTTGGAGAAAAGAAGCAATCAGACATGCAGGCTCACCGTACAAGTAAGCAAAAGAAGGAACCATGAAAGACTGTGAATCTGAGGCAAAAATCAATCCATGAACCCCTCTCAGGAGCTCTAGGAAGTTACAGTAAGGCGCGCGCGCACACACACACACACACCACTCCACACAGTTATCCATCTGCAATGGCCCAATTGATATATGAAAACAGCATGAAAATGAACCAGGCAATATTAACCTCCTAGGCTACAGAGCTTTTGCTCCCCAGACTTGTGAAACCATTTCCCTAATGCGAACCCTTCAGATCCACATGTTGTTTCTTCCTTTAGTGATTTGCTAGGCATGTGTTCCAGCTTCTTACTTGATCTTCTGGTATCTGATGCTCAGCCTAGCCTTGACCTCAGGATCACCTGAATTGGTAATATTTGTCCAATAGGGATTGTTCTGGCCTATTCATAGTCAAAAGAAAGGGGATTATCAAGGTTCTAATTCATCTAGTATCATCTTCCTTTTCTGTGCTTTCTACTTGTCTCCTCCCAGGACAGGGTCCCTTGGAGCTCTGGGCTTCAGGAGCTGAGCCTCAGGGTTGACCATACGAGGATTAACCATGGCCTCGAAGATAAACTAATGCTTCTATCTGCCATTTGATGGGGGCGCCATAGAAGACATTTTTATAAAAAGGGTTCTTTCACGGAACAGCATTTAGAAGCCATTATTCTTCAACAGTATTTGTTTCTATTTCCCAGCCTCAAATGGCCCTCAAGATAGCTTTCAGATATTTTTACTCATGTTCCATCCCTTTAATACCTGTTCAAAACCCATCAGCTCTTTTTGAAACTATCCCTGTCTGCCCTACTCCTGACACATGACTTTGCCCCTCACCTCCCTGAAAATAGCAACACTAGGCAGTACTGACTCCATTTTCCTCTTCTATCAAGAAAATCAGACTCCATTTTCCTCTTCTATCAAGAAAATCAGTATTCTTCTACCTTTACTCAATCGCCCACACAGCAAAACTGTGTGCTTCCTTATCTTTAAGGCTGAACACCGTTAGTCTAGTCTGAGCACCTCGTTTCCACAAACCCTTCAAGCATTTCCACCCTCATCTCCCCCAGTTCTGCTTCCTATCAGGCTACTATTTTTCTTTTCTATCACCACCAACAAAATTCACAAGGGTGGTGTAATCTCACTATCCCCCTTCCTCACTACATCCACTTCTCCCAAGCCCTCCCAGATTTGGTTACCTGCCCCAGGAACCCTCTCCTAGAGTTTCTCTTACCAGCGACCATCAAGGAATACCTCATCTCTAGGCCTCATCTCAGGGCGCAGTTGACAATCTCCCTGAAGCACAACTCTGTTCTACTTTCCCACCTGAGCCCTCCTCTCCCTACACTATCCCATCTAATTCTTCTCGACTGCCCTCCATCCTATCTAAAGATGCAGATCTAGCTGTAGCAACTTGGCAAAATCCTCCGTTTCTCCTCCTCTCCCCACTTCACAGAGGCTTTCACCGTGTCCCCACTACTCTTTTCTTCTTGCTAAGGTAACTTTATCATAAGTTCTCAACCATGTCTCTGCACCAACAATGTGAGAATTAACCCTCGGCATGCCATGACCAATTTCATGAATTGCAGAGAAAATCTATATACCCTGGTGTTCCCTACAGCTAAGTGTTCTGTCAGATGTCACTTGTATATACACCAACATTAAAATTTTCCTTGAAATGGAGAAGACCAGAAAACACTAGATGACAAGTGCATTCTTCTCAAAGAGTGCCTTACACTACCTCCTGCAAGTCACAGTTATTAAGTGTCTCTCATAAGCCTCAGAATAAAAGCAGTTGGAACATTAGCAGGACAGTATTAGAATAAGAAATGTCAGAAATAAGACCGACAATTTAAAAAGGACTAGAAAACACACCTATCATCAGTACATACTGCTGAATGCTTAACATATATGCCACACATGCAGGAACACGCAGAATTTCATTTACTCTCCGCAACCACCTTAAGGTTGATATTTTCAACTTCCTTTTGCAGGATTCAAAGTAACCAAAAATGCTAACAACCATTATCTCTGGCAAAGAAATTATGGTTTTCGTTTTCTTTTTGGTTTATACTTTTTTTCTGCAAGGATTATATATTACTTAATGAAAACATTACTGAGTGAAAACACTAAGATAAAGACATCAAGTTTTCAACTAAATGGTACTGAAAGCAGGGTTTGTACTGGAGGGACATTTCCTGGTAAAAGCAGGAATCAAAGAATTGTCGGAAATGGAAAGTAACTTGGAGGTTATCAATCTACTCCCCTAATTTTTAAGATTGGAAAAAAAAATCAGTTGAGGTAATACTTTCCAAGACACAGAAAAATCACACAAAATACTTCAAATATAAATAATACTTTTCATATACGTCAGTGTAATAATATACCTCTTCCATGAATCGAGCCTCCAGATTCTCTCGCTTTCTCACTTAGTGTGGTATTTACAGACCCCAGCATTGTCATACACAGGTAAAGGCTTAATAAACACTATCTGGCAATGATCACAAACTGAACATTTAATTTATTTAGCGATTTATCCAGATGTTTCCAAAACTTAAGGTCTGCAAATAGAAGTGATTATGAAATGAGTGCCCAATTTACTCCAAGTGTATAAAATGAAGCTGTGCACTATTCCAAGTTACATTTAAAAGCTTTGCAAACAGCACAATATTAGCTCTGCCGATTTGTTTTTATTTTGTAATTGAAATGTGGTCCATGTTATCAGGCCATCTGCACCGTGGCAAAATGACTTAGTAAACAAGACAAAAATGGGGTTCTGTCAGGAACAACATCAGATTTTGTTTCTGCTAAGAAATATTCCTCTAAAAAAATAATTTCTGGGACCAAGGCTGAAGATCTGGCAGAAGGAAGCCACAGAAGCAGCAGACTGTTGCTTTGCTTAGATGCCAGCTAGGAGACTGATGCGAGTCCAGGGTCTCCCCCACCAACACCCCAAGACAGAGTAGAATGCATTCTCCATCCGGTGCAGTGGGCAAGAATCCAGCACTTGACCATATATGTATGGCCCCCATATCCCATTGTATTCTTTTCGCTGTTACATATTTCAACTCTCCTAAACTGTGAGTTCCCCAAAATGCTAAAGGCCTTGTCTTCTTCACATTAGCTTCCCCAAATTTTTTATGCACAGAATGGATTGCTGTAGTCTAAAAATTAAAAAAAAATCAAGGGACAGACACAGAAGTTCATTGTTCACGTCTCGCTACATCCAGAAGTGGGACATAATCTAGTCAATGGTTGCCCTTCCTCTTCCCCCCATATCCTCCTCTTCAATTTTCGGTCCAAAAAAAACCAAACAAACAAAAAAAAAACCTGTTTATCCTAAGAAATTCACAAAAACATCAAGAACTACAAGTCACCCACAATCCCACTAGTCCTTCTTAACTATACAAGGAAATTGATGTCCTTGCCTCAGTTTCTCCAACCATAGCCTAAGAGGACACTGTGAATGCTTTTGCAAGCTTGGGGAGAAGCCATCAAGCATTTCCTTTTCAATGGATAGAGAACACACAGACCACCTACTCACTCACATATACACGTATGTACTCACACATCAACTTTTTTTAAACACAAACTTGTTGTACCATCCACCTACTTCTTTTTTTCTAATCAGCTAACTTTCCAAGCCATATCTAATTCACTCATTTTAATGGCTGTATTATCCACCACTATATGAATATGCTATAAATTCATCACTTTTCCAGTGACGAGAATTTTGGTTAAATTTCCTGGCATTTTACTCAGTGCTGCAAGGACCCAGTTTGTACATCTTTAGACATTCAACTTATTGTTATACAAATAGATTCAAAATAGTCGGGTTTTTTTTTTTTTTAAGATTTTATTTACTTATTTGACAGAGCGAGAGATACAACGAGAAAGGAAACACAAGCAGGGGGAGTGGGAGAGGGAGAAGCAGGCTTCCCACTGAGCAGAGAGCCCGATGCAGGGCTCAATGCCAGGACCCCGAGATCATGACCTGAGCCGAGGCAGACACTTAACGACTGAGCCACGCAGGTGCCCCAATAGTGGGGTTTAATAATAGATCATTAAGGTATACCAGCTTTTTATTTAAATACTGCCAAATTATACTCCAATAAAGTTGCAATGCTATATATTTCTACTCCTTCACCAAACACTATTGTCAGCAATACTGTTTAGCTTTTCTTTTTTGACAGATGAAAAATGCTTTCCATACCTATTTTAATTTACGTATTGAGATTGAATGTCTTTTCAAATGGCCGTTCACCATTTATGTTTCTTGGATAAATTGCCTATTCATATTAAGTGAAAATTTTCCTATTGGGTTATTCATCTTTTTCCTAATGATTTGTAGGTATTCTTTACCGAGCAGTGATACATAGCAAATATTTTACTCCATTTTTTTTCCTTTCTTCTAAATTTTTATATTTACTCCCTTTCTCTCCCCATCACCACCCATATGGAAATTTTTAGTTGTTATGTTAACAAACGTACCCAGTCTTTTTCCTCACAATTTCTGGAATTTAACTTACTTAAAAATATTCACCTCAAGATTATTTTACGTCAGAATACTCTACGTTTCCCATCACTTATCCAACATAGTAAGGAAGAGGGAGTTCTTTTATCTCAAAAGTATAGTATCACAAATTTCAATCTTAAAGCTCCCCCACTTCCTCAGCATGACCATCACTCATTGTAGGAAACAGTGTTGAAGAGAGCTGTGGGTCTTCATTATTTTCCCAACTAGTTCTTCAAACCCATTATCCCTACTCATCAGGTTTTCTCCAACACCTTCAGAGCTGAGGGCAGTGGGGAGGAAAGAGGTAAGACGCAGGAAACTGTTGTCATCAGGTATCACAGTTATACTCCACTGCCCCTGTCCTCTGGTTGTGGCTGGTAAGCATCCCAGGAGGCAGCACTTGCATATGTGGGTCACTCGGAGACTCAGTTTGCTGAGATTTCTAAGTCTACCCTACATGGACTCTGCTGGGGTCATTGCAGGTGATCCCCTTAGATGAAACTCTTAAGATATCTCAAACCCAGCAGCTACCTTTTGATAGGTCCATAACCAGTTGATGTTTTGGTGCAAGTCTAACATGTTCCAAAAGCAGGTCTACTTTTTTCTTCTTTCTTTGCCACCAGAGCAGTTCACACAGCCTCTTGCCTTTAGGGTCCATCATTTGCAGATAGAGTCAGTTTCCAATCCTCATGTCAACCTTTGGATACAGTCAACCTTTGAGAACTTCTCTCAAAGGGCCACTCATTTGGCTTTATTCCCTCACAAAGAGTTAGAGATAATGCCTTAGCACCCTGCCATCGCTCTCTCCAAAGAAAACCTCTCTTGATAGATCTTCCATTTTTTAAAGTATTTGTGAACCTATTTTCATATAGCCTAGAACCGAGTGACAAGTTAACAGTAGCAGAATTACTCTCACAATCTCTTCCCATGACCACAGTGGTCCGGCACATGCTATCTTTAGTTTCTGGACTTCCACCAAAACTCTGACACAACAGAAAAAGTCACATTTAACATTTCTGGTATAGAAATTCTAGATTTACTCTTTTAATGCCTTCTTAGGCTGTTTTGAAATCAAAACCACCTTAATACTTTAGCTGGTCCCTTGGATTGGTAGGATTTTTTTTCCCTTCTTTATGTCTTATACTTCTAAGTTTTCTACGGCAATGCATCCTTTTTGAAATAAGAAAAAACTTAAAATTCCTGTTTTAAATTACCTTTCTTTAGCTGCATTCCTGTTAGTCACGTTCTTACCTTAGATTTTGTTATTAATTTTAAATAAGCATTATACAAAAGCCATTCATTTATTCATTTTTATTTATTATGCATTAAGATGGCATTTGAATTCTGATCATATCTTACAAGAAGAGCATTCCTTCTCCAGAACTTTTAATGTAAAAAGTACTTAGAAATCATCTTTCTTTTTTCACTGGAGAACAAAGCAAGAAACAGTAAGAAATTCTTCCACATTGGTTGTAGACCATCTCATTAAGTGATATTTTATCTTTTTAAGTTGTATCTTTGATTTTAATAATTTCAAATTTGAACATATGAATAAATGAATGACACTTGCAATGTTACTTGATTAATAAACAAGTTGATCTTAGAATTTCTAATCACTTTAGTCATTGAAACACTCTAAGTCCTAAGAAAACTCTCAAAAATACCGGGGGAAATATATAAAATCATGAGCTATGAAATTTAAATATGTATTGAGAAAAATAAAATGAAAACACCAGTTCTGGTCACATTCTATTCTAACAGAAATGAACCTCAGGGAAGATGTATTTTGCCAACTCTAAGATACCCACAAAACTTAAGTTACAATTAACTTCAGATAATGAAATACAGAAAAATCAAATTTATCAAATATGAGCCTATTAAAATGTCTGGAGAGATTATACAAGTGCACCAAGATCAAGTATGACGTCAAGATAAAATGCATTTTTTTTTACCATGAAAAATATGACCTTAGCAATTTCAAGGTACTCTAACATAGGAGGAAGCAGTCTGCTTGGCTACCTGGAGACATGCCCAGAGTTCAGCAGAGATCCACTAGGACTTTCCAGGAAAGGGAATACCAGGCACACTAACACAGATATCTACTTTGCACTGCCTCGGTTATTCCCTGCCTTCATGGAGCTTCTAGTCTATCACATTAATTCAGTGGATGACTATATGAAGGAGGAGGACAGTTAAGGTAGGAAAAGCATATAGTGCTATGTGTACACACCCCATTATCTTCACAGCACATCAACCAACACACCAATAATTCCCTATCACTTGGCTTCTTATATAGACTAGCCTACAAAGATGAGAAAACAATTTCCTCCTTAATGATATTTCTAAGTCATTAAAATGGCATTTGCATTTTATACAGTCTCTATTAGCTTAGAAAGTATACCTGTTCACAAAATGCATGCTAAGTCTTAACAGTGTTGACCAATCAAGTTTGTGAGCCTTCAAGATCCATCACACATGGGCAATCACAAATTCAGAGATAAGATTGTCCTAAAGGGATCTGTCCTGTCCAGGTGATACAGGACCTCGATGTCATTTTTCTCCTAGTATAACACATAAAGGCAGAGTCAGGGCATGTCATAACTTAGCCCTGAAGCACGATCCCAAGAGGCATAAAAGGTGGCAAAGCGGAGGGCACAAGAGCAAATTCAAACGCATCTTCCAATGTGGCTAAATGGAGGATGAGAGCTGGTTCATGGTACCATGAAGAAACCAGTAGAGGCAACAATAAGAAAGGGTTGACGGAAAGGGTAAGAAGGAAGTCAACATACACTTTAGAGAACTGCAATGGCTACTGCAGGCGGGCCCATCCTCCCGGAGCATTCTTGAATGGACAGGATTGATTCAGTTAGAAAAAATAGGATGGGCAATTTAAAATTAAGACCTTTAAATCTAGGGGTGCAGGGGTATAATTTAGAAGAAAAGAGATAAAAAGTGTAATTTAACATTTCCTTTATCTTAAAAAGGCCACCAAGCCCAGAAAATCTTACAGTTCTTAAAAACAGCAAGTCGCTAAATAATTTTGTAGATTGTGTAAAAACATTTGAGAAGATTAAGGGCATATTTATCAGCTTATATCATCAATCTGGCATAGCTAAAATGTGTTCATAACAAAAGAGAAACCAAACATTTGTGAAGAAGGCAATATTCTCAAATGAAATTATTTCCATCTTAATATTTTCAATTCATGTCACGCACTTGGAATAAAATATTAATACATTAGTTTATACATAAAATGAATATGAAGTACTAGTAGACATGCTTATAAAGCCAATATTTATTGGTATATATAATCAACTTTTTTTCTAAATTGATGGGGTAAGTGATCAAGAATTTTTAGAAGCTGTTAACCTAAAATATAGGAGTCAAGCCACAAGCTTCTGTTATCCATCTAGATATATCATGGGGAAAAAACCTGCATGAATGAAGCCAAGACATAGTAAAACAGAGCTAACAGATGTAGAAAGACTGAGTCCTTAAGTGATTTGAGAACCTAGATCTAGTCCTGTCTGAAGCCAATATACTGAACCTATACTAGGCCCACCTGAAGTCAATGGCTTCTCAGATGCGTGAGCCAATATGTTGTTTTTCTTTGAGTCCATTTGAACTGAGACCATTATTTCTAAACAGAGGGTAGAACAACTAAGTAGGAGAAAAATAAAATTATGGAAAATTTTTTTTTATGACCCCATTGAAGAGAGAAAGGGAAGAAAAAAATCCACTGAAGCGTGACCTCCTTAAGGTACTGGACATGCCTAGTATCAAGCTTTCTATTACTCTGTACCTTACAGTGACAGGTCCCCAACGCATGCTGTAACCACACATAGTAACTACACAAACTTACTCCTATGAATTGAATTCTGTGACTACCCAGAGTTGATTTTTTGTACCCCAAATTGTTAATGAGCTGTGATATCTGTTCTAGTTAATATAATCATATAGAGGAATGAAAGATAAGTTGTTTCTATAGTAAATTACTTTAATGCTTAGAGAAGACAAGATTAGGATGAGTGCTTTAAAAAAAAACTTGCTTTCAAATTAGGTAAGGGCCAGATAACTGACAAGATCATACTGAAAAAAACTAGACAAATCTAAGTTTGAACTTACACTGCTTTACTAATGATATACTATATGTTGGATAATTGAATTTAAGTTAAAAAAAAAAACAAGTATATATTCTTGGTCAAATTAAAACACACAGTGGGTCGCAGATGATGCTTCACGGGTATGCCTTATGCAGGAAAAACCAAAGTAGAAGCAACTCTTACTCGAAGAAAAGGACATGGTCCTATATCCAAAGATTGACATGTGAATATATGCAATCATTTTTTAAGTAGAAACAAAAATAAATTTTATGATATTGGGCTTTAATAACTAACACGGGAATACGTATGTTCATACATACATCCAAATGAACATACATTTTTTAAGTAGGAACAAAAATAATTTTTATGATCCCTGGTTTTAATAATTCATTCAACTTTATTCCATTATGAAGCCAAGGTAAGAACATTTCAACTGTAACATACATTTACCCACTGCCACTTGACACTTCAAACTTTGATGACTTGAACTTATGTAATCATTGCCCTACTTCCTATCCTATATGTTCCAATACTAATGCTCCTAAAATGTAATTATTTAGTAAGTCATGTCTTAGGGATAGTGAATTCTCAAATCACAAAGCTAAAAGCAACAAAGTGGGATTCTGAACTCAAAAAGACATAGTCTGCCATGACGAATAAAATAGGCTTTTATAAAACACTGTAGAAAACAAATTTAATAATTCATACCTTCAAGAAAAGATAGAACATAGTCTTTGTTCCTATTTCCAGTCATTAATGCTACTATACTTCAAATAATATTTCAGCAATTTTCTTAGTATTTAAAAGCAGTATCTAAATAGTTACAATTTTTGTAATTTACTTTACTACTGTATATATAATAAAGTCCTAATGTCCATAACATTTTACAATGTGTTACAGAAATTGATGAGTTTAATTACTTAATGTGCATGGATCAATTTGAAATAAATTGAAAATGAACACACCGTACACTATACTTCATCTTGTTAGTCTTGTTTCAGAATTCACTTTCTAATTTCCAACCCAGTAGGCTATATTTTAAGATAGAAGATTTCTTTTACATTTCAGCAGTTTAAAGCCAAAGCAACTACAGGGAGGTAGAGTTCTAGTAGTCACAAAGTCTGACCTCAAGGGGAAGAAAGGTCCCAGGCTTTCATTCTCTAAGCCAATTCCTTTGGCTTGTTATACCTTTTTTTTTTCCCACTTAAAAATGGGGAGGAGATATTCTACATCTCTGTCTGTAAAATAATTTTTAAATGAATTATAGGCACAGAGAATAGACCAACAAATTGGTAGACAAATGAAATAACAAAGGAAATAATCATTCAAAGTCACTTCTGGTTGGTTAAGGGTGGTATGGAACTATATAGTTAAGAGGAGTGATACATTTTCATTAGCAATACATTTTCGAAGGAATACAGATATCTGCAAAAGGGGTCACACAGTACTTTTCACATCCCTGAACCATTTTAAAATCCAAGGTGAAAAAAAACTCTCAGATGCCTATGAACTCCATTTACATGGAGTACATCACTGTAATTTTTGAAAATGCATTCATATTCAAATCTGAGAAACAGGATTCTGAGCTCATCAGGCCTGCTTAATTGCACCAACATCTGCAATCAATTTAAATTCTTTAAGATGGTCTTTCACAGTGCTTGAAGTGATTTCATGCTGTGATAGATTTAACACACTCACTAATTTATAGACACACACAAGCAGATGAGACCTATTTTTCCAGGGGTGGGCTAAAGTACTGAAGGGCAGTCTGAATTTTCCAACTATCGCCGGGATATAAAAAAGGAAGCATTCTGCATAACTTATTGAAATTATCTGAGATGATAGCACTGCATAAATATAATATAGAAATTAAAACTAAAACTAGTGTTTTACTTAAATCTATTTGTAGGTCATGGACCCTTAAGCGGTTTACTGAAAGTTTACGGGTGGAATAAATAGCAAAACCCAGAGTTATCAGTTAAGGTTACACAGAGAAATATCATTCCTTAATAGATCATGATATTCCGTCCTGAGTCAAGGAGGGTGGGGACAAGCAAGAAGAAATGCTGATAATCCAGAATTGTTTTTTAACCAAAGACATACATTGGCATCAAACCAAGAGTATGAAACTCACAATAAGAAAACTAGAGGCTTTGGGCAGATGGCAGCAGCAGTACAGTTTTTGAAACTCACTGGATTCCTACAGAAAAAAACAACTAAAGGGCAAAACCACAAACCTAACAACACGAGTAACAACTTATCTCCGTGATCCTCAAAATACAAGCAGTAGGAGACAAACCACTAATGACCACAAAATCTACACAATATCAACGTCTGTGTGGGAAGAAACAGAGGAGGCAAGAAGATGCCAGATGAACATGAAAACACCAGAAGCCCAAAATAGCCCAAAGGTCATCATTAGAAGCCTCAGTCGGCTAATTTGAGGACAGCAGCTCAAACTAGGTGGAGTTTGGCCCATTCCAATTGTGGATGAGTCCAAGTGGCAAAAAACAACGAAGGAGAGCAGAGTGGCTCTGCAGCCATGAACTCCCAGCACTGAGCTGCCTGGGTTCTCTTTCAGGAGAGCACTGCACAATGAGAGAAAGTGCTAGTGGTGAAATCAAAGTCGAGCAGAACATTCCTGCAGAAGATGAACAGTCGCCACAAAAACAAAACCATAAAACATGGCAAAGTAACTTACAATTTCAAACTGTGCAAAGAGACATCGAGACAACATACAAGACATAGTGGAAAAATATTAAAACAGAATTCAAAACCCTCAGAAATGAGGTGAGAGAATTCGGAGCAGGGGGTGGGGGAATAACTAAGAAAATCACTTCCAGAAGTAAAAACTAAACTAGAAAGAAGAACAACAAAAATATGTAAGATAAGAAAGATTTGCGGGCGCCTGGGTGGCTCAGTGGGTTAAAGCCGCTGCCTTCGGCTCAGGTCATGATCCCAGGGTCCGGGGATCGAGGCCCGCGTCGGGCTCTCTGCTCAGCGGGGAGCCTGCTTCCTCCTCTCTCCTCTCTCTCTGCCTGCCTCTCTGCCTACTTGTAATCTCTCTCTGTGTCAAATGAATAAATAAAAAAAAAATCTTTTAAAAAAAAAAAAGAAAAGAAAGATTTGGGACAAAGCGCATATTGGGGATACACAAAAAATCTAACACAAAGATCTCTGAAGACTCCAATGCAGGACAACAGAACACTTTCATGAAATTTAAGAAAAAAAATTTTTTTTAAGGATTTAAGAAATACATAATAAAAGTATACTGTTTATCAGATAATCCCAACTCAGCTAGATAAAAAGAGCCAGTAACCTCTAAGGGATAAAAATTAGTTACTAGCAGAATTTTTGTCATGCTTTATGCCAGAAGAAAATAATATATTTAAGATCCTAAAACAGGGGCACCTGGGTGGCTCAGTGGGTTAAAGCCTCTGCCTTCGGCTCAGGTCATCATCTCAGGGTCCTGGGATCGAGCCCCACATTAGGCTCTCAGCTCAGTAGGGAGCCTGCTTCCTCCTCTCTTTGCCTGCTCTCTGCCTACCTGTGATCTGTCAAATAAATAAAATCTTAAAAAAAAAAAAAGATCCTAAAACAAAAACAAAACCGCGTAAGCCAAAGATTTTATATCCAATAAAACTGACTAAATGATAGAAGGCATATACGGTTATCAGTATGCAATACTCAGGAAATGCTCTTCCCAGGAGCCCTGCAGAGGAATCCACTACAGAACAAACTTCAGACAGACAAATGTCTAGAGAAATAAGGACTTAAGGACTGGTGGGGAGCCTTAAAATGTAGTTACTCAGAAATAAAAGGTGGGGGCTAATTCAGTTACTCATAGAAAGAAGGGCAACAGGAAAACTAGAAAGAACTAGAAAATGTAACAGCTCTAAGCTCAGGGTAGAGAGAGTCCAACACAAGCAAAAGGTGGAGACCACATATGTCAAAGAACACTTTTTTTTAAACATATCCACACCATGTTTTTCTTTTGCTCTCTCTCCACTGAAGAGGCCCGGAAACAGTAATTAATCCACCAGCAATAAACATCCTTATGCCCAGACTGTTCTTTAAATACCATTTCCCACTGAAGGAAAAGATGGATCTCAGGCATAGTGTGGGAGAAGAACCTTGATCAACATATCTCACCAGGTAGGAATGAACAATTCAAAATTCCTAGGGTCATGCCAAAATGACTAGGAGCCAACTAGTCAAAGATGGGGCAATTTGAGCTTCACTAAGATTAATAATTATAATGCATAAGTTATAATGGTCATATCTTAATATTCATCATAACTGGTTACCTTCAGATGTTGTTAGGAAACAAATCCACTATAGTGAAAACTGGCCACGGAAAAGAATCAAGCATTTATCCTAAATTTCCTATATCATGAAGTAGTCTGTATTTGAGAGGAAATGTCTCTTTATAAGTGTATTCCAAATAAGAATATGCAGTGAGAAGATAGTCTCTTCAACAAATGGTGTTGGGAAAACTTGCTTAAGCCATATCCAAAGAAAAATTCAAAATGGGTTAAGGACCTAAATGTGAGACCTGAAACTATAAAAATCCTAGAACAAAGCATAGACAGTAATTTCTCTCCCATCAGGCATAGAAACTTTTTTCTAGATCAGTCTCCTGGAGCAAGGCAAACAAAAGCAAAAAAAAAAAAAAAAACAAACAAAAAAAACACGATTGGTCCTACATCAAAATACAAAGCTTCTGCACAGCAAAGGAAACAATCAACAAAACTAAAAGGCAAACCCTATCTGATAAAGTGTTAGTACCAAAAGAGAACTTATGCAATACCCCGAAACAAATAATCCCAATAAAAAATGAGCAGAAAACATCAATAGACATTTCTCCAAAGAAGACATCCAGATGGCCAACAGACACATAAGAAGACACTCAACATCACCCAGTAGTAGGGAAATATGAATCAAAACTACAATGAGGTATCACCTCACACCAGTCAGAACGGCTAAAATCAACAACACAAGAATCAAGTGTTGGCAAGGATGTAGAGAAACAGGAACCCACATGCACTGTTGGTGGGAATGCAAACTGGTGCAGCCACTGTGGAAAACAGTATGAAGGTTCCTCAAAATGTTAAAAATGGAACAAACCACCCTACCATCCAGTAATTGCACTACTGGGTAAGTACCCCCAAAATACACAAACACCAATTCAAAGGGATACACACCTCTCTACATTTACAGCAACATTATTTACAATAGCCAAATTACGGAAGCAGCTGAAGTGTCCATCGATAGATGAATGGATATAGAAGAGCTGGTACATAAAAAAATACACACACACACACACACATATATTGCAATATTAATCAACCATAGAAAAGAATTACATCAAGCCATTTGAAACAATATGGATGGAGCTAGAGAATATAACACTAAGTGAAACAAGTTGGAAAAAGAAAAATACCATATAATTTCACTTACATGTAGACTTTAAAAAACAAAACAAACGAGCAAAGAAAAAAGAGACAAACCAAGAAACAGACTCTTAATTATAAAGAACAAACTGATATTACCAGAGAAGAGATTGGTGGGGGAATGGATGAAAAAAGTGATGGGGATTAAGGAGTGCACTTGTGATGGGCACCAGGTGTTGTACGGAAGTGCTGAATCACTGTATTTTACACCTGAAATTAATGTAACACTACATATTAACTATACTGGAATTAAAATAAACCTAAGACTGAAAAAGTATTCCAACTAATAAATGTAAATGAAATTATAGAATTTTAATTATAAACCAGACATGAAGAACCTCCTGACAATAAAATGTAATAACTTCCTTATGGTCTTGCCAAAGGGATCAAGTCTGAGTCTGATCAACCTTCTGGGTCTAGCTGCCATTTTGCAGGAAATGAAACATAAACAGGATTATGTAATCAGCAAAAGCCAGGGGGTAGAGGGAAACTTTAAAGACATTCCAAATTTTTAAACAGAATCATGAATATGGTGTCTGGTGATGTATTTTTGGGTAATAAAAATATAAAGAAACTCAAGGAAGTGATTCCTATAAAAGTCAAGGTAGTGATCGGGAATAGTTCAAAAAAAGCGGGTGAGGGGGAGATTTGAGATGGACAGGGTAGATGAAGGGCTTTCTAGGGTGGATGGCAAGGTTCCATTTATTAACCTGGGTTATGATAATTCACTTATAATTCACTAAGCTACATATTTGATTTTGGTGTTTTCTAGAACTGTTTTAATTTATAATAAAAAGTTTTTTGGTTCTTTGTTTTTTTAAAAGGTCTGGTTTCTAGTTCTAACTGCAGAACTTGGGAATGTCACTCACTAGGCCTTTACTCATTCTCAAAATGCAGAGGTACACTAACATATATTCCAGACCTACTGTAAATAAACTATAAAAAGGTCTACTAAATAAGTATAATGAAGCCATTCTTTATAAAAACCATGCCAGAAAATGACTTAACTCACAGAGAGTGATAGAACAGCATTCCCAAGAGGGGAAAAAAATCTACCAAAAAAAAAACCAAAACCAAAAACAAAAAAAAACTAGCCTAACAATGATATACAAGGAAACAGTCAAAACCTAAGGTCATCTAAATTTACTTTTGGACTATTTTTTTTCACATCTTGATGAATCCCAAGGATAGAGTTCCCAGTTTACCTGGTCTATCCCTGGAAGGCTTTCTGACATTGAAAGGATTTAAAATAGTTCTGTATTACACTGAAGGTAAGAAGATACACCAACCCTATTTTCTTCGAAGTGGGGGGAAACCATGATACCGCACCAGTTAAGAAATGGTATTAAGTCAGGGAAACATGAAATTAAGAAACAAATTGTTTTGTACAACAAGATGACTAACCTATGAAGGATTTAAGTATGTATAGAATGTATTCTATTTAGGAATAATTAAGAACTGAAAGGCTGTCTCTTAAGCCCAAACTAAATTAAGGAGGGTTTTAAGATTACAGCCAACAACTAGGAGCATTAATCAGTCCACTGAAGTTTTAAACCAGGGATACTCTTTTCCTCCTTACTAATACTCCATAAGGCATCTCCCAAAACAGACCAGGTCCTTCCATCTGTCATAGTAAATAGAGTCAGAAGAGGGGGAGGTTAAGTGGCCAAACATTAGGATTTCTTAGTAGCTACAAGATGCCACTCAAACACCCATTCTGACCTGATGTCCATGCAAAACTAGCCTTAAACCCTAAGTGGATTTGTAAATACGCACTATGCTTTGCCTTTAAATTCTATCAATGTGTTTCGTTGAATTAATGTTACACTACAAGACATCTAGCAATGAGGCTCATCTTGTACAGCCCAGGAGTTTTCATCCTTGATTATATACTAGAATCACCAAGAGAGCTTCACAAAGTACGAGTGCCTGGGTCCTCCCTACAGAAATTCTGACTTGTTAAATGGTAGGGCTCAGACACGGAGTTGTGCTGTTTTTTGGTTTTGGGTTTTGTTTTGTTTTTTTTTTAAAGTTCTCCAGAAGATTCTAATGGGTATCAAGGTTGAGAGCCATTGTTCCTGCCCACTCTCATTCCCCCCTCATTTCATGAATTACCTCTCCCCTCCACTCACTGAAAAGCAACCATAGATACATAGCGCTTTTGGTGTTTTGTTTTGTTTTTTTTTCATTTTCACATATTCCTTCAGAATTCTTGCTTCTTTCAAATGGTTCATTCCATAAGGCTATTTGCTCATCACTTTCATCTCCATCAAATCACATGCCTCTTTTTCCTGGCACATTCCAAGTTTATACTACTTCTGCAGTTATCGGTCATGATAAGTTTGATTACATTTGCAAAATCTAAAAAGCAAGGGCAGAGCAAATTATCTCCGACCAAGAAATAATTCAGTGAAAAAGCAAAAAACCATTTCAGATGATCTCCAGTACCACAACCGGTATAGACATCAGGTTCTAAAATTCTAGGTTTTACCAGTAAATAACATTATTTATTTGGTGAGTCTTTTAAAAAATTGCTTTAAGAAAAGGTATCTTTAAGGGTGGGGGTTTTTGGGGGGTTTTTTGATAAGATTTTATTTGAGAGAGAGTGAGAGTGTGCATGTGCCAGCAGGGCGGGGGGTGAGAGGTGGGCAGAGGGAAAAGCAGACTCCCCACTGAGCAGGGAGCCCAATGCAGGGCTCGATCCCAGGACCCTGGGATCATGACCTGAGCGGAAGACAGACACTTAACCAACCAAACCAGCCAGGCACCCCTAAGATTTTTAAAACACAAAAAATACACAATTCTAATTTGAACCTAATATTTCTTGTAAGAAAAAAAAAGATGAAGAAAAGATAACTGGGTTCTTCATTATCATCTCCTGCCTAAGCAAGAACACAGGGCAGTAACAGCAGGAGCACATTATCCACCGCTGGTGCTGCCCAGAAACAACTCATAATGAAGCTGGATAGATCTGAGCTGTTGGAAGATCATTTTAATTGTACATAAATAAAACCTGTCCTATGTAGGCAGAAATGGAAATTAAAGTGCCAGTTAGATTATTAAGAAATACTCCTAACGAGAAATTGGCTCATTGCCCTAGGGCTCTGATATTTCCTCCTAGTCAGCAAGCAAGACCTGGAGACAAACAGACAAAATATCATAAGCAAGGGCATTGCTGATAAATAGGTAAGCATCTAATACCGAGTACCAGCCACAAATTTTTACTAAGCTTTTATGTTACAAGTGCACTTGGATCAAATCCCTAACCTGAAATGGAAGCCAAAAAATAATCCATATTAACTTTAACTAGCAAGAATGTATATAACTGTCTGGTTCAGCTAAGTTCCCAGTGGTTAAAATATAAACCTTTTAAGTAATAACAAAGATGAAAAGTGAGAGAAAACATCAAGAACTTGATTTATCTGCATCCGACAATGTTTTCCAAAATTAACAGATGAAAATAAACACCCTCCCCCCCCAAAAAAAGACTCTGAAAGGTATTAAAATGCCCTCACTAATGATATAATATTAACAAATTAGGGCTAAACATAATGAACTCCAGCTTTTCTATCTAGGGAAAAATATACAAATCTGAACATCACTAGTATTTTCCCCAAACAATTCTTTCCTGATCAAGATATGCCTAAATAGACGACAGTGGACAAAACCACGCCATTTATACTTGAACATCATGCCCTACTGGGCTAAAATAAGAGGTACCTGGTAAAACCTTTCAAAATATACTATATATACACGTGTACACATACGTACGAGAATCTACAATCTTACATTTACGAACTCCACGTAGGTGCATTTTATCACACTGTTTAAAAAACTTTTTAGTCTTTCTATGTGCCTCTCAAAGTTATGTTCTAATATTTGGTATTTATTTCTTAGTAAAGAAGTCTAAGCCAGAACTACAGAAATACTCAAGGGCTGAAGGAATAGAGTCCAACACTAAGCAAACTTCTCCAACACACACCTCAGAGGAGCCTTCCAGTCAGTTGTCCGAGGTCTCGGATGACTAGGAAAGAGAAAAGCTGAAAACAAAATCCAAGGATGCTAGCAGACTTCCAGGAGCAGAAAGATTAGTGCTGCTTCTTTGGAGGAGAGGCAGGGAGACACGGACAACTGACCAAAAAGGAAAAAACGAAATATAAACAGGAAATAAAGGATGGATGTTCTAATGAAGAAGCTGAGAAATGTGAAATTAGGCCCTACCAGTCATAAGCCCCCTGAAAAACCAGGTCTTTACTTGCAGGTGTGATACCGCTTCCTTCCTATGACATACAGATAGAGGAAGGGAGGGAAGGAAGGAGGTCAGATGCAGGGAGCTTATAGGAATTTTTTATTCCAAGCTAATGTGTTCAGAAGGAACTAGAAGTATGTATTTGGAAGAGAAATTTTTTGAGCCTTTTATCCACATCTAATTGTACAACCCAAAAGACAAGACAACATAACATGCTGCCATGTAGCAGTCCGGTTGTCATCTGTATAGAGGTAAACTGTTAGGGCTGTCTCATCGTCTGATGTTTAAAAATAAGTTGGAGAGGGGCACCTGGGTGGCTTAATCAGTTAGGCATCTGCCTTCCACTCAGGTCATGATCCCAGGGGTCTGGGTTAGAGTCCCACATGAGGCTCCCTGAAGCTCCCTGCTTGTGCCCACTCTCTGTCTCCACGTCCAATAAATAAATATTCAAATATATATTATATATGATATATATTACATATATAATTTATATATCATATAGAATGTGTATCATATATATACATATTTTTACATATATATATGTATGTGTGTGTGTGTGTATATATATATAAAGTTGTTGGGGGGCGGAAGTCAACTCCAAAAGCACTGATAAGCAAATGCTCAAGCCCACTACTTTAGAGGCAAAGGTGTTACACTCCGCCCCCCTCCCTCCCTCTCACACCCTCTCAGCTGCTTTCTCCTTCCCAGGATTTGCTTTCACTTCCAGGGCTGTAGATGTTGACTTCTCAGGACTCCTCCCGTTTGTATTGCCACAGATTACCCTGAAAAAGCCACCAACTGAAAACTGCACAGAGAAGATTCTTTCTTCTCAACAAATGGGACAAGTAAATTTTTTATTTTTACAATTCCTTTGTGATGGGGTGGGGAGAGTATCTTACTGATCCAAATCCTCCTCTGTAGGTATCCTTTTTAACATCTTTTCCCAGTTGTTTTTAAAGTACCCCATGGCTTCCTGTGACTTTCACATCACTCAGACATCATCTACTCAGAGCCAGTTCACCCTAAATACAAGTCAAGCACCAGCAGGAATATAAACACCGACATCAACACGGGTATTGCAGACGCAGGGTAGGATATACCAACCCCAAGAAAAGAAAAATTTGGTGAAGGCAGCACGTCTATTAGGATTTATCTCCAAAGCCTGGTTTGTCTCCTCAGAGCACAGGCATCCAGATAACAAAACCATCATTTAACGTTATCTGCAGGGGTGCTTTCAGAATTTGAAGGGAGGAAATAACTAGACCACAATAAAGAACGAGAACAATACTCAAAGCCAGGGTAAGCGTGACTCAATACATTTACAGGGTAGATTCTTATTACAGTTCCCTTCCTTTTAGAAAATAAGGGAAATTTGTACACAATTTGTGGCTTAAGAGCTCCTCTGTGTTTGGTTTCAGAATTTTCTTCTTACATTTCTTTGGAAAGTATGGATTCCCTTCCATTTGGACTATCACGTTAGAGCCTCATTTCAAGGTCCTCACCCCTCACTGCTCAATACTTACCATCCACTTAGTAACCAAACAAAGTCAAGACTGTATTCATTCTTTCTGAAATAAGTTTTCTTTAATAAACTTGCTGCTGAACGTCTGAGGCAAGTCATCTACCAAGGAATGGCCACTTGGCCTTGTAGTACCCGCTCTCATGTATGCAGAGTCTGCTTGATGAGGGGAGTAATTTCCAGAGTGAAATAGAGTTGGAGACCCTGCATAGGCAAAAAGCTATCAGGACAGTCCAGCCAGACATGCACAACACCAAAGCAAAAGCCCCACTTCAAGTAGTTTAAATAAGAACATGCATTACCTCATGTGACAGAACAATCTGGAGGCAGGCCTGTGTAAAGCCAGAGCAGCAGCTCTAAGAAGTCATGTGCCAAGCATCCCACCCCCTCTCACAACCATGTCAAATAGCAGGAAAAAAGTGGTTTTCTACTCTGGATCTCTTCACGAGGGAGGGAAACCTTCCTCGGAGGCCCCCGGCACACAGTACCGGCCAAACCTAGATCATATACCCATGCCCTAGGAAGCTGGAAAAACGGGACTCTGGCATTTTCAACCTCTAAAATAGGCTCTTTGCTTAAAAGGAAAATGTTAATAATCTTTTCTAGCTGAAAAAATTCAGCATTATTATTGGGCTACCTAAACAACCTTAAGGTCTTGGAAACAACCTAGCTTGATTGAGGATTTGTTATTTTTCCTCCTATTCCAAAAATCCAGCTTAGCTACTTTAGGACTGGTTTGAGCGTTAATATTTCTAAAGCATTTGAAGATTATCAACTGCAGGCATCAGTGCTATTTTCAAAAATATTAATGCTTCTCCACAAAACAATCTCAAAGCAAAGTCTAAGGCTAAATTTATAACAAAAGTTTATCTGACACAAACACCCCATGCTCTCTAGAACAACTCATCTATGAATTTTGATGATTTTTCCTCAGAGAAGCTTTTTTTGTACTCATTAACCTCAATACACTGGTATGACAAAGTCTGTATCTAAGAGTTAATGTGTTTCTACTTCCAGAACAAAAATAAATGACTGGTCAGCTTGAACTTTCTATAATGTTAACCAACCGCCAAATTATTCAGCATCCTCCTAGGAAAAGCCATGATCCTCCACACACTAATTAAATGAGTGAATGCTTTAATCATACTTTAGATAACTAATCTATTTCAATCCTGATAATCTAATTATCTAATTCCAGTAAATAAACCCCAACCTCAGTCCAAAACGATTAAAGGATTAAAGTTTAAAATCGGTGAATGCAAACTGAAATAGATCCACTCTAATGAAGTTCAAAGCAGTTTGTTCTATTAAAAAGTCTGTTTATTATCTGAAATTCACAAATTAAAATGCACTACTATGCCAACATTTTCTAAACCAGTTCTAACTAAAGTAGTAGCTCTTGTAATTTTATTAAGTGAATTCATACTCATTGGATTTAAAATTCTCTAACAGGGGAGTCATCCCTGATTACTCCATGCAACAGTTGCAGCACAGGGAGGGGTGGAGAGACAGGTAAAAATAGATAAAGGGGATTAAGAGTACCCTTACCACTGATGAACACTGAGTAATGCTGAGAATTAGTGAATCCTCTTGTACATCTGAAACTAATGTAACACTGTATGTTAACTAGACTTCAATAAAAAAGGAAAACAGTTATGCCATCTCCACGTCCGTGTTTTTTCCACATCACATTTCACTTATCACATATGTTTGTGTGTTTCTGTGACGTGTGTCCTCTATTGCTCTGGAAGCCACAATGATTGACTGTCTTGGTGCTCTAACTCCACTGCCTGTAACATTGCCTGATATACAGACACTTAATAATAAATGTGATGTAGACTCACGAATGGTCAATTTGTATTTTCAAAACTGTAAGTCAATGTCCATCAGAAATTACAGTATAATAATTTCAACAGCAAGAACAAACAAATCACAAAGAAAAAATAAACTAACAATTGCTAACAACCACCACTGCTACCACAAGAGGCAGCCACCAGGTGTAAAACTAGTTACGTTCCACTCATGAAATAAACATTTTTTTTTAGAATTTATTTATTTTTAAAGATTTTATTTATTTATTTGAGAATGAGAGTGAGAGCATGAGTAAGGAGAAGGTCAGAGGGAGAAGCAGACTCCCCATGGAGCTGGGAGCCCGATGTGGGACTCGATCCTGGAACTCCAGGATCATGACCTGAGCCGAAGGCAGTTGCTTAACCAACTGAGCCACCCAGGCGCCCTAGAATTTTATTTATTTACTTGAAAGAAAGAGAGAGCACATGAGCTGGAAAGGGGGTAGAGGGCAGACAGGTGGAGTGAGAGAGAGAGAGAGAGAGAGAGAAGCGGACTCCCCACTGAGCAGGTAGCCAGTGGGGCTCGACCCCAGGACCCCAGGATCATGACCTGAGCCAAAGGCAGACACTTAACAGACTGAACCCACCAGCCTCCCCATAAACAATTAAATTCTAACAACAAGCCTATAATATAGCTATTAGTCCCATCTTGCGGATGAGGACGTTGAGAATCAGTAAAATAAGATGCCCGATATCAAAGGGATGATAAGTCGATCCACAACACAAGTGCTCTCTTAAGTTCCTAACGTTCATTTGTGATATCCAAGGACCATTACAGGATACAGCATCCATCTACATACGGAGCCAGAAAAAGTACAGTACTCTGATTTCTACACCTCAACATCAAACTGCCGAACACAAGGCATGTTTAAATATTAAACATCACTTGAGTCTGTCTTCAAACAGAAAATCCTCCAAGTCACAAACTGGTCTAGTAGATAAATGGAGTTTACGTATAAGTAACTTATATTCTCGTAACCTGGCCTTTAGTTAACGTATCCAGCGAAAACTGCAGTGTGTTAGGTTATTCTTCTCCAACCAATTCTATTTTAAATTCAGCCAAAATCACTTTCTACTGTCTTTCTGATTGCTTCTTCATTAGCTCCCGTTTTGTAGATTTCATCCAATCCATCAATTCAATTTCTATATGACTGGTCAAGCTCATTTGTTGTCCCATGAAATAAATGTAATTGATTCTGCATGCCAGTCATGGTTTCTTAGACATTTACTCATTACTTCCACCCGCATATTTCATGTTTCCTTAGAAAACTGGCAGTCACGTGGAGGCTTAATGCTCCTTTTGACGTCTACATTTGTAATTTGTTATGAGATAGTTTCCCTATGGATAAAATTCACATTAAAGATATGCCTCTCAGCCACTATTATGTGAACTGATTTAGGTAGTTAGAGTAAAATTGGTCTTACTTTTCTGTAATACAAATATTATTCCAATTTATAAGTGACATCAGAGATCAATAGCCATCTTAATCCACTAACAAGGAAAGAAGTCTTGGAAGAAACCAACCCAGTCCGTGTTCCTTATCAATGTCAGAGGCTAAAAAGCAAAAGCAGTTTTAGAAGGCATGAGAAATATTTTTAAATTAAATAAACATCCTACTTGTGGCCTTTATACATTCAAAAGCCCTGTGATTCCAGTTGCTCAAAAATTTAAGCACTTCGTTAGACAAATGCGTTGTTTTCCACACTATAACACAGTTCAGCAGTATTTTTCAACTTGACAGTTTTACTTACTGTCTTGGAAGCAGTATTAATGTACTGCATCACCATTTCTTTTTTGATGCTGAAGTCCTTTTCCCGCAATGGTGCCTTCTTATCTTCATTTAAATTCATATCTTCCTGGAAAACACAATTAAAAGGCCTCATTTTAGAATCTAAGTAGAGTAGCAATTCTACATACCCTAGGAACGGAAAAAATCAATAATTTGTGACTAAAGCAGCATTAATTGTTTTGGAATGATTTACACGTAGTTCTGCCTGGAGAAAAGAGCGAGCAAGAGATACAGGCAAAAACATGTTCTAGATCATTTTAACAGGTAAAACACTTACCAGAAAATCTTTTTAAATTCACAGCAGGCTAGTGAAATTACATTCTCATCACTACAGATAATTAGACACTTAGATCAGATTTCTACCTTTCATAAGGTCATCCAGATTCACAATTTAAATACACACACACACACACAAAACCACAGGTTGTGGTTTTTTTTTTTTAAACAGCTGTACCTGAAGCTATCTTGCACTATTTCTGAAAGAGCTGCTCCATATATCATAAAAATTAAAAGGTAAATAAGCCAACCACTTTCCAGATTGTGTAGCTATAAGCTCAAATGATCAAATAGCTGGTATAGATCCTGGAAGAAGGCAAAGCATTTACCCGTATCAAAAATATCAACTACTGGGCGCCTGGGTGGCTCAGTGGGTTAAAGCCGCTGCCTTCGGCTCAGGTCATGATCCCAGGGTCCTGGGATCGAGGCCCAAGTCGGGCTCTCTGCTTAGCAGGGAGCCTGCTTCCTCCCCTCTCCTCTCTCTCTGCCTGCCTCTCTGCCTACTTGTAATCTCTGTGTGTCAAATGAATAAATAAAATTTAAAAAAATATATCAACTACTTAGTATATTCTGTGTTCTAAATCACCTAAGAGTTACACTCATAAAAAGAGGTACCACGTAAAAATCTAACCTTTCTCAACAGCACCAATCAAAATAAAGGTTTAAGTAACCTAGATCTTGCTACAGGTCTCATTCTAACTAAAAAGACAAGTCAAAAATATCCACTTAAATGTGGGAATTGCTACAAACTGCCTTATTTAGAGGCTACTCTGGCCAAGGAAAAGGAGCTTATGGGGAGACAAAAATGACTGAATAAGAAGAGCAGCTCAAATGGATTTCCTCCCAATACTAGCCCTTGGTCATTTGTGATATGCAATATAACACACCTGAATGTGTGTACCAACCCCCCCCCATATCCACTCAGAAAGAGGTGTATACAAATCAGAACTTTGGATCACCTGTGGAGCCCAGCAGGTTAAATTTATTCTAAGTTTCATAAGAGTGCTACAACTCATCAGACACTGTAGTTTATGCCTTGAGCTGACTCAGTTTTTGGCTACTAATCCCTTCCAGCACTTAAAAGTCAAAATTTCCTCCCTTTTACCTTGATATAAATATTTAAGATTTTAGGGACGCCTAGGTGGCTCAGTTGGTTAAGCATCTGCCTTCAGCTCAGGTCATGATCCCAGGGTCCTGGGATCCATCAGGCTCCTTGCTCGGCAGGGAGGCTGCCTCTCCCTCTGCCTCTGCCTGCTTGTGTGCTCTCTCTCTCTCTCTGACAGATAAATAAAATTTTTAAAAATTTTTTTAGAAAATATTTAAGATTTTAGAAGTTGTTCCACTTGATCCTAAAGGTAGTAATTAGTAACGTCACTCCTGGACATTCAGGTTAGAAATACCCTAATATGTGAATATTGGTTTGTTTTGTCCGCCCCCCCCTTTTTTTTTTCTTTTTTTCTTTAAGCCAGGGACTCTCAATAGGCCTTAACAACACTTAGGATTTTAAAAATGTCTTGAGATATTTTGGCTGTCAATGACTGAGAGGATGCTACCAGCATTTATTAAGGTTTGCTAGACATTCTTAAACACCTGGGCTAATCCTGCACAATAAGAAACTGTCCTGTGTCCTGCTAGGAGATGCACAAATCAAAAAAAAAAGAAAAACAACAAATACTCCTAAGCCTGGACTAATTCAATAGAATTAAATGTAAAACTGAATTAATATGTAAATTGTTACTGATTAAATACTTTGCATTATATGGTTTTAATAGACAATGATTTTTCTAAGAATCCAACTATTTTGCAAGTTATAGTTATACTGGCTTTTTGTTTTTGTTTTAAATAAGCTTTACCATCAATTGTGCTCAATTTTTGCAATTTGGGTATCCCAGGAAAACACTGGTTATTATATTTGAATCACTGAAACAGCAAAGCTGTGTCAACCTGCACAACAGCTGCTGTACTCATGTGAGGCAAAGATTCAAGAATGACTTTATTGTACTTTTTTTTTTTTAAGATTTTATCTATTTGAGAGAGAGAGCATGAGAGGGGAGGAGGTCAGAGGGAGAAGCAGACTCCCCATGGAGCTGGGAGCCCGATGCGGGACTCAATCCTGAAACTCCGGGATCACGACTGGAGCCGAAGGCAGCCGCTTAACCAACTGAGCCACCCAGGTACCTTTTATTGTACCTTCCTGACCGGTCATGGCCAATTGCTTATATTGAAATGTATGTGTTTGTATTATGCAGTACAGTAAGGCATTAAATGGATTTTTAAAATTATGAGTGTAGATAGCTTATACTACCTATAAAGAATTTCACTGGAAGAAAGTAATGGGGAAGTAATGGAAGTAGTTCTAAAAAGGTGAGGGATGTAAGAGTACTGAGATCCTCTGTATTAAATTATTCAATGTATTTTTTATTTTCCATCCAACGGGCAAACATGACCCAGCCTCTTTAACCAGCAAATTAAAATATGTAGTAAATACAGACAGCGAGAAACTACGAAGTCTAAGGGTTTCTTTCTGGAAAGGTATATTCAAGATGACAGGAGCTCATACACAAAAGTGGTATATTTGGAATTAAGGAAGAAACCCGGAGTTCTCCCAACCTCTTTCCTCTGCCTTATCCGACCTCTCTTGTCTAATAAATACAGCACTCGCTTCACGACAGTACTGGTTTAAAAGCAAAAAGGAAACAAGAAAGGACACTAAGAAGTTTGGAATCTGCTACGCAGTACCACAGACCTTTCTCATTAGGCATGGGACTCTCTATTTGACTGGAAAGAAATGGCCCTGGGAAAAAAAATTCTGCCATTTACAGAAGGAAATACGGGGAGCATGGAAAAGGAAAAATATGTTTTTGTGTATAAAAAGTGCAAAATTTGTAAAAGAGATGTTTTTATCTCTACAAAGAAAAAGACTGAAAGAAGAAAGCCCTATTGGGCATGGACACTGGATTTCGGGGGGCGAGGGCCACAAAGTCCTTGGGAAGTGTATTAGAAGCTTTTTTCAAAACAAACGCACATCTGTGTTATAGCGGGAAGAAAAAAAATTTCCTTCCACCCTTTATAGGTTTTTCTAGTTAACCTACTAATTAAGTTGCCATGAGGCAAATTAATGGGAGAAAAATCAAATTATTTCATACATACAAGAACCCACATACATGAAAGATTTCAAGACAGAAAGGTAAAATGAGGCTTATATGCCATACAGAGTTAAGGAAGGGGACTGGAGCCCTGGGTTTCAAGGGACGGAGGGCAATTCACAGTCAGTGAGAAGTTTGGTAATCGGGTATTTGTCCTCCTATACAGATAGGACACTCAGATAAAACTTCCCTCTCATAACTCTTCTCTGGAAAAGACTCCCAATTTCGATTCTTCTAGGTGTTTCAGAGAGGGGCAAAAAGTTTCTCTTGAGCCCACAGGGTCTCAATTGCCTTCAGCTCCAACAGTGCACGTGCCAAAGTGGCACATTTTGGGGAAAATTGCTCTGAACCCCTTCAGTGTTTTTATGTTTAATTCCAGAGGAGCTAAGCTGAGCAGCTCTGAAGGCTATCCCAGAAACTGGAGTGGGGGGTGGGGATCAGGAGGAGTCTAGCATCTTCCATCTCATAACCTGCTGTCTTAGAGGAAAATCTTCAGTGTGAGAATTTGAGTATCACATCGTCTAAACTCCATGAAATACAGAAGAGAAAATCCAGGCTCACAGAAATCAGAAGACTTTTCAGGGATAGCTGGCTATTCAAAACTCAAGAGACCTAAAGCCCCGACTCCCAGCCTAGTGCAGCTTCCAGGTAATTCTAATAGGTCCCTTGAAAGCAAGTCATCCATTTTTATTTACTCAGTTTACAACTGCTCAAAATGATCACATAGCATCTCTACTTTCTTAGGTCAAATTCCCTCGAGGTAGAGTATGAGACAGGGATTCTGCTGCAGGGGACTAATGGAGGGGGTGCCCTTATGATAGCAAATGAAAAAAAAGCAAGACAGAGCAGGGAAAAGACACATTTGAGAATGTTGCTTCAGTTAGTCTTGCTTCAGCCCGAATTGCACTGCTGTCAGTACCACCTAGACAGAGAGGGCAGTTGGACACCTCCCAATCAGTCAGCCAATTAGCTATAGGATCATAGTTCCCAGAGGCCAAATCGCTGGAGAGGGCAGCTGTGAGACACTGGAAACCAATACGAATCACCTGGGGTTTGCATGCACGAGCCTGGTAAAGGGCGTCTTGTAGGAGCACCAACAGCACCCACTACACCTTTTGAAAATAACTTACTGTATAATAAGGCTTACCGCTAAGCAGAACCGAACAATACAGAAACTCATATACATGCCTCAACAAGCAATACAAACCATGGTATGAACCAATTCTTCCATTCAAACATAGGTTAGGACATCTACTATACTGCGTAGGTACAAAATGGTAGTGCAGGTACAGATTTAATTTAAGAGAATCCTGAAATGTGGTTTACTCCAATGTATCAGTGTACTGAGACATATATATGTAATGTATTAAATATTGTAAATCAAATACTGAACAGGAAATACATAGAACACATAACTGCAAAAGACCAGGTGAGTAATTTGAATGAGGCTAAATATTTAGTGGATAGGAGATAAAGTTTTCCCACTTATAGATAGCAGTTGGCTATTTAGCTGAATAGATCTCAAAAATACCTAAGCAGTTATCAAATCAAAACTTTATCTGAAGAGTACTGTTGTTAATGTTCTGTAAATATCTTAACGTACATTATAAAGTAACTCATTTATAGTGCTACCTTCATACTCATGTTGAAACACGGTTTTGCCTGGGGAAACAGGGAGTTGCAACATCAAAAACTAATTTTCCGTTAGTTAATTACTTTCTAATTAAAAACTATACCTTAATTGAACCACTGTGCTATTTTACTGTGCAAGTCTGACTGGAACTAAGGATGAATTTTAGAAACAGAAAAAATGCTGCAGAAAAGAAATCCAAATGGAGGAGCACTCTACAAAACAAGGATTCTTCTCAAGTATCAAGGTCATGAAAGATAAGGAAATGTCACTGATTGGAGGAGACTAAGGATACATGGTAATCTGAACTCAAGGCGTGATCCTAGAACAGAAAAAAATGAGTAGAAAAACTGGCAAAACCTCAATAATGTAACTTAGTATTGTACCAACGTTAATGTCTCAGTTTTAATAACTGCATTCAAATTACAGAAGATGTTGACATTTGAGGAAGTTGGGTGAAGGGTATCTAAGAATGGTCAGTGCTCTTTTCACAACCCTTCTATAAATGTAAGATTGTTTCAAAATCTTATTTTTCCAAGATGAAATTGAAACATTCATAAAATTTGTATCATTAAAATAAGTTGAGAATGAAAAAATGGATCATCCCTCATTCATAGAAAAATTTTTTAAAGTCTATTAAATAGTGTACATTTGCCATGTATTTGGCTATAATAAATACAGACTTGACAGAGGGGAAAGAAAAAGAAACCACTATCAAAACAAATCCGAGGTTACTAAAAGGTATAGTTAAGACACAGGTATCAGAATTCCATTCCAAATCTAAAGGTCAGTCACCCTCTGGAATTTTCCCAAACCAAATTCAAGTTGCTCACATTTTCTTCCCATTTTCATTCCAGACCTGGTCTGTAAACTGTCTTCATTCTTCCCACAATTCTTTCTACATCTTTTCACAAAGATTTAGTATTCCTGTCATCTTAAATAAGTTCTTGGGCCAGGCATGGCACTAAACATTTATAAGCACATTCATTAATCATAACCCACTGGAGGTATGTAGTAGCCTCTTTTCATTGAAGAGATAACAGAAGCTTAGAAAATTCTTACAGTTGACCATAGTCCTATGACTGAAATTTGAACTCTGATCTATCTTAACTCTCTATTCTTATTCCCATAGTATTTGTCTCCAATCATCTAAAACCCCATTTCCTTTGGAGCTATTACTATTGGACTTATATCACTTATGTGGTCTAGCACCTTGTGTTGACTCCTCTCCCATCCCCTCTGCCTTCCCATCCTGTCTTTAGCCTCCCCACCACCCGCAGTCTTTACTTCCCCTTTTCTCAACCACCATCTTCATGACCACACCTAGACCTTTTCAGTATTTAAAAACTGTTCCACCTCAAGGATCATCATAATCCCCACAACTCTATTCTCTGACATCCATCTTCTCTCTTTTCATTTGTCCTACTCCCAAACCACCATGGTCTTGACCTCAATAAAACCTCTTTTCTTGATCCCCTCCATTTTCTCCCAAAGCAGGTTAATTCCATGATCCATCACTTCCTACATTTATGGAAAAGCCAGCTAGTTTTTCCTTCTCACATTCCCTAAGGTCCTTACTTCAAATTTGCCGTTCCCAGAGAACTATGAAACAATCACTTCCACCTACCATTTTCAGTAAGCAAATTTCAATTTCCTCCGTGAAAAGAAAGCTTTCAATTTCCTATATTACCAATTTATTCGCACACTAATCTTTCTTTATCAATTCTTGCATCCATTCAAAGATAATTCCATTCATTTTTGCTCTGGATCCTCGTTCCTCTCACCTCCTGAAAGGGCACTGCATATCAATTATCCTTTTTCAATCCTGTCTCACTAAATTGTTCTCAGTTGGTTGGGTCTCAATATATAAACACGTTAATCCTTAATGGATCAAAATTAAAAGGAAAAAGAGCCTTCCCTCAACCCTAGCTCTCCTTTATATATGGCTTCCTTCATTCTCCTTCACAGGTAACCTTTAAAAGAACTTTCTTTTGTACACTCGCTGCCACTTTCACAATGCAGAGACCACTGTGGATTTCCTTTCAGGTATTTGTTAAATAAGACATTAACACAAGTTCGCCAACAGAATTTGCTAATCCTGTTTTGAGACAAACCACGAGATGAAGGTAATTTTCTTTTTTTTTTTTTTTTTTTTTTTTTTAAAGATTTTATTTATTTCACAGCGGGAGAGAGATCACAAGGAGGCAGAGAGGCAGGCAGACAGAGAGAGGGGGAAGCAGGCTCCCTGCCAAGCAGAGAGCCCGATGCGGGCCTCGATCCCAGGACCCTGAGATCATGACCTGGGCCGAAAGCAGAGGCTTTAACCCACTGAGCCACCCAGGCGCCCTGAAGGTAATTTTCTGAAGGATGAAGCTGGAGCTAGAGATAATACTCATATCCCTAGCTGAGAACAGTGACAGAAACAAGGTCCAGCCCCAGAGATAGTATTTCTGTCTGAAGAATCTAACACAGGTATATACGGCCAAGCTGAAATCCAGGACATTTTCAGGAAGCACTAGCAGAACCGCACACAACCTCAGTGACCTGGAACAAGGGCGGCATATAGGGGAGGAGTGAACAGAGCAGAGATCCTCCAGATTTCCCTCACACTGTGTCTGTTTTTATGATGCACAGTGTCCACCCGGAGGAATGACAGATACACCTTTTTCTAAATTGCAGGCGGACACCCTAGGTGTCAATAGCAGCCCTGACCTAGAAACAAGGTCAAAGGAATATATGTTAAGTCAGCAGCTTTTAAGCTACTGCAAAGGATTCTTCTGCCTGTGTGCTGGGTGGGGTCATTAGTTCCCACCAACAAGGAAATCACAAGTTGGCTACTATATTTTACACACCTTGACCCCATCCTAAACTGAAAAAATACTCGTAAAAATATATATTTTCCACATTTTCTTGGCAAAACTGAGGGGAGAAAAAAGATACAATCTTAATACTCTTGAACATATATGCAACTGGTTAGAGCACTAAGGAGCAATCAAGCAAAGAATGGCAAACAGACATACTTTCAACCGAGTTACAAACATTAGTCTCACTGTTTTCATTCACAGATGTGGATTTTACAAGACGGCATGCTCATTAAATTTACATACATCAAGTTGAGTGGGATAGTTAACACCATGGAGAGTCAGATTTAATTTAAAATGATTGACCATTTGGAGAGTTAAGCGAGTGTGTACAGGCAGTAAGCTGAAGATGGTCAGGTTTGAGGTAATTCGCCCAGAGAGGAAAAACTCTACAGACATGCGGGGGCATGATGGTGAGAAAATTTATGTGGAAAGACAGGATAGTCCTAGATCCAAACATTTATGTGGATCAAAAAGCTTAATATCAGAGGGTAAAAACTGGAAGCACGGCAATATCAAAACAAAACATTGTCTTAAATCAAAAGTAATACTCTCATTTAAATAGCGTATTAGGCTTGTTTCATAGGTTAAAACCAAGAGAATTGTTGGAAACAGTCTCTGTTGTGCTCACATTTTTATCACCACAGCAACAAACTGGCTAAGCATTTTAGGAGGTCCACGAGATCCCTTAATTACTTCTCCTGAGACTTCAGATCTCACCAACCTATAAGCACAATTTTACCTGTGTTTCCTCTAAAAGGTGTTCTTCTGTTCTCAACCACATTGGAATTCATCTTCCATACCACATGTCAAAAGGTCTTGCTAATGTTTATCCCTACACTAAGGTAGTGTTTATCACCATGAACAGTTTAGTGCCAAATAAAGTGAAAGATTTCGTGATCTCATTCCAGATCATTATATACACTCAAATAGTGCCCATTAACTGAAACTATCTAGTTCTGCAATTTGTTTTATTCTTAAGTCAGGGTTACATAAAATTAGAAAAAAAATTAGAAAATTAGAAAACATTTAAGAGATAAATACGCCTTGGGGGAAAAATATCAGAATTTATTACTGCTTTATATTCAACATTTCCATAAATATAGTGCTAACACTACAGAATAGCTGATCTTTCTCTTGATCATTTTTTACTATATTCTTATATATACCTTTAAAGCAACATTTTTACTTATCAGTTTGATTATAGAGAAGTTATATATTCATAATTTTTTTGGTTCTGCCAATAGTGAAGTTAGATTTTCACTGTTCTACCCATGGTATCTTTACTCAATCCCCATTAAAATTAATCAGAATCCAGACAGCTAGCTCATTAGAGGACAGCCAAAAAACAGCATTTATCCAGAGACTGACAACTTACATAAAACATTTGACCAAATACTCTAACTGGAGCTTATAAAAAGTGTAAAGTAGCTCAGTTTGAAATCAAATTTCAACTTGTCCTAAAGCCAACAAAGGGCAGGGGGGTACTCAAGCATTGCTCTTCTTCCATATAAGTTGTAGCTGAATAGACAAAAAATGAAATTAATATGCAGGGGACAACATAACTAATTTTGAAATATCTTACTGGAACTGTTCGAGCATATACATAAGCACCTATAATCACCAATTATTACGTGATCTTTTAGATAAGAACACAGCCAGTGATAAAACTTTTTATTTGCTTTTCAACTTTTCTAAACAAATAGCCTTACCTTCACCAATTACCTGAAAGATAAATAGTCATTGGACTGGACAGACAAAAACCAACTTTTCTAGAGAAGATGGACAAAAAGCCCTCACAGTTGGGAAAGAACAGACTTGCATACATCCTAATTGGTGAAAGAGCATGCCTAAACTTTAGCATAACACCTATTCTTCTTAAAATTCCTCTAACCATTTTATTGGTTCAACGAACTCCTATCAGGCAAATCCAATGCTCCTAAATCATTTATTTTCTCATTTATCTAGGTCTAAAGAGAAACAACTAGGCATTGACATTATTCCCCCCTGACAAACACAACCCATGAATCAACTTGACAATTGCCTTATACTTCTATACTCTTTTCTTCCTCCTCCTCCTATTTGGATTATTATTCGGATTGCTTTTAAACCACCTTTCCCTAAATTTTTCAATTTGTACCTAAAGGAAAGGGAAAAGGTGACAACTAATAGATCCAAACAAACCATTCCCACACAACCATTCTCATTTTATCTGACCAACCCTAAATACACGTTTTAAGTTTTTAAGAAATTAAAAAGTATTCATGATATAGAAAAGCAGATTTGCAAAGAATGCTAATACTTGAAATAAACTGACTGCCAGTAGGAATGTATAGCAGTCAATAAACAGAATTAACACAGAAGAGTCTCGGTTGGTTTCTCTTTCCATTCCTATTCCTGGGTAAGATATCGCCTACACAACACAACAGGCATTCATTTAGCCAACTAAAGAAATAGCCACGCATAAATCCTTACAACCAAGGATTAAGGAGAAAAAAAATGATAGGGAAAGAAAAAGGAGGAACTGTCCTTCACAGGTACCCAAAGAGTGGGAACATGGAATAAAGTTAGCGAGATGATGAGGCGCCTGGGTGGCTCAGTCAGATAAGTGACTAACTCCTGGTGTCAGTTCAGGTCATGATCTCAGGGTTGTGAGATCCAACCCCACGTGGGTTCCCCACTCACCACAGAGTTGGCCTATGATTCTCGGTCTCCCTCTGCCCATCCCCGCCACCCCCACACATATGCACTCTCTTTCTCTCACTGCTGCTGCCCTCCCCCTGGGCCTTTGCCCCCTCACTCATATAAGTATTTAAAAATGTAAAAAGTTAGCAAGATGAACCCCCCCTCCCACCACCTACAGTAAGTACCAAAATATATGTACATGGTCATATTCAATTTTATAAGTTCACCTGAGCTCTTTTTTCTCCCTCTGGACCTTATGCTTCAAATACATCTGAATTGATTACAAAAAGACACCTCAATATTAACTCTGTGTTCTAATTTTTATCATTTGATTGCTAAAACATAGTGTTTACCAAGGGGGAGAAAAAAAAGCTGATCAGTTCACTTGACAATACATGCAATATGCACTGTGAAGGCACTAAGGAGACTAAAGATAAGTTGACTGTCCATAGTCCACTAAAATACCCTTATAAAAAAATTCTTATATCAAAGTTCTCACTGAAGAATTCTTATAGTTCTAATAAATCAACAAGTAAAACAAATATCAGAGTCACTCATTTAATCAGTAATGGAGGATATATGGAATTTAAAAAAAAATTAGCAGGTTCAAGAATCTAACCTAATGGAAGGCCAGTCAACTGAGGAACTAGCCATAACTCAAGTAACTGAAATATAAAATGAGAAAAGACCATCATTAAATACTTTAGGGAGAGAAAAATAGAACATATTGATTCCTGTCTAGGGTTTTTAGAAAAAACTTTATGGAACAGATTGTGTTTCATCTTCATTTTGGAGGCAGAAGAGGACTTTAAGAAGGCAGAGCACATATTTGGAGGCAGAAGAACGACTTTTTTAAGAAGCTGGAGTACACAGAAATCAGAGCAGCTTCTCAGTTCCCCTAATTCAGAGATTATTATATTTGGAGTAAAATTTCAGATTTGAAAAATATTAACCACTTTCAAGAAGATAGTTTTAATTTTTACTGTACAATTCTACTCAGTACGATGAAAAAGAAAAGGAGTAAGAAGCGTAAGTCTTTCAGAGATATCCTGACTGGACACACGAAAAAATGAGGGAATCTACAAATAAAAATGAGAATTCTGTAACATTACCAGATACCAAAATTCACAGACAAAAATTGACAATATTCTTAGATAAAAAAATTTTTTTAAAGATGGTTATATATTAGAAGAATAAACATAATAGATGTGCAATGCCCCTAGGGAGAAAAACAAATATTTACTCTTTTAGGTACCAACAAAATCTAGAGATAACATATACAATAGTCACAGATGGGAAAACTTAATATCACAAAAGTATCCATTTTTCCTAAATCAATAAATTCACTATGATTCTAATCAAGATCCCAACAGAGTTTATAATGGAACTTAATTGATTCTATAATTAATATAAAAACAAGGCTCAAGAATAGTCAAGATGATTTTGAATACAGGGAGGATGTCTTACATAATAAGGCTTATTATACAGTTATAGTAATTAAGACAATGGATGTAAATGACAGCTAGACAAATAGACTAAGGGACAAAATCAAACCTCCACAACAAACCCACATATGTACAGGAACTTGATGTTTACCAGTGGAGGTATGATAAATGAACGGATAAGAATGACTATTAAATCGGTGCGGACAGAAAAGCCAGTTAATCCATGTAGGAAAAAAAAAACTGCATCCATATCTTACAGAAATAAAGATATAGAATCCTGAAATACAGAACAGATTTATGATGTCAGAATCGAGGATTTCTTAAATATACAAAAAGCCAATACCATAAAGAGATGGATAAATTGGACCGCATGGAATTTTATAGTTCTGTACTTTAATCCATCTACTCCTAAAGAAAGTAAAAAGACAAGACCCAGACTGGGACAAGAGATACTTTACAGTTTATAAACAGATATGAGCATTAGTCCAAATAGTGACAAATTCTACAATATTAAAAAAAAAAAAGACAAAAACCTCAGTAACAGGCAAAAGATATGAACAAGAAATTTATGAAGGAATAAACCAAAGGGCCAGTAAATGTGAGATGGTCAAACTTCCCATGATCATTAAAAAATGAATTATTTAAAGTAGGAGATAACCTGTTTATAATTAACAGACTTATAATTAGAAAGTTTTATAGTACCAGTGCAAACTCAGGGACATTCTACAAATTAACCAAGTGGAATCTTCAAAAATGTCAACTTCATAAAATACAAGAAACTGAGGACTATTCCAAAATGAAAGAGATTAAAAAAAAAAAAAACTTGACAGCTGAATGAAACACATGGTTCTAAACTATACTCTTTTCCTACAAAGACCATTTTTGGTACTACAGAGAAAACCTGAACAGGGTCTGAGGATTAGTTGATAGATATTGGTCACTATTAACTTTCTGATTTGGGTGGTTGTATTGTGGTTATGTAGGAGGATGTCCTTATTTGTAGGGACTAATACTAAGGAATTAGGAGATTATGGAACATGGAGTCAGCGACCTACCATCAAATGGTTTAAAAAAAAAGTTTCTGTACATTGGTCATTACTACACAGAAAAAGCTTAACATAGGAATGAAACCATCAGATTCTGGGTTTTGTTTACCTTTGGAAATTAAGGAAGAATGGAACTATGAGTATACAAATCACTTCAATGGTATCTGTGGTGATGTTGGTTATGTTCTGTATTTTGTATACTTGAAATATCCTATTTGAAAAAGCATCTTTCAACAAGTAGATTCAACATTATACAATGAAAATAGTTCCAAAAAAGTCAAATTGAAAATGCCTTTACTATTATCTATGTTTCCCCACACTAAAAGCCAATATATGTATTAAACAGGTCACTAAGCTCTTAATACCAGTAGACACCTAAAGCACATGCTGAAGAGATAATGATGGCATTTTATAAATGTGCTCTCTCCCATATTAGATAAAGGCTGACAAACATCTTCCCAAGAAAAGATTAGGGCATCACTATTCAAACTTATGAACTCTGCAATTTACCATTTTTCTTCCATACTTACAAGGGATGACAGAAAGTCCAGAATTTTATTTTTTTTTAAAGATTTTATTTATTTATTTGACACAGAGAGAGGAATTACAAGTAGGTAGGGAGGCAGGCAGAGAGAGAGGAGGAAGCAGGCTCCCTGCCGAGCAGAGAGCCCGATGCGGGCTTCGAACCCAGGACCCTGGGATCATGACCTGAGCCGAAGGCAGAGGCTTTAACCCACTGAGCCACCCAGGTGCCCGAAAGTCCCGAATTTTAAAACGTTGTCAGAATTTTATCATCATTGGCAATCATTTAATTCCTGTTAATGATCACATCTAGATAAGTGACCTTTCTTGCATTGCTTTCATTCTTTCAGAAAGAAGTGAAAAATCAAACAGGAAGGAATGAATGCATGAAATCTCTCTTCCTGTTCATTATTTTAATGTTTTTGTGTAACTGGAAAAACTAGCAATTTAAGCTAATTTCCATCCATAGAATTGCAGGTAAAAAGAAATGTGGGCTCTTAGAAATCTTAAAGGTTAGGAATATGCATTTAAAGGGCAATTGTTTAAGATACACCATGTGGATGATGCTGCATGAATTTAATCTACTGGGGAAGACCTACTGAAATAACAAAGGGATTAATTACACAGGAGCAGCTGTGAGAAGCAGGTTTAATGAGTGCTGACAGAACATTGGAAAGTGTCAAAGAAAAGTAATGTTTTGGCCAGTATTTAAAATGTGAATGAGAGTTCTTGAGCAGAGGTATGTTAGGGTAAATGGAAGTCCAGTGCAATTGCCCAGGGAAGAGGTAATGAAAGGTTCAACAGAGAAGAAACAAAATCAAGATCGATTAAGGACAGAAATGAACGTGTGACTGAGGCGGGGGGTCAAGAAGGATTCCACAATCTCAGTGTCTCAGGGTGGGCTTCTGAGAGAGAATTAAGGGAGAAATACTTTTGTGGGGAATTTATTTTGTTTAAAAGAATATGATGGAAAGATGAGGTCAACAAGATGGCAACATAGGTCATTGCCAAAGTAATACCCTCCACCAAGGCCATTAACTCTCCATAGGCAAGACAGCACTATGAAAATCCCAGAAACCAGGAATAAAGCTTTAGCATGACCCTGACTGAAGAGATGGTAAGGACAGTATTAAAATCAAGTAAACAGGACACATAAAGCAAACAAGTTACGTTCCAGTAACAATCCTTTAAAAAAAAAAGAAGAATTCTATCAGCTAACAAAAAATTCCGAATAATCTTTGAAGAGTTCTAAAACAATGCAGACAACAAAATGAAATTAGACGATAGTATGAGCAAAATGAGTTCAAAGAAACAAACTATCAAAAAAAAAAAAAAAGGTTGAGCGCCTGGGTGGCTCAGTGGGTTAAAGCCGCTGCCTTCGGCTCAGGTCATGATCCCAGGGTCCTGGGATCGAGGCCCACATCGGGCTCTCTGCTCAGCGGGGAGCCTGCTTCCTCCTCTCTCCTCTCTCTCTGCCTGCCTCTCTGCCTACTTGTAATCTCTCTCTGTGTGTCAAATGAATAAATAAAAAATCTTTAAAAAAAAAAAGTCAAGTTATTCAAAGATAAGTCATTTGAAATTATCTAGTCAAAGGACCAAAATGAAAATAAAAAATATCTATGGGACACCAACAAAAGAAACAAAATATCCATTGTAGAAATCTCTGGGGGGCTGGAGGAGAGTTTAAAAGTCTTCAATGATAGAGGCTAAAAACCTCCTTGACTTGGGGTGAGAAATGGACATCCCAGATTCAAAAGGGTTTCCAAATAGGTTGAACCCAAAAAGGGCTACACTGAGACACATTATAATTAAATGGCCAAAAGTCACACACAAAGAGAATTCTGAAAGCATAAGGAGGAAAGGGACTAGTCACAAATAAGGGGACCCACTACAACTATTAGCAGATTACCCACTCGACACTTTACAAGCCAAATGAATGAAACATTCAAAGTGCTGAAAGAAAAAAGTCAACAAAGAGTACTTTATCCAGCAAAGGTGTCGTTCAGAAATAAAGGAGAGATACGACTTTCTCAAAACAAAAGCTGAGTTCATCACCAGTAACCTGCCTTATAAGAAGTGCTAAAAGACATTCTCAAGCTGAAATAAAAAGACACTGATCACTACAAAAATATATAGGAAAATATAAAACTCGTCAATAAGGAAAAGTCAAATTCGGATTTTATAAGTCATTTACGCTAGTTTTAAAAAGTTAATAAACCTACAAACTGTAACTACAATTGGTTATTGTTATACAATACTAAAAGAAATGTCAATTGTAACACTCATAACCTAAAAGGTGAAAGTAGTATAAAGTTTCCATGTGCTATTGAAGTTGTCAGCATAAAGCAGGATATTTTAACTCTAAGACATTTACTATAAGCCTCGTAACCATAACGGAAAATCTTTTGTATAGTACTACAAGGTTATAAGGTATTCATAACATGATGCCACAAAAAGTCAATCACAAAAGACCACCACGAGAACAAAAGGATCTAAAGGAAACAATCACCATGGCAATAGGAAGTCCTTCTCAATAAACACAAATGGATAAAATTCTCCCAAAAGACACAAAATGGCTGAATGGATTTTAAGAAGATCCAATGATATGCTGTCTATAAGAGAATCCCTTTAGCCGTAAGGGCATGTGTAGGCTGAGAGTAAAGGAATGAAAAAATATATTCCAAACAAATGGTAACCAAAAGAAATCAATTTTGGGGCACCAGCATGGCTCAGTCCGTTAAGTGTCCATCTTCAGCTCAGATCATATCCCAGGGTCCCGGGATCAACTCCAGCATGGCATCAGGCTCCTTGCTCAGCAGGGAGTCTGCTTCTCCCTCCCTTCCCCAGACTCATGCTCATGCACGATCTCTCTCACTCTCTCAAATAAATAAAATCTTTAATTTAAAAAAAAAAATCAGTTTTATCAGAAAAAAATAGAATTCAGCTAAAAATGGTCACAAAAGATAAAGATTATGTAATGACAAAGGGATCAATTCATCAAGAAGCTAAAAATAATTCTAACTATTTATGCACCCAACATCTAAAAACCTAATTATACCCAGTAGATATTACAGAACCAAGGGGAAATTAACCACAATACAATAGTTGAACAATATAATACCCCACACTCTGATCCAGACAGAATTAGTCAGTGAAGAGCAAATGTGAACAATACTATAGAATGTATATATACAAAGTGTACCATTCAGGAGTAGCAAAATACTAATTCTTCTCAAGCACACGTGGAACATTTTCAGGATTTAGCATATGTTAGGCCACAAAACAAGCCTCAAAATTCAACAAGATAAATTTTATCAAGTATCTTTTCTGATCATGATGGAGAGACACTACAAAACAGTAACAAGAGGAAAGCTGGAAAATTCAAATATGTGGAAATTTTACAATACCATCTTGCACAATCAATGGGACAAAGAACAAATGAAAAGGAAAAAAATAAAACTACCAAATGAAAACAAAATCACAGCATACCAATACCAGTAGGATACAGCAAAAGCAGCAGTATGAGGCAAGTTTACAGCAATAAGTGCCTACATTAAACAAGAAATATCCCAAATTAGGGTACCTGGTTGGCTCTGTCATTGAGAAGCTGACTCTTGGTTCAGCTCAAGTCATGATCTCAGAGCATCCAGCTCAGGGCTCATTGAGGAGTTGGGTTGAGGACTCTCTCTCCCCCTCCATTCCTCCCCCAACGTGTGTGTGTGTGTGTGTGTGCACTCTCTCCCTCTCTCTAAAATAAAAATAAATAAATCCTTAAAGAACTATCCCAAGCTGGCTTTATATCTCAAGGAAGGAATAAACTCAGCCCAAATTTAAAGAAATAGTAAGGATTAGAATGGAAACAGAAAATATTTTAGGGGAGCCTGCGTGGCTCAGTGGTTAGGAGTCCGCCTTCGGCTCAGGTCATGATCCCAAGGTCCTAGAATCAAGCCCTACACTGATCCAGCCCTACATCGTGCTCCCTACTCGGCAGGAGGCCTACTTCTCCCTCTCCCACTCCCCCTGCTTATGTCACCTCTCTCACTGTGTATCTCTCTGTCAGATAAATAAGACCTTAAAAAAATTTTTTTAAAGAAAATAATTTTAAAATGGGGGGGAATCATGAAACTAAGAGGTAGATTTGAAAAGGAAAAAAAAAAACAAAAATGACCAACTCTTAAAGAGAGAACACTCAGAATCAGAGAGGACACGTTACAGATGCTACCACCGATACATGGAGGGTCATAAGAGACTAAACAACTATATATATACATATATATATGTGTGTATACACACACACACACACATCAACAAATTGGACAACCTAAGAGAGATAAATATATTCCTAGAAACACACAACTTACCACGATCAAATCATGAAGAAACAAAAAATCTGAACACACCAATAGAGCACTGAAGTGTAATCAATAGCCAAAAATAGCCCAAAGCCAAGACCGGATGGTTTCACTGCGTAACCAAACATTTGAAGAAGAATTAAGTCCCATTTTCCTCAAACTCTTCCCAAAAGACTGAAGAAGTGGAAACACTTCCGAACTCTTTACCAAGCCATCATTACCCTGATGCCAGAGCCAGACAGGGACACTACAAGAATACTATAAGCTATTATCACCAATGAAATTAGATGCAAAAACTCTTAACAAAATACTAGCAAGCCAAATTAAACATTACATTAAAAAGATAGTACACCACAAGTGGGATGCGTCTGACAAAATTCAACATCCATTCATGATAAAAACTCAGCGAACTGGGAATAGAAGCATACCTCAACATAATAAAAGCCATATGACAAGCCTATAGTTCACCTGCACTCAACTGGTTATAGATGGAAAGCTTTTTCTCCAAGATCATGAGCAAGCCAAGGGTGCCTACCCTCACCAAAGCAACCTAGTACTTTAAGTCATAGCCAGAGCAGAGCCAAGAAATAAAAGGCATCCAGATTGAAGAGGAAGAAGTAATGCTGTCAACTATTTATAGAGGATATTATATATAGAAAACCTATATATAGAAAACCTGAAGCCTCCACCAAAAAACAGATGAATTCAGTAAAGTGGCAGGATATAAAATCAACACACAAATATCAGATGCATTCTATACACTAACAATTAACTATCTGAAAAAGAAATTAAACAATCTCATTTACAATAGGATGAAAGTCAATAAAACAGGAATAAATTTAGGGAGGTGAAAGACCTATACATGTAAAGCAAGAGTGAAAAATGAGGACACAAATAAATGGGAAAATGTTTTATGCTCATAGGTAACAATTACTAATGTTAAAATATTCATCCTATCTAAAGCCATCTATAAAGTAAATGCAATCCCTATCAAGATTCCAACCATATATTTTTTTATATAAATAGAAAAACAAAAAAAAAGAAAAACAGTCTTATACTGTTTTTATGGAACCACAGAATACCATGAATAACCAAAGCAATCTTGAAAAATAAAGCTGGAGGCATCATGCTTACTGACTTCAAACTGTATTACAAAGCTACAGTAATCAAAATACTATACTGGATGGGGCGCCTGGGTGGCTCAGTTGGTTAAGCGGCTGCCTTTGCCTCAGGTCGTGATTCCAGGGTCCTGGGATGGACCCCCGCATCGGGCTCCCTCCTAAGCAGAGAGCCTGCTTCTCTCTCTCCCTCTGCCTGCCACTCTGCTTACTTGAGCTCTCTGTCAAATAAATAAGTAAAATCTTAAAAAAAAAAAAAAAAGCCCAACTATACTGGCATAAATACCGATGCATAGCTCAGTGGAAAAGAATCAAGAGCCCAGAAAGAAACCATACATATATGGTCACCTAACATTTGACAAGAAAGCCAAGAATACTTAATGGGAAAAAATGATCTCTTCAATAAATAATGTTGGGAAAACTGGATAACCACAGGCAAAAAAAGAAACCTGCAACTGGACCCCTACCTACACCACTCAAAAATTAACTCACAATGGATTAAAGACATAAATTTAAGACCTAAAACTATAGAACTCCAATAAGAAAATATTAAGGAGAAAGCTCGTGGACATCGTTTTGGGCAATGCTTTTTGGGTAGGACAAAAAAAAGGCACAAGCTATAAAAATAAACAAGTAGGCTTTCATCAAATTTGCACAGCAAAAAAAGCCATCAACAAAATGAAAAGGTAACCTACGGAATGGGAGAAAATATTTACAAACCACATATCTGACAAAAGGTTAATATGCAAAATATATAAGGAGCTCCTACAACTCAAACAGAGAAAGAAATCTTATTAAAAAGTGAAAAGAGAATAAACCTCTATTCCAAAGAGGATAAAGAAGTGGCCAACAGCTTCATGAAAAAGCGCCTAACGTCACTAATCACCAAGGAAATCCAAATCAAAAACCATACCTGGTATTACTTCCTATCTGTTAAAATGGCAGTTATCAAAAGGATATCAAGCGTTAGCAAGAAAGGAGAAGAGGGAACCCTTGTGCACTGTTAGTGGGAATGTAAATTGTTACAGGCACTGTGAAAAATAGTATGGAAATTACTCAAAAAATAATTAAAACCAGAACTACTGTCTGATCTCAGCAGTCCCACTTCTGGGTATGCATCCAAAGGAAATGAAAACCACTCTCTACCCCCACGTTCACAGTATTATTTATGAGACTAAGAAATGGCAAAAAACCTAAGTATCTGTTCAGATAAATGAATAAAGAAACTAGTGTATACATATACATAATAGAATATTACTCAACCATAAGAAAGAAACCCTACCATTTGCAACAGCATGGATGAACCCCGAGGGCATGACGCTAGGTGAAATAAGTCAAAGCTACACAGTATTACTTATATGTGCAGCCTAAAAGTAACAAAGTCCTACAAACAGAAGATTAGTGGTTGCCAGGAGCTGGTGAATGGAGCAAGTGCATGAAGGTGGTCAAAGAGCACAAATGTACAGTTCTAAGACAAGTAAATTCTGAGGATCTAATGCACAACTTGGTCAATCTAATTCTGTATTGTAAACTGGAAAATTGCTCAAAGTAAATCTTAAAGGTTTTTTGTTGTTGTTATTTATCTAAAGGGGTGGGGGAAGGGCAGAGGACGAGAAATCCTCAAGCCGATTCCCCGCTGAGCACAGAGCCCAGGCTTAATCCCAGGCCCCTGACCTCATGACCTAAGCCAGACAAGAGTCAGACACTCAACCGACTGAGCCACTCAGGTTCCCCTAAATCTTAAAAGTTCTGACCGTGGGATTGAGGGTGTGGACTGGTAACTAAGTGAGGTGATAGATGTGTTAACTACCCTTACTGTGGTAATCACTTATATATGCTCCCGTCACCATGTGGTACCCCTGAAGCTAATTAACATTGTGTGTCAACTGTACTTCAATAAATATCCGGGCCATTATAAAACATTAAAAAATATATATATGCATCTATCAAGTCATATTGTATACTCTAAGCTTACACAATGTATATAGGTCAATTGTATCTCAATAAAGTTGGAAAAATATCAAAAGCAAAGAATGAGATCAGTTTCCAGTTTGGTGAGGTTTACCATCTTTTACAGGGCTTGATTATAGCTGCTCTTCCCAAGACAGCTAAGCGTCAGAATATTGGGGATATTCTAACATGAAAGGGCTCCCATCCCCATGGGAAATGTAAAAGGAACCAAAGTGGAAAAAGAAAAGGTAAGAGGACCAGAGACAACACTCTGAGGAAATGAAAATCAGAACAGGAAACCTGGAAAGGAAACTGGTAAAAACTGTCCAGAGAAGAGGACAATCAGAAGGAAAGGAATGTCACGGTAACTAAAGGAAAGAGAAACGCAGACAAGAGGGAATGGTCAGCAGTATGACATATAAGATCTAAACATTAGAAAGCCACTTACAGTTGGGAGGGTAAACATCTGGAATAGCAAGAAAGAACCAAGTACTTTATATTCCCTAGAGGACAGATTCTGAAGGGAATGAGATAAAGGACAGGAGCAAGGGGCAAAGGACACGTGAACTTCCCGTGGAGAGGATGTACATCCCAGGGAAGCAGCATCCCTGGGCCTCTAAGAGGTCCTGCATCCAAAAGGTGACTCCAGCAGAGGAATAGGCTCATGGAAGACCAGGGCAGAAGACCAAAGGATATATCACCAGTGACAAGGAACTGCAGGTGAGACTGGGCACCAGGGGGCACAAAAATGTCACAGGAGAAAAGAATCAGCATTTGTAATTTCCTATACCTGCAAGAGGCAAAACGATCCCCCACGTCCATGCCCTAATTTCTGGTCCTATAAATGAGTTATATTACCTGTTAAAAGGGGACCTTGCAATATTATGTTGGGTCATCCGGGTGAGCCTGATCTAATACATGAGCCCTTAAAAGCAAAGAATTTTCTATAGATGGAGACAAGAGATGCCACAGGAGAAGAAGGCAGAGAGATTCAAAGCAGGAGATAAATTTCATGTAACTGAGAGGTAGGGACCCACACAAAGGATAGGAAAGAGGCCTCCTCTGGGAGCTAAAGTGGCCCCCAGAGGACAATGGGGACCTCAGTCCTACAGTAGCAAGGAACTGGATTCCGCCACCATGAACTTGGAAGAGGTTCTTCCCAAGGCATCCAGTAAGACCCCAGCCAACGGACACAGATCTGAGCCTTGTGAAACCTGAGAAACCAGGTGACTCGACCCGGACTCTGACTTGCAGAACTAGGAAACAGTGTGTTGGCATGTAAAGCCATCAAATCCATGGTAATTTGTTACAGCAGCAATAAAGACCAACAGCACCTAGGGCACCAAGGCCAGATTATAAACACCCTAGACCAGAAGCGTACTCTTATTCCTCTTCTCCTGACCTCCCATCTAGCCCTGGAGAAGATAGTTGCAGTCTGGAGAGTAGCACACAGCCAAGTAAGGCGAAAGAACAGAAGAGGCCAAGCTCAATCCCCAACCACTGCCCTGACTAGAGACTTGAAGATGAGCCAGCCTGTAAGGGAGAAAGGGGGAGTTTTTGGATTAAAAAAAAAAAAAAAAAATTCTACTTAATCTCAAAGGCAAGAGAAAGCTCTGAGGTCCTCCTGGGATTGTACCTAGGAGCAAGAAAGAATAAGCCAAGGGGGCTTGATATTAAGAGGCAACAGCTACAATGATTAAGTCACTTTCAGCTTGTATCTACCAGGCTCAATGCATTCAAAAGCCAGTTAACATAGACCTACAGTGAGTCCAATACTAAACACTGAAACTTGACTTCCAGAAATCAAAGTTGTATATACAAGATGTTCACGTAGCTCTTTCACAAAGCTAGATCCACAGAGAAACCAATAGGGGCTTTCAGATAACAATTCCACTTTTACCAAAAGACAAATGGGAGAAAGAATCCTTAAGTAGTCTCAACATTCATCACTGCTTAAAAAAACAAAACTCGACCCAATCTTGACCCAAAAACCCACTGAAACTATCACCCAGAGACCAAGTAAATCCATTTCCAAAGCAAACGTGAAAGGATTACAAATATTCAAGCATTATACTCTACCTCTCATTAAGTAATCAAGCCAGCACACTGAAGACTATTAAAACAAAGGTTCTGTAAAAACAGTTTTTAACTTTATGTAAAACTTCAATACCTTTGCTAAAGTTAAATAAGGTTTTTAAAATTGCACAATGTCAAAACTAAGAATTTAGACATAAATTTTAAATGGTAGGAAATCCCTGTAGGTGCAAACGCCAAGACATAAAGATTGCAGATTTGATGTGGCTTCTTCGGAAGGACAGAAGTATGGCGGGAGGGGCGCCTAGGTGGCGCAGTTGGTTAAGCGACCAACTCTTGATCTCTGCTGAGGTCATGATCTCAGGGTCGCACATTTAGGGGTTCTGCATTCATCAGGGAGTCTGCTCAAGATTCTTTCTCCCCCTCCATCCTCTGCCCCTCCCCTGCTCTCTCGCTCTCACTCACTAAATAAATAAAAGTTAAAAATTTTAAGAAGTACTAGATAGGTAGTTACAAATAAAAAAAATTAAACTCAACGCTTCATCTAGCATTCTCTACAGACATAGACCAGCTTTAAATTTGTCAAAAATGCAGTACCCTGTAATGCCTGACAAATATCACTCATCTACATTTAGGGAAAGGAAAAGACCTTCAGCTCCAGAACCATCAGTGGATTTTCCCCTATCATGTCTTGTATTGTCACACAATCGAGCAATCAGAAAGGGAAGAAGATCCTAGTCCTCTTTTTTTTCAACAAGACCTTAGTTCTCACAAACTCACTTATTAGCAGACTGGGCAGCCCTGACCCATCAACAATTTCATTTTACTGCTGCTGAGTAAAATGAGTTTGATTGCAAACGATTTTCTGCCAACAGGGATACCTATTTAAGATTTAACAAGCTATCAGGCCCAGTTATTAAATATGTATTGTGTAAACACTTCAAAGGTGTCGATATCCTTCTGCCCTATACATAACTACACACACTGATAGCCTTACCCTTCTCTGGGTAACTTACCCTTTTCAGAATAACTGAAAAATACCTCAAGTAATCACAGTCAGTACAGAATACTGTGAACTATATTCGGTACTCCGGTGGTTGTGCTTTAAATGGCTTGTGGTGCTAAGACGTGGCGTTGTAAACACCTAACATCAACAGCCTCCTCACTCATACTCAGATGGCACCAGCAAATATGACCAAAAAGAAAAACTTAACAAAGTAGTCACCAGGGGATGAAGAAAAGTACAATTCTAGAATCTCCTAGGTAATTTAAGTGAGTGGCTCCACATATGGTACATGGAATGAGGAAGGAGTTATGGGCACTTTATTATCTTGAGTCCTCCAACGTGATGTTGAAGAGAACTACCATTATACAAGCCGCATTAACAGAGGCAAAGGCCAGCAAAATATAAAAGAAAATAAGTGGCATATATACTAATATTGGGGGAAAAAAAGTTTTTTTGTTCAAGTCTGAAATGATAATCAACTCATGGAGATGAAAGAGTTAATAAGGAGTTATAGATGTGTGGTTAATTAAAAACAAGATTAGCACTTCCATCAAGAGCTGACATAATAGGTAAGAATGTCCCAAGCCTAGGGTTCATGCAAAAACAATACTAATGAAATGTGCGCTCAGTGATGAAAAGTTAGGAATCACTAACACTAATTAATCCTACGGAGACACAAACCCGGCATTCTCTCTTTCTGGGGCCTTCTAAAACTCCATGTGTAACACTGAACACAAATACTTGATGAATAGAAAACAAGGTGATATAAAGGTAAATATTTTGTTGATTCCAGCTGAATAATGAGGAGACCAGCTATTAACTTTCTCAAATTTCAAACATATTTTACACTCTAAATAAGTGAATTTCCCTAAAAACTAATAAGGCTGTCAATAACAATATGCGAATAGAGAAAATAAATCCCAAGTTGAAATATTATACAACTCTTCAAAATGGCATACTAAATCCTCTCATAATCGGCCCCAAATTACCATTCCAGTCTAATTTTCCAAACCTCTCACATGTTCTCCCATGAGCTATTTGTACCTAGCTCTGTCTTGGCTCACTGTCATTTCCCCATCTTAAGAGAATGTCCTTTCCCTCTGCTTATTCCAACCCTGTAAGGCCACACCTGCCTCTAAGTCCATCTGCTCTATGAAATCTCCCTAAGCTACTATAATAACCTTTCGGTTTTGGCTTCCCCTGAAGCTAACGAGGTATCTCAAAAATTAATTTCTTCCTGCTCTGAACTTATAAGGAACTTAACCATTAATTACCACCCTCTGGCATTTTTTACTCATTTAATTCTTCAAAATGTTTGTTCTGATTCCTCAGAGATAAGCAACTTGAGGGTAAGAACTATATATGAAGCTATTTAGATGCAATTAGCATTCGTTTTGTGATAAATGACTTTGAACATATTTAAAATAGGGGGTTGTTGGTCGAACTGGGTCACCCACGAGCAGAGTCGGGACCATTTTTGGACCCAACTGAAGGTGACTTCTAACAACACTGTCTCCACCAGAAAAGACACACCCCAAAATGTAAGAGTAAGTTCTAGTCTCCTCAGATATAAATGTTCTGCGACTCTGTGAACCTGGTTATCCTGAGAACTAAGGAAGGAATCAAACGAGAAAAAAAGATGAAATAAATCAGTGCACATAACATACACAGCACTGTGATCATCAACCTCATAGACCACTTAGATAATCTTTAAGACTCAAAATGTACCATTTGATACTTGAGACGGTTTTTATGTATTTTGTACATTACACACACACACACACAACCTACTATGCCAATTGTCCTCTGGTTCTTATTTTTGTAATCCTAAAGCTCCATATGCCTAAAGTGCTATCTTCAATGACATCGGAAATCACCCTATGGAACACAAACCTTACATATTCATTGTTCCATTAACATGATTAGAAGCTAAGGTTTTTACATCAACCTTTTAATGGAAAACAAAAAAATTCTTACCATCATCTTTTCGAAAAGTTCTAAGACTTCATTCTGTGACAGTGGCTTTGGAATGTTTTCCATCACCTCGGAAGAGCAATCATTGCTTGCAAATGCAGTCTTCAGATTGGAAAGCGGAGGTCTCTCTTTCTTGCTCCCTGGAATTCTTATGCTGGCAAATTTGTCCAGCTACAAAGGAAAAGTAGCACATACGTTAACATTTCCTCCAACAATGTTTCTCTAATTGCCAAAATGAAAAAAAAAAACAACCCAGGTTCAATCCCATTATACTACAATTTCATCAGAAGGCATTCAGCACTAGAATCTTTAAGATTTTTAAAAACACAAAAGTTTTCCATAACTATCTTATCTAAACACAGAAAAGAAATTGGGCAACCTCCAAAGATTCCTCCTAATCTTAAATTATAGAATTAAGATTCTAATGGCAGGTGACCTTTGCTTTACAGATTAGCATACTAAGCAGTTTTACAAAGGTAACTGGGCTAATTTAGGGGTTGGCAATCAAACCAATATTTAGTGTCCTAGCTCCCAGCCCCCTTTGTCCAGTGCCCTTTTCATAGAATTCCTAAATCACATTTCATAGTATGCACTAAGAGTTGAATTCTACTTCTATCTCCAGAGCTTGTTGGTCTGATAAATAGCACATTTCTCTTCATTCAGGCTGGTCTGTGTTTGAATTTCACAAGCAGCTATAGAGTAGGATGGCTAAAGCCTTAGAAAATAAAGCTGGGGTTTTTGCTGCGATGGGATTTCTTAAATCAAATAGTTCACCGATGTTTGAAAGTATATAGATATTAGTTTATAAAGCTAATTGTTCATTCATTGAAAATTGCTTGATTTTACAAATTCTATTCCTCACATAAAACCCAGACTCAAAGTTTCAAGTGGTATCAAAAAGGCAAAAAATGTCTTAAAGTAGTTAACAGAAGTGTGTTCAAAAGCCACAATGGTTCTGTGAATGTTCAGTGTAACTATATCTTACACTGTTTTTGCCATAATGTATATAATCTATCGACTTGGGCTATTCATGGTAGCCACTAACCATGTGTGGTTGTTTAAATGTAAATTAAAAATTCAGTTTATTTTTTTTAAAGATTTATTTGACAGAGAGAGATTACAAGTAGGCAGAGAGGAAGGCAGAGAGAGAGGAGGAAGCAGGCTCCCTGCTGAGCAGAGAGCCCGATGCGGGCCTCGATCCCAGGACCCTGAGATCATGACATGAACCGAAGGCAGAGGTTTTAACCCACTGAGCCACCCAGGAGCCCCAAAAATTCAACTTCTTAGTTGCACCAGCCACACGTCAAGTCAAGAGCCACATGTGGCTGGTGGCTCCCCTATTGGCCAAAGCACACATAGAACATTTCCAACAGAAAATTTTCTTGGATAGCACTAGCATAGCCCAGTAAAGAAATGTGATACAAAATACTGAATTTAAAAGGACAAGAAGTCACAGTATTAGTTCACAAAAGAAATAGGATTTAAATAAGATGCAAAGATAATGTTTCTCTTTTAAAACAGATCTTTAAGTTCACTGTGAATATAAAGCCTAGAAAAAATGCCATGTACAACATTCACACATGGTCCATCTAACAGGACCTAAGTCCTGTTATGAAAGTCCTAAGAATACAACAGCGTCCAGTAGGATTTAGAAAGTAGTCACAAAATACCACCACCATTCTCATCCTCATAACAAAAACAACCCAGAAAACCTCCCAAGTTACAGTTACTGTTGTTTTCAACCCATCAGGGGGCTGAGGACATAAGGTAACCTGGAAGGACTACTGGGAAGTGACAAGCTGCTTTGATTCCTGACGAACAGTTATAGACTAAGAAGTTAAACAAGGATTTAAAAAAAAATTTTTTTTTTAATCAACTCTTGACAGCATGGATTCTGGCATGAGAGCCTAGAATTCCACGGAGCCCCAAGTCTACACCCACCTACCGAGGCCTTCCCTCAGGCCTTCACCAACTGCATGGGTTAGTCCGCCAAAACCTGGAGGGAGGGCAAGATGTCCCCAGGCATGAAGTGTCCCAGGAGGCCTCTCCCCAGGCAAAGAGACTGCCCTCCCAAACACTCTGAATTAGGCAAAAGATGGGAGAGAAGCCCCCAGAACACATTCTGGACCTTCAGAGAATAAATGACAGCTGCCACCTGAAGGTTGGGGGCAGACACCAAGTCAGCGAGATCTCTTGAAGAAACTGAAAACACAAAGAACTTTACATTAACCCTGAAAAGGGCATCAGAACTTTAAAGCAGAAAGAGTTCTCCCAGTCTTGAAAACGAATAGTTCATTCGTCAAGCCGAAAGCAGAATGCCAGAATCTCATTCATGCTCAAAAACCTTGAAGGCCCAGAGGACACTAATCAAACTAAAGCAGCACCTTTGCCAAGTTCAGCTCAACGAGACATCCCATGGACTCAGTCCCCCATTCTAGCAGCCTGAAGAAAGGCGCGCCCTTTCTTGGAAGGATTATTTCATGTCCACAGTATTCAAATAAAATATCTGCCATGTAATCAAATACTACTAAATTCATGAAGGACCAAGAAAGTGTCACCCAAAGCCAAAGAGAAGCAGACCTAGAGATGGCCTGGATGATGGACTTATGGATCAGATCATCTCAAAGGGTATTTATAAAAATGCTGAAGGGAGTGCCTGAGTGGCTCAGTCGTTAAACATCTGCCTTGGGCTCAGCTCATGGTCCCAGGGTCCTGGGATCAGCCCCTCGTCGTCGGGCTCCCTGCTCAGCGGGAAGCCTACTTCTCCCTCTCCCACTCCCCCTGCCTGTGTCTCTCTGTCTCCTCTCTCACGAGCGCTCTCTCTGTTCAAATAAATAAATCTTTTTTAAAAAAATGCTGAAGGAGGGCGCCTGGGTGGCTCAGTGGGTTAAAGCCTCTGCTTTCGGCTCAGGTCATGATCTCAGGGTCCTGGGATCGAGGCCCGCATCGGGCTCTCTGCTCAGCAGGGAGCCTGCTTCCCCCTCTCTCTCTGCCTGCCTCTCTGCCTCCTTGTGATCTCTCCCTCTGTGAAAAAAATAAATAAAATCTTTAAAAAAAAAATGCTGAAGGATATAATGAAGAGCAGACACAATGTAGGAGATGGGCAATTTCAGCAATGAAGTCATGGAAATTATTCTTTAAAACCTTTTCGAAATTTAAGACAGATCAACAAACAAAAAATTCATTAGATGAGCTTCAGAGTAACCTGAACACTGCTGAGAAATGAACCGGTGAACCTAAACCCAGACCAACAAAAAGCATGCAAACTGAAACACCAAGGAAGAAGGGAAAGAAAAAAGAACCGAGAACCCAAGGGCTGCGATACAATATGAAGCACTGTAATACAAGCATAATTGAGGACCAGAAAAAGAAAATGGTACTGAAGACCTATTTCAGGAGACAATGACTGAAATAATTGATTTTCTGAAAATCAATTCATGATTACCAGAAGCACAGCCACCGAGTTAGAACACCCAGACCAGGGCGCCTGGGTGGCTCAGTGGGTTAAAGCCTCTGCTTTCGGCTCAGGTCATGATCTCAGGGTCCTGGGATCGAGGCCCTCATCCATCGGGCTCTCTGCTCAGCAGGGAGCCTGCTTCCCCCTCTCTGCCTGCCTCTCTGCCT
>LNAC01000774.1:119490-137358 GCA_002007465.1 Ailurus styani
AAAAAAAAAAAAAAAAAAAAGAACACCCAGACCAACAAGCCCGCACTTCCTAGGCACTTCCCAGTCAAGCTACTCTAAGTCCCAAGTAAAGGGCGAACCATAAAAGCACAGCCAGACGTAGGAAGACACATTATATCCAAGATAAAGAGGACACAAATAACTCATTCCTCACCAGAAACTACAGCATCTTTAAAAGTACTGGGAAGAAAACGAAAGTCATCGTAGGATTCTATAGCCAGTAGAAATACCTTTTGAAAACAGAAGCAAAAAGTAACACTTTCATACAGCTAAAACTTGAGAGAATCAGTCTCCATCAGACTTGTACAGGTCAAAAGAAGTTTTTCAGGCTGGGGAAAAAAAAAAAGAAAGAAAGAAAAAAGGATATCCAATAGAATCCCAGATCTATCAAACGAGGAATAGAGATGTTACTCCATCAGATGTTTATAATTAAAAAAAAAAAAAAGCCGCATTCAACTCAAGTTGAAGATCAAGTGGCGGAGACAAGCTTATAAAGAAGCAATTATATATGGATATAAGAAACGTAGCAAGAGGTATGGACAAACAGTTACAGCAGCAGAGAAAAGGGCATCCAACTTGTTCTCATAAATACTCCTTTACTTTGGAAATAACCCAGAAACATACAATTGTCTCCACTTGATGAGAGGTCCCAAAGTGAGTGACCCTACGTACCTCAGTACCCCAATTCTTGATAGTGGTTTTAAAAAATAAGACCAAAAATTTAAGAATTGGCATTGGTTCCTCCCCGTCTTCTGCATCACTACTTCATTGCTGTAACTTCTCTACAGAGATCAATTCCTGAGCGTTAAACCTATGCTGACTCCACACACCACACAAAGTAACTGAATATATTAAACTCATAATGAAGTGAAATTAAGCAAAACATCATTAATGCAACATCAATATTATAAATGTAAACACGTCAATGAATGGGAATAGTAAGCATAAGCAATTCACAAGCCAATTTGTAAATATATAACCCAATGGTTCCATTTAATTTCGCCACAAACCAAAACTTTATAAGATTCTCTCAAAGCCATTGAGCCCCTTCTGTATTTTATACACTTGTGTTAAGAGCTTGAAAGGCAGCATCAGGCTGAATGCATTTAATTTTTTTTTAAGATTCTATTTGAAAGAGAGAGAGCGAGCGAGGGAGAAAGAGAGCGGACACAGGCTGACGAGGCAGAGGGAGAAGCCACAGGCAGAGGGAGAAGCCACAGGCAGAGGGAGAAGCCACAGGCAGAGGGAGAAGCCACAGGCAGAGGGAGAAGCCGGCTCCTCATTAAGCAAGGGCCCCAGTGCAGGACTCGATCCCGGGTACCTGGGATCATGACCTGAGCTGAACAAATGACAGAGCCACCCAGACATCCCACATTTAATTTTTAAAATAAGGAAACTGCCTGGCTAAATAATAAAAGACGAGCTCCAAAACACTTTTATACATAACAATTTCATAGTATTTAACTTATACAACCACATAAATGAAAAAAATTCCATTATGTTTTTAGAAGTAGAACTGCATTTGTATCAATAAACAGCATCATAATTTATACAACAATAAAATAAATTGACCACACCTCCCCCATATGCTTAGCACCTAAACTCTGGGGGAAGGTTGGATTTTATTCAAGTGGAAAACAATTTCACACATTACCACTAGGATAGCTAAAGGCAAGGTAGGAAAAATTAGCACAAAAAGCCATAGGAGTAGGAGAAAAAGACATACCATCCTCCTATGCTGGAACAGTAAATTGAATTTGTTGAATACCTCAGGCTTAAAGTAAAAGTGTCCCCAGGTATGTGATGTTCTTCTGAGCCCTACAGGTAGATTCCCATCATCTGGGCACTACCAACAAAGCTAGGTACAAAATGAACTTTACCATCAAATAATTTTAAACGTTCTAAAATTGTGGGAGGGCAGGGGTTGGGGAAGGGTTTGTTTTTGTTTCAAGGGACAATGCTGTGACTCCACACAGAAATGGGGGGGGGGTGAGAAACACTATTTTATCTTTCATGGAATTACTCAATTTGCTTGAAGGTACCATGGAACCCAAGAGCAAAAGTTTTAAATGATTTTGTCCATAAATACACAATAGAAATCCCCGTTATGCTGACTAGAAGTTGGTTAGTTTATATTTGGCAATTTCACTGGGAGGTTACGCAACTTGCCTACTTTTCGTTTTACGTGAATTCCCTTAAATTTGAGCTAGAAACACAACCTAAGGAGGGTAACTACACCAATGACTTGCCTTTGTTGAAGAATTGGTTAAACACACAGAAGACTGAGAGAATTCTATTTTAATGCTGTTTGGAGGTGGAACACCACAATTAATATGGCTTCAGATGTGTCTGGGGTGTACGGAGTTTTATAAATTAACATCACTTATCTTCACGGGAAGTTAAGTGAGCACCCTACTGAGTATTATCTCACACTGATAATCAGTAATTACAGTTTAAATAAAATTAATTAAACCAAAAACAGGCTCTAAAAAACTATCTGGATTTTAAGCTATAGTATTACACTGTAATAGTGACAAAGTTCTATTACAGTGTTTTAAATACTAAGAGCAGTGATATTTTTTTAATTTAAAACAAAAGATACTGTAATTATTAGCCATTTTAAATCTGGAAAGCCTGAAAAAGTATCCTAAATGTACTTCCTTAGAACCTCTAAGGAAGTACCTATTTTCATGCAATCCAAGAGAATTAAGCAAATAAAAGTTCATTGTAATTATAAGTCAATTCCATGTGAATGCATGCCTGAAATCCAGAAAAAAATTACTTAAAATTATCTACCAATTTTCATGCAATCTTGTACTATAGTTAAGAAGATGGGACACCTTGGTGGCTCAGTGGATTGAGTGTCTGACTCAAGTCATGATCTCTGGAGGGGGAGTGGTTAGATGGAGCCCCGAATCCAGGCTCTGGGCTCTGTGCTCAGCGGGGAGTCTGCTTTTCTTTCTTTCTCTCCCCCCCCCACCCCTACCTTCCCTGTGTCCCTCCCTGTGGCTTGCGCTCTCTAAAATAAATAAATCTTTAAAAAAAAAGTGTTTTTTCCTTCTCTTAACAGCTAAAATCACTTGGCTTTTTAACTTTATTACTAAGCAACTTGCTGATTAAAAAACGGGCTCCTGAGTCAAATCTGAATCCTGCCCAGCCACCTGCTTGCTGTGTCACCCTAACGAAGCTATTTAAATCTTTCATGATAATACTTATTACCACGAGTTGTTAATAGGAAATGAAGTTGCTTCTCACCTTTCAACTTTGTTAAAAGGCCTGAAATGCCTTCGGTGACCACTCTATGAAATGGATCCCACACTCTCCATTATCACCACACACAGTTTATTCCCTTTTTATGTCCTTTCACAAGACTTATGAAAACATGTAATTTCTTCATTTATTTTGAAAAAGTTGATGGTCTCTTTCCCACTAAAATATAAGGGGCATGCTAGACAAACCATCAACCGTCTTAGTCACTGTGGTAGCCAGTCTCTAAGATGGTCCCAAATAATCCTGACTTACATAAACAGTAGGATACTGTGGAAATTATTGAGTGTGGTTTCCAAGACCAGATCATAAAAGACCTTACAGCTTTTGTCTTGCTCCCTCTTGGATCACTCATTCTGGGGTATGCCAGCCGCCACACCAGGAAGACACTCAAGACCTAGGGGAGGTCCACATGGCAAAAAACTGAGCTAAAAAAACTAGAGGCAGAGAAGCCTCTTGCCAACAGCCATGTGAGTGTGCCATCTCAGAAGCCCATCTGAGCCTTCAGATGACTTATATAGCAACAGAGGACTAATAGCTCCTGAGAGAGTAATACTTTTATATAGCTCGAGCCAACATCTTCATTATAATCTCATGAGACTCCAAGCCAAAGCCACATACCGAAGCAACTACCAAATTTCTGCCCCTAGAAAAAGTGCAAGAAACTAAACGTTTGCTGCTTTAAGTCACTAATTTTGTGGTAAGTGTTAACATAGCAATGGAAACCGTTACAGTCACTGCTTTATGTTCAGCCTATAGCACAGAACCTAGCAGATAGCTAGCAATCAAGTAACAGGTGAAGGTGTAAGTGAATGAGCAATTACTGGATAAAATATATATATAATATATAATATATATATATAATATATATATAAGATACAGTACCGTCCCTCAAGAGGCTCACCACTTGAAGGAAAAAACATGAGAATCTACTATAAATAAAGGTAAAATACATAGATGCCCCCAAGAAAAAATCATAAACCAAGTAAATTAGCAACAGACAGGAACAAGTAATTAATTCTAGGGTGAGGGCACCTCCACAGAGGCTTGGAAAGAGGACACGTCAGGAAACCCTGTGAGGCTGATGGGAGAATTATGGAAGATGCCACACATTGATGGCCCAAAGACATGCTTGTCCGTTTCATGGCCTTTACTAAAATGCTGGTGACATCAGTATTACCAAGAGAGAACACTGTCAGTGAGAAATTGGCCATTCATCGTTGCAGATGTGAAGAGCTAACCATCCCAGTGTGAGGCCACAATCCTAGCACTCAGTAACAATTCCCACCAAGCCACCCACTACAGCACTCTAACTTTAACAGCCCTCAGTGTTAGAAATGGCCCTTCCTGGCCTTAAATTTAGGTTTTAGTGAAATTATAAGACGTTCCTTTGCCAGAGGCTTTGAAAAGAAAGTTTATCATCATGCCCCCACCCCAGAAATGTGCCTACCTACAGTAGTTGATTCACATTTAAATTTCATAGGGTATCTTATTCAAGGAGAAGCACACTTACTAGGTTATTAAAATTCCTTGAAAGTAAGTTACAATATGCAGTACGCCTTCTACAGTCAACTTGCGGAGCAGCCAGTAAAGAGGCCCATGCAAGAAAGAACAGAGGCAACCAACAACTACCAGCACCAACTTCCCAGTCAGAAGTGAACACCCTATAAATGGATTCTCCAGCTCCATCAAGACTTCACATGACTACAGACTGAGCCAATGTCATGCTTATAATCTCATGAAAGACCTCAAACCAGCAATATCCCTCTAAGCTGCTTCCAAATTTTAGACCCAAGAAACTGAAATGTTGTGTATTTATTATTGTTTTAACCCATTCAGCTTTAGGATAATTATATAACAAGAGTAATGCAGCGCTCCTCATAGGATACTTTTAAATGCTTAAAATAGATATAACAAAAACAGTGCTGTGAAAATATTTTAAAACTTTATAGTCCTAGGTCTTCATAAACTCATCATAGAACCTGAGGTAATGGGAAATCTGATTTCAACAGTGTTGAACACAAATGACCTTTTGAAGTATCTTCAATCACTAATGTGCTTTGAACATATCTGTTTTTTGTGGTATAATAAATTCATAGGTCAAATCCTACTGTATGTTTGGAATGTTTTGTTTTCACCTACATTCATAATTTAAAAAAAAACTAAGTTTTACTTAGAGTAATAAAAATAAAGATTTAATTTTTTTTTGTTGTTCAAGTTCAAGGACACCATGAATTCTACTATAGATCCTGGCGGTCCATGGCCTGCAGTTTAAGAACCCCTGGTAGGTATAGAATAACGGAAATAGGGGTGGAAAGGTAAACAACTCAAGTTCTAATGCCTTTCATGCATTGTTGGCAGAAACTACAAGACCTCAAGTTGAGACCAACCAGGAGAACTGTAACAGAAATGCTCAATAAGAGCTGGAAGCTTTTGAAGGAAGAAGCCAACAGGAATATAAAGACTTCAAAGAACATCTAGGTTTCAATTAGAGCAAGAAGGAAAACAAACATTCAAAGACAGACTTTGACTGTCAGTGGGCAAAGTAGGAGGGCTTCAGAAGATCGGAGGAGTTGGGAGAGGATGTCAGAGAAAAAAGAATAAATGGACCTGGATGGGGAGAGAAGCATCTAGGTGCTGATATGGATTGACTATGACTTCTGATTTTGACTTACATCAACAGAAAAGTCATCTGAATTGTAGTGACAATGAAAATGAATAAGGAAACAAATCATGAAACCATATAGACCAACTCTTCTTAAATCATCTCTCTGTCCCTACTGTCCCTGTCCTACTTCTGGACACCTGAACAACAGCCACAGCCTCCTCACTTGCCTCTAGATCTGCTCTGTCCCTCTACCTCCAACCACTCTGAGCTACTCACTATACTGACATCATTTTGATCTTACGGAAATGCAAATCCAATACTGCCCCTCACTCCTATACTTAAAACCTTTCAACTTTGCATCCCCATTACACAGAGAAGGACATTCCAATCTTACCATGGCTCAAGAAGGTCCAGCTTGATCTGAACTGCACTTTCACTCCAGGGATCCTCTTCACTCCACCCCTCTGACATTGTAGGATCCAGATGTAATGAAAAAGCCAGTCTCTTAAAACCGCATGTTGTTCCTTGTACCTTAAACGTAACCACAACCACAACTCCTATCCCATTCCCTTAATCTGGCTCATTTCAACTCCATCTTCAGCTCTCAGTTAACTACATCTTAAGCAGGAGCCTTCCTGACTCAAGACTGGGCAAGATGCCCACAAGTCTGGTGCCTGCCATTACGTAGTAAGAACGCTATTCTGAAACTACCTCTATCATATGTTTACTCAACCAAGGTATAAGAACAGGATTATTATTATTTTATTCACTATTGGACCTACTCCTGAAACTCAGCATGGTCCAAAGCATATAGTGGGTGTTTTATTCATGGTTGTTAAATGAATAATAAGTAGCTTTCTATCTTCCATATCTGGGATACAAGCCATTGTTTCTTGCTTTGCCAATTCCTTCCCAACAATATCAGGAAGAACTCCAAGTGTTATGCCTTTTATATACTGAGAATAATCTATACTTTTCCCAACTATACTATACTCTGAGTATTAGTCCCCTAGACTGAACACGACCTTGAGTTCTGTAATGCAACACCAGGTGGGAAGAAATACAGCCACTCGAAGGAAAAGACAGTCACTTAAAAAGAATATTCAAAACAACCCCAAAGTTATACCTACTCAAATCTTTAAGTACAATTCTAATTTCTTATATGCAAATATTAATACTATATACAAAGGAAACATAAATTAGCTCTGTAAATATTACACTTTTTAGAAGACATAGATGAGTAATAATACCCATAAACAAAAGTCCCACCAAAACATCGACAATTGCTTTCTACTTGCCAACCCAACATTTCCATTAGGAATCCATTCAGTTAGTACCCAGGAAGTAAAATCATCAGAGTAAAAAAAATTACTACAATTCTTGCCAGCTTAGAGTCAAACTTGTGCTTCAGAAGTAGCTGAAAAGTCACCTTCTCTACCATGTCTTCTCCCAACATCAAAGTGGATTTCACCACTTCCAATGAACACTATATACAGTGCAATGGGCCTGGAACACTATTATTATATATCTATACAACTATAAACCATATACACATCTGCTTCACCACTGTTCCCAGAGGCACAGTCATATTTATCTTTGTATTCCTGTAACAGTGCTAACCACTCAAATGCTTAATGAATGAAGGGATAAAAGGATGAATAAACAAGTCTGCACACCCACTACATCTTAGTATATTCAACTCTGAGAGCTCTTGATCTTATTCCCAAGTTTCTACTGATTTGAGTAGGAGCTCTCTAAACTATCCCATAAATATTTAAAGATTCTAAGACAGTACTTAAGTGTTACTACTGAAAACCTAAGTACAGGAAGCTCTAATTAACTCATATTAATGGGCTCAGGAAGGTTCACCTGACTTAGTGAATAATTTAAGCTTATAGAACTTATTTGCTGTGTTTTACCACATACATTCAGTTGTCCCAGGCCATGCTGGTTTATCTACTTTACATAGAAGAATTTCTCTTGACTATATCATTTCAAAGAAAAACTGGAAAATACCATATTCTTTGTATTATTCATGGTTTTTAAACCTACCAAGGAAAACAGAAGTTCATAAAAATGCAAGATGAACTTAAATTATAGTATAGAAAGTTTTATGTCCTATTAGGCCAATAAAGAAAATCTAAGTAATTCTTTTAAGTTAAGCTCTTTTTTTAAAGTTGATGATTTATGTTCTGTTAACTGACTTGTATGGCACATAATCAGATAAAATGATTATTTTCTTTCATAAGTCCAATTAGCCTATATCCCACAAGGGATGTCACATCTAGGTAGGTGTAAGAATAGTCTGCAGGTAGACCAAATACAGTCCTGTCAAGCATATTCATCTGGGCAACTCATCTTTGAGCAGACCAGTCTCACAAAACACACTCAGGAACATGCCAGAGTCATCTGGTAGCTGTTACATCGGGTTAGTCACAAGGCCCTCAGAGAACAGTGAAAGCTTCACAAAGCACTCATCAGAACCCACATCCACGTGTTACCTTCAATGGCTCAAAGACCACATTCCTGGTGGGGAAATTTGAGGGGAACCAGAGAAGTCCCTACTTATATATCTGGGAGCAGACTTCCATTTATAGATCTCTGAAATAATTTCCATACAGAGTTTTTCCATGTCTTTCGCAATTAAAAAAAAAAAAAGATTCATATCCTTTACCTGTTGACATCTTTCATTCACACACATCACTATTCCTTCGGGATAAAGGTTTCTTAGTTTTATTTACTGGAAATACTAAAATTAACTCATTTCTAATTACAGAACACTTCTTAGAATGTTTTTACAATTATAATTCTCAGAATTAAGATCTGTGATTAGGATAAAATTTTTCCTTATCAATTTAAAGGTCAGAAGTCTCATTTAATGACTTCAAGGGGGAAAGGCAGAAAACAAGAAAATATACTTCAAGATTTTATACTGGCACTCTCAGTGGAGAAAGGAATAGTATTTAATAGCAATATAACTCTCTTGGTAAAGACCATGTTCTCTGGAATCAGTCTCCCAGTTTTTTCTCACCACCCCATGACATTGTACAAGTTATTAAATCTCTCTTGCCTCAGTTTCTCCATCTTTCAAAATGGGAATGGTAATTTTCACAAGTTTCTATGGGGGCATTAAATATTTATAAAGCTAACATTTGGAACACTACTTAGCACAAAGCTAACAATTATAGTGTCTTTATGTTGACTAAGAAATGCCTATCAAGTTAGAGAGGCAGAGTCCTACCATAAAGGCCTCATAGGTCATATTAAAGAGCTCAGGCTTGACTTATAGATAACAGGTGCACCTAAGCAGTTTCAAATGAGGTAAAATATGGTCAGAGAGATAATTTAAATGAGTCAGTCTGGTATGCAGTAAGGTGGCTTTTCAGGAAGCAACAGAAAGTTGCTTGAAAATCCTGACAAGAGATAAGGAGCCTTGTGCTCTGATAGAAGGAACAGAGAGAAGGAAATATATTCTCACAGAAGCTAGCCTCTTGATTTCTTGAATCTAGGAACAGAAACAAGCATAAGAAGAAAAAAAGCCAAAGGCTTCATTTGGGGCATGTAGAGTTTCAAATACAGATGAGACATCCATACGAAGGTATTCAGTAGGCCAATGCAGTAATAGATCACAACCTAAAGGTCATAGACAAAGACATGGACTAAGGGGATCACCCCAGTCCAGTACTATATACAGAGGAGAGCAGTGGCTGCAGGAAAGAAACCTGATAAATAATAGTTTAAGACAGGCAAAGTAAAACCACACAAAATAGAAAAAGGTCATAGGGATACAAAATCAATAAAGTTTGTGTCCCTCGAGCCAAAAAGTATTTGTTCAAAGAGGAAGGGAATAACTTTATCAAGTATAGCCAATAAATCTAGTAAGTTTCCAAAGACTACAATTTAATGAATATTACTGGGAATAAAAGTAGTCATTTCATAATGATGAAAGATTTACTGCAATCCCAAGTGTATACGCACTTAATTGCACAGCTTTAAAATATATGGAGCAAAACTTACAGAACTGAAGAGAAATAAAAATCCAAAATTATAGTTGGAAACTTCCCACTTCTCTCTCAATAATTGTTAGAACAAGTGAACAGAAAAATCCAAAATATATGAATAACACTGTCGACCAAGAGGACTTATAAACCAATTCTAAAACAAGCAGAATGCACACATACCATTCACAAAGACAGACCACATTCTGGGACAGAGAGCAAGACTCAAAACTGAAAATGACTGAAGTCACACAAACTATGGTCCCTGGCCACAAGAGAATTAAGTTTTAAGTCAGTAACAGAAAGATCAGGAAAAACCAAATATTTAAAAGTTAAACACAGATCTAAAAACCAATGGGTTAAAAAAGAAATCAACAGGAAATTAGAAGATATTTTGAATATTCAGAATATGATACAGCCAAAGTAGCTCTCAGAGGAAAATTTATAGTGTAATTTGTTTTAATATTAGGAAGCAAAAGCCTCAGAAGAATTATGTAAGTTTCTACCTTAAGAAATCATAAAAAGATTAAGGCAAAAGGAAATATAAAAGCAAAGTTATTATCCAGAAATTAATGAAACCTACAGCTATTTTTCTGAAAAGATCAATAAAATTGACAAATCTCTATCCAGACTAATGAGCAGAGGGGAAAAAAAATAATGGAAAACAAGTTATCAGACAGAAAGGAGAAAAAAAATCAATAAAGATCCTATATATAAAAGGATACAGAAATATGAAAATGTAATTCAGAATACAGATATGAAAAAATTCCTTGAAAGCCCCAAGCCCACTCAAGAATAACTTGAGTGGCCCTATACCTTGTGATAGACATTACAAGATAGGAATGACAAATAAGCACAGTAAAAGATGCTCAACATCATTAGACATTTGGGGAAACAATTTGTCAGTTTCTTAGAGTCATAGTTACCACCTGATTCCCCTTCCAAAATGTAAACAGGTCCACAAGAACTATACTCAAATGTTCACAGCTTTACTCAATTCCCAAAAACTGGAAACCCAAACCACTGAATATAGAAACTGTAGTATGACCAAACAATGAAATACTACTCAGTAATAAAAAGAACAAATTTCTGATACACCAAAGCACAAGATGGATCTCAAATGCGTTATGCTAACTAAAAGAAGCCAGACATTCCATTTATATGAAATCCTAGAAACTGAATTGTGTAGTGCGGTAAGAGGATTCATGATTCCCAAGAGCCAAGATGGGGGGAAAAGGGAGGTTGCTGACGGCAAAGGGCACAGAGGGAATCTTTTGAGGGGGATGGAAAGCTTTTATATCATAATCATCGTGTATACATGATTGCATACATTTGTCAAAATTCATCAGATTACACCCATAAAATTGGCACCTTATAAGTTAAATCCTTCCTCCAAAAAAAAAAAATAATAATAATAAGCCTGTTCCTACCTCTACCACTACTAGTACGGTGAATGCATAGGTCACCGAGCACACTGGCAGTATTTCTCCCTTAAAAAGCTCCATCAGCACCAAGGCTCCACAGCTAAATGAGTCCTGCTCATTCACACCGCTAGTAAGTGGCAGAACTAGCACCTGAACCCAGGCTTCCACTTTCAACTACAGGTCCTAAAGTGAAGAGCAGACACTTGGAGAGACCAGAGGACGTCAACGTTCAATTTCTTCCTGTTTGCCTTTTCCAGCCGGGCTCCCCTCAGTGCTCTTGTCTCAATCCTTTGTCTCTACGTGGAAAGGGCTCTTTTCAACCCAGGTATAGACAATGGATCCTTGTAAACTAAATGACTTTTTCACCTTGCATTGCTCTTTATACATCATGAATGCTCAGGTATTTGTAGAACGAACACGGTTTCAAGTATATAAACTCTGTCCAGGGATCTAACACCATCGCAACACTTCCTTCCCACAACTGGACAGTGTCCTATGAAATTCTGACTGTAACTCAAGAAATAACCTTGAAACATGAAGTATTTTTGTAGGCCTCCACACAGCAACTTAAAGAGGTGGGTTTTTAATATTAATGCTTCCCAGAAGGTTTCAACTTAATGTTTCTAAAATATTCAAACATGTGACTACAGCTGACACCATTCTTATGCACCTTCTCTCAAGTTCTGCCCAAAACATGCTATTTACACATTAAGAAGTTCTAAATTGGGGTGCCTAGGTGGCTCAGTTGGTTAAGCATCTGCCTTTGGCTCAGGTCATGATCTCAGGGTCCTGGGATCAAGTCCCGCTTCAGGCACCTCACTCGGCAGGGAGTCTGTTTCTCCTTCTCCCTCTGCCTGCCTCTCCCCCTGCTTGTACTCTCTCCCTGTCAAATAAAATTTTTTTTTTTTTTAGATTTTATTTGACAGAGAGAGAGAGAGAGACAGCTAGAGAGTGAACACAAGCAGGGGGAGTGGGAAAGGGAGAAGCAGGCTTCCTGCTGAGCAGGGAGCCCGATGCAGGGCTCAATCCCCGGACCCTGGGGTCATGACACGAGCCATAAGGCAGACGCTTAATGACTGAGCCACCCAGAAACCCCTAAATAAATCTTAAAAAAAAAAAGTTAAAAGTACACATGCAACATATATGTTGTGTTGTGGCCACATTTAATTAGAAAACATTGGCAGCACACACCAAAGCATCCATGGCAAATGCTTCCCTGAGCTCTAACTCCCCAGAAACAGTTTACAGAGGCCCCAAGATACCCAGTTACCCTTCCCTCCTTCCCTCCAAGTTCTGCACTGCTGTGTAACACAGCGTGTAAGGCTCAACTGCAAATGCATCACATCACCCCACTGTCTATACATTGGGAAGTATTTTTAAAAGGGGTGAAAAAGGGACAGAAATGAATCCAGCAGTTCAACACACTTCGGCTTAAGCAAAACTCAGAACTCTATGAGGAAAGTAGAGAAGGTGTAATTAGTCCCGCTTTACAAGTGAACAATCAAATTAATTGATTTGCCAAGGTCAAAGAGCTAAGAGGTGAAGTTCAGTCTTTCCACAAGAGTTTCCGGATTCCTCAGGCAATGCTCTTTCCACCGTGCATCAATGAGTAAGGTTTGCTTTTCAGAGCTTGTTATTCGAGAGAACCAGGCTTCTTCTCTAAGCTCCACAGCAATGCATTCGGCCGCCTGCTTGATCCTTCCCTGGACTTGAGCCCTGGCCTATTCAAGAGGCAGACTAACGTACAAGAAGAGAAGCAAGCAGTAAGAGCTGGGGAGGCCAGTCAGCTGGTAAAAGGGACGAAAGCCAAGGAGCAATCTAGAAGAAACTGTCATGTGCAAAATGAAGATAAAGGCAGGGGCAAGGCATCCAGGCAGGTGGTCAAAAGTCTGACAGTAAGCTGTTTTTTTTGTTTTTGTTTTGTTTTTAAAGCTTCATTACCCTGTGCAAAGGCAAGGGCCCATCTCTGGAAAGCCAAACCAGGACCAAAAGCTATCCTCAGGTCCAAAGGAAACCACAATACTAGGCAAGTAATCAAAACCAGATTCGTTCTTTTATTCCTTCAATGAAAAACTAATGAAAATGCTCACCATGTACCAGACAACATCCCTGGAAGTAATTAACATTTGTCTCTTCCTTGAAAATGTTTAAACTGGTGAGGTCATAGAGTGATATACTGCTTTGATAAAAATACCACACAAGGCACTATGGTAACCTCCCAAAAGTTCTGACCTTCCCAAGCCCAATTACAAGGATGAGGGGAGAGCAGAAAACGGAGGCAAAAGGGAGAGAGAAGACTACAGTCTTCACTGAGGAGGAGCCCATTTATTACCATAAAATCAGAGTAAGATGGCTTCCAGAATGACTTGCTAAAGCCACTCTGGAAAAAAAACAGGACTGTTTCTAGGGTAGAAGCTGTGGGTTGGCAATGTGCAAGGTCAGTCATAACAAGGGTAAGAGCAGCAGCTCAATGAAAGGAAAAAAATGTATAGTGCCCATAAAATATGAACAAACCTCACATGTCCTAGAATAGCACTCAGCAATAGAAAGGGACAAAGTAGTGATACAAGCTACAACATGGATAAACCTTGAAAACATGCAAACTGATCTCTTGTGACTGAATGCTTTCATTTATCATGACTCCATCGATGGGAAACATCCAGCAGCAATAATGTATAGATTATGTAGCCTGGCCATTGCCTAGGGCTGGCAGAGCTGGGGGTGAGTGGGGAGTGACTGCTTATAAGTAGGAGGTTTCCCTTTGGGAGATGGAAATGTTCTAAAATTGATTGTGGTGATTTCTGTACAACTCTGAATACACTAAAAACCATTTAATTGTACACTTTATGTGGGTGAACTACATGCTAGATGAACTATTTTAATAAGGCTCTTACAAATTTATCCTTGTACATTCTCATGGACGTTAAAACAAAAAAATTGCAGATAGTTTTATTATCAGTCATAAGCGGCCAGCTGAAGGCTAAGGCAGCACAGCAAGCATACGGGTTCAGGGCTTTGTAGAACAAGATTCAAGCCCCAGCTGCACGTGCTTGGGCAAACTGCTTACTTAACCTAGCTGACCCTCAGTGCAACCGAAGGCCACGATGAGGACAACATCCTCCTTGCAGGTTAAGAAATTACATGTGCTCTATGTAAGCGCTCCGTATCACTACAACTTTCTAAATGCTATTATATGAAAAACGTTATCCAGAAAAGCTTACATCAACCTTCTTTTCTTAGATCTTACTCAGAGGAATAAAACAGAACATTCTAATTGAATTTCTTCAATCCTGCATGTCCAGATCTACATTTCATTCAACTTCACATGTCCACTTTATCCAAGTACCCAAGATGGTATTTTGGGTAACAGAAGTGCTAAACAGTTTTTTGAGGGCTTACTATGTTCCAGGCACCGTTTCATATTAAAGATGAATTTGAACTAAAAACCAAGTCAACAGGTCATTGTGCTTTCTCCTATGTTTTTTTATGATTATTTGGATGGACCTTGTTGCTGTTCTTATTATCCTTTATCATTAGCTAAGAGTTACATTCAAAAATCTATTTCTCAAAAACATGTACTTGAACATAAGAAATCTGTAACAGTGCTATAAAGTGTTCATTACTGATAAGCAAGCCTATTATCAAAAGGCAGAATAGGAAGGCATATTCGGTTCTCTCATTTTTGAGCAATATTTTTTTTAAATACATGCATGAGATTTTAGTCTGGTTTACTTTAATTAGCAGCTACATATTTCAAAAAAGCTGAATGTCTTTAGCTATTTTTTTACCTCTTTCTGAAGTGTGCAATTCATCCCCAAAGAATGAGAGCTGATTTGAATGATTCGAAGTTGACTAACAATTTGTAATTAAACAAATTTTTTAAATTAACATATCAACTAGTTCCTCTTACTATTTAAAAGCAAAAAATGTCACGTATTTTTTTTTACCAGTTCTGCCTCTTATTTTAGCACTATAAAAAACAGCACATTTCCAAAACATGCAGGTTTTTAAGCAGTTTCAAAGGTGTTAGCATAGCACGCCATCCACGTTACATGGTTAGTTAAGATTCACAACAGAAGAAATGCTGAGCATAACCTTACCATATCATCCGTCAATGTCTTAATATTTAAATGCTGCAAATAAAAGAAACCAATCATATCAGTAATTTATAACAGCTTTTTTTATTTTAGTTAATAGAATACATTTAAAAATTCCACAGTGCTAAGTTGATCGTAATTAAATTCCTGATAGTCTAATAAAAATGAATTATATATTGCTTTAATCACCTTCTCAAGAAGATGGACAAAAGGTACCCTGAATGTGTAGTTTCAAACATTTGTCAAGATTTCTTGGACTTGCAAACCTGACAAACTAGAAACCTGTGCTACAACAAATACCTATTCCCAATTAACAATATTTGTTACCATTAAGTCTATGGACTTAGAACACAATGGATAGGGAGATTTAAAACATAAAAAAAAATCTGAACCACAAGACAGTGAAACTTTAAATCTACCATTAGCATGCAGCGTAGTAGATAATGAAGTACTTTGCTGGCTTAATTAACTTAAACAATTCTAGTAACGAAGAGAGTACTGGAATGACTATTTGCATCTTTAACATCAGTTTGATTTATCACCAGTGGTGACAGTAGACACTTTTCAATTTCATTGCTAGCTTCTTTGAGAACCCTTTTGCTGATTTCCCTGCTAGACAAACATAAGGCCACTTTGGAAAGTGAATAAATTAGTTTCTTGCAAAGTGGTGTTCAAAAGAAAAAATATTTAGGGGGGAAAAGACAACCAGAAATCTAAGTTTTATAAATTCCAGAATCAGGCAAGATTTTGTATTCAAGGATCTGGAATCCATTTCCAGTGCTGCCTCATCTTATTCAATAGCATTAGACCATTTACAAGGGCAGAGAAAGGGTCAAGTGCATTCCTAAATAGATCCGATTTTATAAGTATTAAAAAAACATGTATAAAACCATCATCTAACACCCTGAGTGGCACTAAATTCAACATGGACGGGATGAAACTTGTCATTCATGTTTATATACCGGAATACACCTTTATGCTCATCAGTCTATCTCAGGGACGATTCAGATTAAAAAATTATGCTAAGTAAATCACAATCCCAGATTCTCTTGCTCTTTGACCAAGACATTCCTTTCTCTGGCAAGGAACACAGCAACTGGAGGGGCCCAGAATGAACTTTGTGTATAACCAAAGTTGAATAACTAACCGACACACTTATTAGCCACACCACTGGGTTCTAGCCTAAACGTTCTGTTAAATTGGGAAGGATAGTACTGAATTAACAGGATTAGTATTTAATCCTGGGCTAGAGGTGGTCTTCGATATTACCTTCAGCCCTTGAAAATAACAAGCACAGAAGTCCTGAAGAGTGGGCGTACCCCTGGGCAGAACTGTTAAGATTTCTGAGGTACTTATGGCCAGAGTCTCCTCCCAGAGGCCATTACTAGAATTAAACGCCAGGCTACATGGCTCTCAAGTTCCCAGGAAAATGAGCAGTAGAAAGACTATGTGGGGTACCTCTCCCTCTAACTGCCTGATGAATGTGCCAATGTCCTGCCAACAGATTTTCAGTCCATTGCACGTGGTTAACATATCTCTATTCTTTGGCTAAAGATACCACCCCAATCACAACGGGCATCACACCTGAAAGGGGTCCTTCCACATTCCTCTCACAAGACAAGAGGAATATAGCCAACTACCAAGACAACGGCATTCTAGGTGGCCTGATGCTTAAAAAAGTCAGGCCACAGAAAAAGGATCCAGCTGGAATCCTGTTTCGAGAACTACGCCATGGTAGAAAGAAAACACCTTCTTCAATGAAACAGTCCTAAATACCAGTTTGAGTTGCCTTAGGAAAATGCCATAAAAAACGTCGAGGGAATGGAAAGAAGAAATTTTAAAAGTAACTAGAGCAGAACCCACACAAGATTCAAGATCTAAAGACTGCATAAAAGATACAGAAAGTACAGTACCAGACAGGAAAAGGGGGGGGGCGCTTTAGGATGCAAAATATAGAAGATGTAAATACCAGCAACAACATTTTTTGTAAAAACTTCGAAGGCCTGAAGCTGCATGGCCCTTTCAAGTTAGAGTTGAACTCATAACTCAGAATAGAATAGTCACACTTAGGTAGAAACAAGGTGCATAAGATCCATTTTTTGGTCATAACTTCTTTAGATCCTGAAACCATCTCACTGAGAATGTGTAGCTTTAGGGGCGCCTGGGTGGCTCAGTTGGTTAAGTGTCTGCTTTCAGCTCGGGTCATGATCCCGGAGTCCTGAGATGGAGTCCCACTGGGCTCAGCAGAGAGTCAGCTTCTCCCCTGCTCATGTGCTCGCACTCTCTCTCTCTCTCCCTCAAATAAAGAAAAACTTTTAAGAAATCTAGTGTTGGGCGCCTGGGTGGCTCAGTGGGTTAAAGCCGCTGCCTTCGGCTCAGGTCATGATCCCAGGGTCCTGGGATCGAGGCCCACATCGGGCTCTCTGCTCAGCGGGGAGCCTGCTTCCTCCTCTCTC
>LNAC01000774.1:138425-221757 GCA_002007465.1 Ailurus styani
CTGTGTCAAATGAATAAATAAAAAATAAATAAATAAATAAAAATTAAAAATCTAGTGTTTTTTTTAAAGATTTTATTTATTTATTTGACAGAGAAATAGCACAATTAAGCAGAGCAGCAGGCAGAGGGAGAGAGAGAAGCAGGCTCTCTGCTAAGCAGGGAGCCCGATGCAGGGCTCAATCCCAGGACCCTGGCATCATGACCCGAGCCGAAGGCAGCCACTTAACCAACTGAGCCACCCAGGCGCCCCAGAATCTAGCTCCTAAAAGGACTCCATTGGTTCAATGTTTCAGTTTTTTAAAAACTATATAGGCACATATGCGCACCCAGTTACCAGCTAGCTATTTACAATCTTCTACAAAAAAGAACATGTGATGAATCATGACAGAATTATAAAGCAGGGGTAAGAAAACTCAAAGGGATCCAAGCGCAGGGAGTTAAACAGTTTGAGAGAAAAGCAAGAGGCCAAGCTCATGTTCCTTATTCCTTCTCTGGAAAGCACTTGCTTATCGATTCTCCCCACTACCCACACCACAATCCAGAGAAGCCACTAGGGCAGGAAGTGATGGCAAATTCAGTCAGGTCCTGTACCTGTGCCACAGGACCGCAGGTAGTGACTAACAGAGTAAAGAGCTGGAAAACCAATCTGAAGACTTTGGTTCCTACTTCAAAACAGAGAAGCCAGAATAAGTTTCACCTCAAGATTTAGCTTGCAAAAAAACAAATTACATAGCTATTTGTTTCTATGCATGCAATCTGAAAGAGACTACAAAAGACTCACCAGCATTTAAAAATGTAAATAGATCTAAGCATGAGGAATTTTCCCTAAAAACTGAGATGTCCAGTCCCAATCTACTTCAAATATGACCCAAGAAAAAAAAGAGACTCCTTACATTTAAGAGGTACAGTTTTATCAAGTGGTACCCTTTTGTAAGATATTTGTAAAGTTAATATTAATTCAAGTTTTCTGTGAAGTGGACATTAAGTCGACGTTTAGATCACAGACTCCTAAAAAGTCGAAGAGGCAGGGGAGAGAAAATCCTGGACATAAAACCCTCAGATAATTCTGTGGGGTTTCGGCCTTCTTGTAGTAGATATAACACTACAAGGGTGACATCCTTAATTAAAAAAAGAAAAGAACTTTATTATAAAAAGTTACTGCCTTTTTACTGCTACTCGAAGGTACTGTTTATATGTCTGGTTAGCCAAGACACTTAAGAAATGTAGTTGTTTCTTTTATTGCTACCAGCAATGCTCTTTACTCTGGCTTCTGCTTATGGGGAAGTAGGAACTGCACCCATCAATCCATGTCACGAGTAGCATTTGCTGATATCCACACCAAGAAGCAAACGGAAACATTCAATGGAAGCAGATAGACCACTTTAAAAAGAACCTAATAGCAACTTCTACGGTTATACTTGTACCTCCACGCACATACACAGAAATAGAAAGCATACAGTTCTAGACCTATTAAAACATTTCATACCTAAATGTGATTTTGCGACCTTTAGTTACATTACCGGGTCTATGATTGTATAGGTGTTATTTATGCTTTATGGCAATGGGATAAATCAAACTGGCAGTAATTTCAAAAACAGTTCTGTACACAGAACCATTGGTAAATGGTTAAGGTGTGACTTTTTTTTTTTTAAGGTGTGGTATTAACACACATTTGGGCTCCTCTCCCAACCCAACAACTCACCTTTCTTCCTATGTTCCTACGTTGCTCAATTTACTAATTCTACTTTCTCCCTAAAAAGTAAGGAGCACCTCATATAGATAGGGAACAATGTTTTCTGCTAATGACAGTTCCTAGGATGAATGGTCATGAACATCACTCTGGAACTGAAAGAGAAAGTCTTTATAGGCTTTTTTTTTAATCCTATGTTCTTTTGAAGAAAAAAAAAAGTAGAGATACAGAACATAGGTCTCTATATTCACATTTAAGCAAGGCATCAAAACCTTTACTGAAGACCGTACATGCTGTCAAAAAATAGATCTAGAGCTTGCAGAGCACTGTATGAAATGCTGTAAATATCAAGAGGTCCTTCCCCAACCAACTTAGCTTACAAGGAAATAAACAAGACCAGATAAACTATAGAATACAAAGCAACATACAAACCCAAGGTCCACATACACTTACAGGGGGGAAAAAAAAGATTCCAAGCTCTAGCCCAAGACTTTTCGCAAATTTTGTATTTTCTTTCATTGGATAGCACAATGGAACCAGCAGGAAGCAAAGGATCTGTCCATTCATGTCATTAGTTACATGGCAACCACCAGCAAGCATCAAGCTAGCAGGCTCTGATCACTGTCAAAGCCAAATACATGGTACTATTTAAAAAATAATTTTTAGCTGTTACAATTTAATTTCATCAATTTACATCCTTTAACTAGGTGATGAGGAGCCACTAACAAGGAAAACCTGTAAGATTAAAGCTTCTGAAGGCACCTGACTCAAACCCAATTTCGTCAATGAGACCCTCTCGGCCACCTGGTTTTCACTTTGTGTGCACTAGAACACACTAAGATTTTCTCTGTGGAAGATGACGACAAGATCTCAGCTTCTCATGATTCTGATTCCGTAGGTCTAAAGTGGGGCTTAGGCACCCACAGGCTCCAAGGAGACAATGCGGCCACCAGCCCAGGACCCCGTGAGAAACCCTGCTCTGCTCTCCACCGCCACCAGCCATGAAATATCCCCTCAGCCTGCACACATTCGAATCTCTCATCAAGTGGCTCTCTTAAAAACCAGTGTCCCTGAAACAAGCTAAACAAAGGGTACAGGCAGGAAGTACAAGCCGTTTTTCAAAGTGAGAAACACTGAGCTGGTACAATTGGAACACGTCTTACTGCCATGTAGTAACAGGCACCAATTAGTACTGTTTTAAGAGAATTCAACACTGTTCGGGGGGGGGGTAGGGTGAATTATTGCATAATTCAAATTCTTAAGTCTATCCCTAAAGGTACAATAATTCTACCTCGTAAGCATACATTTAGTACTGAAGGATCAAGGCTTGCTCATTAGATCAAACCAGGACATGACACTATTTGCCTGTCAAAGTAAGTCCCTAACGGGTTACTGACACAACAAAGTTACACCCAAAAGGAAAAACGGATCAATCTTTTAATCATAAGATGTGGGTGAGGTTATGTTAATGCACTGCTCACACTTGTTTCCAATTCCAGATTATTCCTTTCCACCAAATACTAACATACTTTATCCTAACAACATTTCTGGTCCATACACCTGTTTGTTTTAATGTCAATGCCAATTGTAAAGATTGCAGGAATGTAAAGGAGCAGGACTAATCAGAACACTAACCACACCTACAGAGTCTAAGGTTCATTTCCCAGGCAACGACACAACATACCTAGATATGAAAATATTCAAGGGCTCCATATTTAACAGCTCAGAAGCATCCAAAAATAATGCGGAAGCTTTCATAGCACCGAGGATAGGAGTAGAGTTGGCTCTTTGATAACATAAAGAAAAGCTTTTAAGTTGACTGGCTTTTCATGTGGTCATATTTTTAGTCCCCGGTAGAGACAAGTGAGAGATGTTAGGGACAAGTGAGAATGAGTAAAAGCTCTCCAGCTTCTTTTAATCTGTTCATTTATTCAGAACCAAACTCTGCCTACCTCAAAAAGATGAACACCTGGCCATTATCCCAGGCTTCTCTACTCTCATCCACCAAAGAATCCAACCTCCCTTCTCCAGAATTCCTCCTTTGGGAAAGCAGAGTCCTTGAGAAACATTAGCTTTCAGGAAGAGACATCATTCAAGCATTCATAGAAGTGAAAAAATTAATTTCTAAGAAAACTCAAGGTTTTCAAAAGGATCAAAAGGCAGCAACAGAACTGCTAGAAAACCACCACCTCTCTAGAAAAACCAATTATCAAATTGTTACTTGGACTTTTCTCCTAGATGACACATCACAAGAGCTGGGCACCTAACAAGTCTTTCTTTCTTTATTTTTAACTCTAACTCAACTCCAGTGTTCTTTTTCCTTCAATAAACTTCAATGGTGAGGTAAAATTAAAGGAAAAACAGAATGGCTAATTCTAGTAACAGCTTGAATACTTATTTTAATACCTATCTTAAGATGCTCTCCTCAGCCATTCCAGTTCTTTTTACCTCTACTACCAGATCAAAAACTCCTCTGCAATGGGCCCAAGGAAAGGCAATTCAAATCTCTGAGTGGCTCTACAAATAGATTTGGTTCTAGGACACCAGAATCCAAGACCTTCATAGTCCTCCGGAGAAAGCTGAGAAGTATTTAAAGTACTCACTGCCAGAAATGGTCCTAGAGCCTCCAGAATTATCTTGAAGCTTATCTACTGAGTTGTCTCTGAGCATGAGTCAGTCTCCTAGAGGTCTTGTCCAGGACACAAATGTAGCCTGAATATTCCTGAAGCTAACACAGCACCATGCATCATTCCTTAGCTGTTCAAGAAGGATTTTTGTTTTTTTACATTCTAGCATCACCATAAGGAAATTAAGTTTTGTTGAACCTTTTTAGAGAATGATTTGGTGAAATAAATCCTATGTTCACATTCTTTAACCCAGTAGTTCTACTTCTATAATTAAAAAATAAAACCAGGAGTATACACAAATAGCTGTTACTATAGAGTTTATCTTAAATACGTAGAATTGTAATCAACCTAAAACTTCCCGGGATGTGGGAATGATTATATAACTATAGTCCTGCCATATGGACTATAATGACATAGGAAAATGCTTACAATTGTTACATAAAAAAGTTGCATTTAAAATCGCATATGCAATATAATTCCTACTCTTAATACACTCTCTTATGGGGGGAAAAAAAAACAGGAACCATTTTTAATTTTATATATCCGGATTGTGGGATTTGGAGTAATTTTTCCCCACATTTTCCTGTATTTTCCCAGTTGTCTAGAATAGGCTTATTTATAATGAGAAAAGCTTTTTTACATTACTATGGATAATACTTTCCATACAAAGCAGAAAATATAGATAAGTTCCTTTTCAAATAATGTATGAAGTTAAAAAAAAAATCTAAAAAATCTAATATTGTAAACACAGACTTTAATAGGCTAGGGTTTTTTAATGCATATTTTCAAATATGTCAGAATACATTAAGCACATTATTCACTGGTTTTGTAATTCACATATATAAATTAACCAATTTCAAAAAGCTCCTTGGTTTTGTGAATTATTGATGTCACCTGCTAGAGACTTAATTCCAAGAAAAATATACGAATCACTACATCACAAGCACAAATCCTTTTGACACAAATTCAATTTCTGTGGCAATAACATATTGACTTAGCTTTATTTTTCTATTTTATGACACTTATTAATGGCAGAGATAAAAGAAATCTATCATTTTTTCTTTATTGTAAATGTAAACAATCTCATGCTATGTTGAGAATGTTAAGGTAAATACCACTCACCTGGTAACTTTTTCATGCAAAGGAGGCCATGGTACCAAAATAAAACAGGACTTAGGAAAAAAAAAAAAAGGATTTTTAGCAAAAACCTGATCTCCTACTCCTAATCTTCCTATTGCACAATTAGGCTGCCAACAGGGGACAAGACATCAAAAATGAAGAGGACTCAGTCCCTGCCCTGAGAAGCTTAAAGCCAAAAGAGCAGCAAGACGATAACCACGATAAGAGACAGTGACAGTGAAAGCAGCACACATCAGAGGGGTTCAAGGGTGACTGGAAGGAAAAGCAATCTCTCCTGACTAACTACATCTGCTTAAATACATGCTAGTAACAGGCGAATATTATTGCCATGATGGAAGACTGAAATCACATTAATCTTCCGCCATGATTCGGACAAAACTTGTAACAGAAAATTTCCTCTTCTGACACCATAACAGAATCCAAAAGCAGGCACTCAGCAAATGTTTATGAAACATGACTATATTCTTAACAAGGAGTACACTGGTAAATAAAACAAGGACTCCTGTCCTAAAGGAACTTTCCTTCTCTTGGGGAAGAGACGGTAAACACCATAAATAAGTTACAGAGGATGTTAGAAGGTGACGCCTGTTATGCTGAAATGAAAAGCCATGCAAGGTGAGGGGAGGCTGGAGCGTTTGCAGGTTGCAATTTTAAATGTGGGGAGCTGGGCCGGCAGAGGCCTGACAGAGAGGGTGGCATTGGAGCAGAGCTGAAAGCGGACTAAGGGGGTAGCTGTGTGGACGTGGAGGAAAGCAGCTCAGAGGAAAAGCAAGCCCCGGGAAGGAGCGGGTCTGGGGCGCTCAAGGAACAGGGAGCCAGCGCAGCTACAGCAAACAAGACAGAAGAAAGGGAGGGAGCCACAGCAGGTGGGGGCCAGACCGTGTTAAGGCCAGGGGCTTTTATATTCCTCTACCGGAGCAGTCACAAATACAAAAACTACAAAAACACACTCTGAGTAATCAACTTAACCAGTAAACAACAGCTGAATCCGCACGCGATACAAGACGCCCGGAAGGAACGAAAGCAACAGTAGTACCTGTTCTCAACCATCTCCTTCAGGGCCCCATAAGGGGCCTGGTGGCCCACGCGGCCGGGCGTTACTTACTAAGGAGTATTAGAAATACTCTCAAAACACTGTACAGCCCACAAAGGCAGTTTTTGGACCAACTCTGCTAGTTCTCTTGCATTAACAATTTTTTTTTTAAATATAGAATTAGGGGATGCGGTGCGGGGGAGGAGGGTGCAACTACCTGGTGGTAGTCGAAGGAATAGTCAACAAACATGTTTGGAGAAAGGAAAGTGAGAAAAAGTTTTAAATACAGCTTAATTACAACATAATCCCTCAGCCCCACACGAGTCTGAGCCCCAGACCTAGGGAGTCCTCCCACAGGGGGTCAACAAAAGGCCAAGTGCCCACGGATATCTGAGCCCCGCCACAGGGTTCCTCTCAGGCAGCAACCCCTCTTTGCCCTCCAACACTTTTGTAAAGAATTCCCCTGCTAAACGGACCCACCAATGTTTCTGTTTCTTGTCTGGGCTCCAACTGAGAGGCTATCCTAGTCCCTTTCTTCTCCATACCCATGCTCCCGCTGTTAGAGTTACTCTGTTCGTAAACACTGCCGGCTTCAGGAAGGTTCTCTTCACTTCCCCCCACAAGCACACCTCTTCCGTGACTCTTATATACTTCCGTGAGTTCGCCCACAGGGGGCGAACAGCCTGGGTCCTACAAGCAAATTCACCTAGATTGGATACGAATCAGCTGTGGGACCTTGGGCACTGAATCTCTCTGAGCGTCAGTTTCTCCTGGTACCAGGACAGTAGGAAGCATCTATCCTCGTAGGCTTGTCTGGAGTCTTAGTGGAAAAAGCCACGTCAAGTCCCCTTCCTTCCCACTAATGCCCCCACCAGCATGACCTTGGTTCAGGTCACCATCATTCTCAAGGCCACATCCAACAGTCTCCCCTCACTGGGCGCTGATATCATCCTCTAATCCACTTAAATCTATTTGTTACAGATGTAAACGTGTGTGGGTTCCCCCCTTCCAAAGTGGCTTGGGCTCCTGAGAGCAGGATTTTTGTCATGGTCATTTTGCCAGCAGCTCTATTTGCTGGGCGTCGGTTATAATGGACCACTCTCTTGACAGCTGCTGAGGCCTCGCACGTGTTGCCATTTAGGGCTGAGAACTCAAGCAGGGGCAGTTTCCCAAGGCCATGCCTAGAGCCTGGGCCTCGGGACTGGGACAGCTAGCTGGGTGAATGAGATGGGAGGTAAGCAGACCTACTGAGCAGGTATTGCATGTATAAACCTGTGGTAAGGGTGGGGGGGTCACCCTTCATTATCAGCAAGAAGTGATGAGTCCACCTCTCTTTATCCAAAGCTCTTTGTTTACAATTCCCTTGGATCACTGATCATTGTTGCAGTTTGTGTTTATGTCCTTGGTTTTCTTTTAGTTTTGTTTTTAATATGCCAAGGACTTTGTTTCCCTCATCTTTGAACGCCTAGACCTAGTACAAGGAAGATTTTAGGTCAGTGGTTTTCAACCTGACTACACATGAGAATCAGCTTAAGAGTTTTTATTTTCTTTTCTTAACATTCCAAACCAATTCAATCAGAATACCCAAAGGTAGAGCCTGTCACAAGTACTTGTAAAGCCCGTCACAACTACTTGTGACTCTAATGGGCAACCACCATTAAATGGATTAAGAAGATGTGGTGTGTATATATACAGTGGAATACTACACAGCCATAAAAAACGAAATCTTGCCATTTGCAACGGCATGGCTGGAACAAGAGGGTATTATGCTAGGCGAAATAAGTCGATCAGAGATAGACAATTATCATATGATCTCACTGATATGAGGAATTTGAGAAACAAGACAAAGGATCATAGGGGAAGAGAGGGAAAAATGAAACAAGATGAAACTAGAGAGGGAGAGAGACCATAAGAGACTCTTAATCTCAGGAAACAAACAGGGTTACTGGAGGGGAAGGGGTGGGATGGGCTGGGTGATGGACACTGGGGAGGGGTATGTGCTATGGTGACCACTGTGAATTGTGTGAGACTGATGAATCACAGACCTGTACCCCTGAAACAAATAATGCATTATGGGATTTTTTTAAGATTTTATTTATTCATTTAAGAGAGAGACACAGAGAGAGAGGAAACATGAGCAGGGGGAGTGGGAGAGGGAGAAGCAGGCTCCCCACTGAGCAGGGAGCCTGATGTGGGGCTCGATCCCAGGACCCTTGGATCATGACCTGAGCTGAAGGCAGACGCTTAATGACTGAGCCACCCAGGCACCCCTATATGTTAATAAAAATAAAAAAATAAAAAAATAAAAAACACTAACTTGGACAAACTCTTCTGAACTCAGTCTTCCAGTGCCAAGACCCACATGTGTCGATATGGTAGATACTTGTTAGCCTCTCTGCCTTATGCACAGAATCCCTTCCCTATGTCACTGGGGTGGACCCAGGCTTCGTTGTCTCTGTGAGCCTGGCCTGACCACAGATGTGAGCAGAGCTCGACCCCCACACCCAAGCAGAGCAAATCAAATCCTCACGCTACCAAAAATCTGGATTTGAGATTCAGAGATGAGGATGAGAATCTGTTCTCGCATGGGTCAAGAGTATGTATGTCTGGAACTGTGAGGCTCTGAGCTTGGCTGTGTGAAGATCAAAGAAACAGAAGCTGTGCTCTGTGGAGACACAACAATGCAGCAAATGCTTAGTGAGAAACAAAACAAGGCCGTATGACCCCCTGAAAAGAGAGAACCACAGAAGCTGCCAGCTCTCAGTTCTCGGTTCCAAACCCTTGGCAGGACCAGCTACATTTACTGTGCTTGATCCAAGAATATATCCCTCTGTGTCTTTACAACTGCCCTTTCCACTTTGAAACTAGATATTGTATGAGGGTCTGTTTCTTTAAATCAGAAAAGGCTCTGACTGAGACAAAACCCAAGACTCCCCAGTACCCAGATGCTATAGCCCGACTCATCATTATCAGCACCACTTCCTGAGCACTCTTCATAATTACCAATACACCCAACAATCCTATTCATTAGCCATTATCCCCATCTTAGACATCAGAAAATGAAGTGTCACAGAACTGGTTTGCCAGAGTGAAAAGTGGCCAGGCTGGAAATGGACCCTCGGTCACTGTGACTCCAAGACCCAGACTCATTCCCCTTCCCTTCCCTCAGTCCCCACTGCTACGATGGGACAGCTGCTGTTTTCAAATCCAGGGAGGACTCACAGTGGAAATGAAGCCATTTCTGAGGCAAAGAAATTTGAAAATGAAATCTTAACAAGAAAATGAGCATAATTCCAACAGGATGATTATTAAAGTGTTATAACACTGACCACAAAGTTATATCTTAAAAGTTCAGGTGAGTGAGTGTAAGAAGCTGGGGGGAAGGCGGGGGTTGTGATTTCTATAAACTAACAAGAGTATGTTTGTTTTTTAAGATTTTATTTATTTATTTATTTATTAGGGAGAGAGAGAGAGCATGAGTGTGGGACGGGGGAGAAGGAGAGGGAGAAGGAGAAACAGACTCCCCACTAAGCAGGGAGCCCAAAGAGGGGCTCAATCCCAGAACCCCCCGGCGTCATACTGAAGGCAAGTGCTTAACCCACTGAGCAATGCAGGTGCCCCAAGAATATGTTTTGCTAGGGAGTGTCCCCATTTTTGTCTTAAAGTTGCTCTCTTAAGTGTATAATAGAGATGGAATGAATAGTTTTATTTCTAATTTGTAGAATTTAAACTGCAGTATATACCACAAGCCTTAGAAAACCATGCCCTCTCAATTCAGACTAAAATATAAGCCACAAAAATATTCACATTCAAGAAAACATACACACAGACACATCCAAATCAAAAATTACAGGGCAATAGCAATCAAAGAAAATTAAGTATTTTTAATTATTGATGAAGTTTGAACTCTATAATAACTAAATCACCAAAAAGTTTTCTTGCATAATTTGGTCACTACTTTTTGTTACTAGTGTCTACATTGGTTTGTCACTGCAAATGAGTCCAAAGGATGATTGCATATTACAAAGTCAACATCCGAAAAACAGAGAAAAAGAGCACAATCCCAACTTTTAAATTCAGTCCTAGTACTATGCATAAAATGTAGTTCATTTTACATTTCTTCTAGAAATACTAACCAAGCTGGATATAGTTAGCACCTAAGCTGACAACACAGTAGGCCTGGCCCAAAAAGACCTATGATACATGTCAGCTGCCCTGAAGGAGTTGACAACCCAAAAGGCTCTAGAGAAAAAAATAAAGAGCCTGGGTCACTTATTTTCTCTTTCTGGTGATTCAGAAAATAATATCACAAAAGTAACTGTCCTGCGAGGGCTACCCATAGTGAAATACAAAGGTTTCTCATCTTAATGCTTTTCTTTGCACTTGTCATCCAGAATATTCTGGAAAGATAAATCCTAAAAGGGATCAGATACAGAGCAGCCCAATGCTGCACCAAATCTGCACCATGACATATCACGACGCAGTAAAATTCCAACACATAGCATTCTATACCACCAATAGGTTTTGAACACACCAATTTCTGTAGTCAAGCTGCAAGCTCAAGCAACTACAGCCTAAATTGCCCTTGGCAATCTTCCAACAATGCCAAAATTTAGCTCTAACAACAGTAACCCAAGTATATTTGCAAAGTACTTCTAAAAGTCCATGGTTCCATGTTGATAATCGCACCATTTAAAGACACCAATAAAACAGGTCAACAAGGATTATGGGGAAGTCCTCAGCTGACAGCCATAGCCATTGGAAGGCTCTCAATGATCCTAATAAGCTGGTGCAAATTATTCAGGACTGCAGATTTTACAAGGGTGTGCAGATAATCCTCCCCTATTTCTTTTCTTTTTGAGATATCACTGACACTTAACATTGTGTAAGCTTAAGGGGCACAAAGCGTTGATTTCATACATTTATATATTGCAGTGATTACCACCATCACGTTAGCTGATACCTCTATCATATCACATAATTATCACTTATTTGTTGTAGTGTGAACATTAGAGATCTGGTCTCTTAGAGATTTTGGAGTAGATGATACAGTATTATTTAATCACTATGCTGTGCACTGGAGATCTTGAACTTACGTTTTAGTTGGAAGTCTGTAGCCTTTAACTTCTCCAGTTCCCCCATCCCTCCCACCTCCCTGGGCCCTGGTAACCACCATTTTTCTCTCTGTCTCTACAAGTTTGGCTTTTTTAGATTCCACATTGTAAGTGATATCATACACTATCTGTCTTTCTCTGTCTGGCTTATCTCACTAAGCATAATGTCCTCCAGGCCTGTCCCTGTTGTTGCAAAGGGCAGGATTTCCTTTTCTCATGTCTGAAAGATATTCTATTGTGTGTGTATATATGGTGCATCTTTTCTCTGTCCATTCATCTGTTGACAGACATTTAGATTGTTTCCATATCTAGGCTATTGTGACTAAAGCTGCAATAGACATGGGAGTGGCACGTCTCTTTGAGATCTTGATTTAATTTGTTTGGGGCATATATCCTGTGGTGAACTGAATTATATGGTAGTTCTATTTATAATTTTTTGAGGAACCTCCATACTGTTTTCCGCAGTGGCTGCACCAATCTACAGTGCCACCAACAGTGCACAAGGGTTCCCTTTACATCCTCACCACCACTTGTTATCTTGATGACAGCCCTTCTAACAGGTATGATCCTACACCTGGTTCTGTCATTGCTGATGCTGTTTGGCTCATAAACCTATCATTGACGGTGGCATCAGAGGCTACGAAAGTGCATCATCTTGTCCAGAATAAGATGTGCATGTTCTCCAACAGGAATCACATCAGCGTCAGGCAGGCTGACTTATTGGAGAAGATGCTGAGGGACAGCAGAATAGAATATCTCATCACAGAAAGTCCTCCTGCAAAACACTGATCTAGGTAGAAGTAAAAACTAAGGAAATGGACAAGCTCAGGCTGAGAGGAGGTATAAACTGAAAGATGATTGGAGACAGTACTCGGGAACGCTAATTTAAAAGGGTGCAAAGAAGGATGAGCAAAGATTAGAAGAGAAGCACACGTCATGGCAAAGGTTTCAAGAAACAAAGAGGTCGGTGCTAATCCTGTGAAGCCAAGTAAGATGAAGTTTGAAAATCAGCCACCAGGTTAGCAATTGTGGATCTGCCAAAGCAATTTCAGTGGAATGAACAGAAGCAAAGGAAGGTTGAGGAACCAATGAGAGGTGGATGAAAAACTCCTCAATGAGAACACTCTACCATTTGCCAATGCCATCATACTAGCAGCAACAAGCTAAGAGATGTTTAAAACTAATGTGTCAACCCCGATTCTAACACACTGAATCATCATATCTAGTGTACCATATAGGTTCCCATATCGCAGTTGAAGGAAGAAACAAACACAGTAATTTTCCAAGGTCACACAGCTATCAAATACAGAGCCAGGATTTAAATCCAGGTTAATTTCAGAGCCTGAGTCCTTCAAGATGACATAAAATGGACTCCTTGGTAACACTTTCCACTTGTTGGTTCACACCTCTCTTCATACCAGACCAAACAGGAGCCTCTTGAAGACAAGGACCAAACTATATCTATCAGTGCTCTACTTGGTATAAAGAGCATTCAAGTATTTACTGAATTGGGCACCTGGGTGGCTCAGTGGGTTAAAGCCTCTGCCTTCGGCTCAGGTCGTGATCCCAGGGTCCTGGGATCCAGGCCCGCATCGGGCTCTCTGCTCAGCAGGGAGCCTGCTTCCTCCTCTCTCTCTGCCTGCCTCTCTGCCTACTTGTAATCTCTCTCTCTCTCTGTCATATAAATAAATAAAATATTTTAAAAAAAGTATTAACTGAATAAAAAGAACTACCTGGCTATAAGGGAAGGAAGCAGAGCATAGTATTCAGAGGGGGAGAAGGGTCAAGAGAACGTCGGNAAGTATTAACTGAATAAAAAGAACTACCTAGCTATAAGGGAAGGAAGCAGAGCATAGTATTCAGAGGGGGAGAAGGGTCAAGAGAACGTCGGAGATGGAGGCTGTTTGGTTTTTCTTCTGCCTTTTCTTTTATAATGGGAAGCACTGGAGCATTCTGAAAAGACAACCTATGAAGAGTGAAACATACCTAATGGAATGGGACTAGGTCAAGAACAGGGGTAAAGGGATTAACCTTGAATGGGAAAAACAGACATTTCTTCAGTGGATATTGGAGGAGGAAAGGAGGAAGAGCTGCAGACAGAGAAGATTACAGGTGCAGACAGCAGAAAATTGAGGAAGTTCAAGCAAAACGGCCTTTATTTTCTTTCTGAAGAAGGTGTCAAGGGGAGTGCTAAGAGTCAGGGGTAACCATCTCTAAGATCTTTTAAGCGAAAGTGGTGGAATGTTCCCGTGTGTGTACAAATGGGTATCTTACACATACACACAGAATATCGTTAAAGGATACAAAAGAAATTAATAGAAGTCACCACGGCCGCTGTTAGGGAACAAGCTGATTCGGTGGTCTGGGACGTAAGGAAGTCTCAGGAATCCCATTCTGTACTCTTCCACTGCTGGCCTTTTTAAGAGGTGCATACATTACTTTTTCAATTTAAAAAACTACTTACGGGCGCCTAGGTGGCTCAGTGAGTTAAAGCCTCTGCTTTTGGCTCAGGTCATGATCTCAGCGTCCTGGGATCAAGGCCCGCATCGGGCTCTCTGCTCAGCAGGGAGCCTGCTTCCTCCTCTCCCTGTCTCTTCCCTGTCTCTCTGCCTACTTGTAATCTCTCTCTCTGTGTCAAATAAATAAATAAAATCTTTAATAAATAAATAAATAAATAAATAATAAAAATAAATAAAAAACTACTTACAACAAAAAGGAATCAGGCCCGTAGCAAAGGTAAAGAGAGTGAGGATAACGGTTTAACATAAATGTTAAGAGAAATGGAAAAGAAGGTAAGCAGAGAGCTAGCTCAAAGCCAGGGCTCGGGAGTTTGACCAGGCCGTTCTGGTATCCGTCACCCCCCCCACCCCACCCCCAAGCTGCAGCAGCTCAGGAAAGACCCCAAACCCCTCTCCTCTCCTCAGTCCCATCCCGTCCAGCACCAGGGTGGTCAGAGTGCCTACTTCAAAGCAGTGAATTAGGATTAAGTGATTAAAATAGCGCCCAGCCCACTGGGAGAACTGAATAAATGCAGCTATTGTGATGATGATGATTATCTAGCAGCTTTGAGCACCCAGCTAATCAGCCGGCACTTGTATGGGAATGTACGGGAATCAGTCCACAGAGCTGGAAGGGTTTCCACCCCGAGGCAGCAGCCCAGTTCAAGACCCAGAGAACCTGTCGGGTTGCTGCTCCAGGCTTGGGATCAGAGGCAAAAGGACAAGGAAACCAGAGATTCTACTACTTATTTACAATCTACCTTATGGCAGGCTTAAGGAGGTGAGGAATGGGAAGGCATCCCAGTTTAAAAGTGCCAGGGTGACTTCTGCAGCGTGTGGGTATTGTGTGGAGCAAAAGTCGGCAGGAAACCGGCAGGGAAAGAAAGAGAGGTCAAGGGGCCGGAGGGCTAGAAGAAACAGAAAAGCGGGGAGTACATCCAGGACCAAACCTCTTGGTGTGTTCCCCACTTGAGTGGTTGGAGGTCGGGCTCCTGGACACAACGCAGGTGTCTAGCAGGAACGCAGGGAGAAAGGGAGGTGGGAAGCTGAAAAGAATGGTCAAAATGCTGCCAATAACTGAAATCCCGTCACATCTCTTTCAAAGTGACCAGCCCTAGAGAATTCGACAATTCAAATGAGATCCGCCCCCTACTCTGGTATCTGAGAAAGAACTGAAAGAGTAAAACTCACAATAGCTGTCATATATTAACTGCTAGGCACTGTGCCCAAGCTACTGAAGCATCCATTACCTCAATTCATCCTCCCAACAAGCTATAAGTGGACGTGCTGTGCTTATCTATTCCATTTTACAGATAGGAAAACTGAGGTACGTAAGTTCATTAATCTGCCCAAGGATACACAGCCATATTTGAATCCAATGAATCCATCCCACGCCCTCCTTACCGCAGTGGCTCAAAAGCCACATCGCCAGGCCCTGGAGGAGCCTGAATGGGCAGGCTCAGTTCTCCAGTGACCCAGATATGTTTCTGATAGCCTTCACATGTCCTTTCCCACTGAAATCTTTTATAAAAAGAAATAAACATTTAGGGTATATCAATAACATTTAAATTTAAATTAATCATAATAGATTAAAGAACCAGGTGGTGTAAGCTTACAGTATTTTTCCATAGATTTTCAATTAGCCAAGCATTCACAGACCTACTGTAGTAAGCTCAAGCCTATGCCAAGCTTTGCAGAGAAAGTGACTTCCAAAAGCTCACAGACACATGCATGACGAAAGTGAAAACAGGTTCAAGATAACATATTAGTAATAGCAAAATAATACCTTCAGAAGAGAGGCTGAATAAGGGTTTGAGCACAGTTTTAATTGGAGACAATCACCTTTTATAAAGAAGTGAAACTGTCATATTGAATTCCTGATTGCAGATTATGTGCTTTCTGGTTCTCATGTTCATTTCTCAGACTGTCAGATTTTTCATTAGAAATGAATCGTAATTGTCCTTATGAATTGCATTCCACCCAAGGATTTGATCAACACAACAGTTTAATAGTACAGTACAGTCCATAATTAATGTCACCAATTTGTAAATCCTAGTTAAAAACTGAATATTACAAAGTTTCATTTTCTGATGCCCAAATAAACAACCCACCTCAGGAAAATGCAGCAATTACAGGATAAACTCCCTACATCCTGGGAAGATACTTTATAATAAAATAAGCCAAATAAATGCACTATTATGGATCTTACAATTAGACTAAGCCATGTATCTCACTAAGAGTTTCAAGAAATTCTACACCATAACTCCAAAAGAAGCATGTACTTTTCTTTTTTAACATCCAGAGTAACCTAGGATTAATGATAATTTCCTTGGAGAGCTAAACAGGTATTTAGCCATCTTTAACCCATGAAGGTCCCTCATGAAATAAATAAAAAGCCCTGTAAACAGCCCCTACCTCAAAGAAATGAAGAGCAAATATTACAAGGAAATATTGATAGGAAAGGAGAAAACAGACATTTCAATAGGATTTATAAAGTTTCATTTCTGACACTTACTATGAGTACATGGTGTTCTATACTTCTTTCATATGACAAAATATATATATATAATATATTATATGTTTAAATATATATATTTAAATTGCAAGGAAATGTCTTCCCTCAATAAACTATTAAGAAATAAACTGTTTTGAAATAAACTGTTTTGTTTACATCCTTCACAACTGAGAAACACTAATCACTTTGAGCTCATCCCTAGATGAAGAACTAAANGCACACTGTATACATCCTTCACAACTGAGAAACACTAATCACTTTGAGCTCATCCCTAGATGAAGAACTAAATACAAAACCTTTGCCAGGTTCCAGTACTCAACTAACTTCTAAGTCATCTCTTGGATTCCTCAAACTGATCCCTTCACGGACTTTCCAGGTCCATAAGACTTTTGAAATATTGTATTTTTCCAAGATTATCTTAAACATTTGAAGGAAAATAAGCCATCATCTGGACAACCTGAATAACCACTCTAAACCCTGGTCCTTCCATCAGAAGCATGGCTTCTGGTGGCCACACTTGTGCGTGTGTGTGTGTGTGTGTGTGTGTGTGTCTAATGCCACAACAGGGCAATAAAAGTAGGCTAAACAACANTGTGTGTGTGTGTGTGTGTGTGTGTGTCTAATGCCACAACAGGGCAATAAAAGTAGGCTAAACAACATCAATCACACTACATAGGTTTTCACAATCTCCTCTACTGAGAAGAATTCCATTCCCAAAGGATGTCCATAATTCCAAAATGACCCTATTCAAGGAACCACATACGCAGAGCTATGGCAAGGTAAATTTCGAGAGAAAAATGAATATAAATGCTGGTGGTCTCAGCTCCGAATCTTTCTGCTCCTTTTCAACAATTTCATACAGTAGAAAAATCTACATATGGCTAGATTTTTTTTTATCCTAACCAGGTTCATAAGAGTTCACTACTTCACTCAGAGTTAAGATCTTCACTCAAGTTAAGATCTTGTGAAAAAGACCGTTAATGGGAGATGACAGGTCTCTCCCAATAGCATGGGGCTGAATCTTTGGCTTTATCACTGTCCCCTGCTTCCTCAGCTTCTGGGATTCCATTTCCATCCAAGAGTCAAGCTGACAAGGAGGAAAACAGCAAACCATACACATATCTTCTCACTATTAAATCCAACAATGATGACTTAATTTCAGCAAAACATCATCAATCACATTAAATTAATGTTGTTCATTTGAATTTTATTGGTTTTATAGTTTTGTTTTGAGTTTTATGTGAAAATCTGTTTGAGTTTCATAGCTGTAAAAGAGCCATAAGCAAAGAAGTTATATTTTTAGTTTATATCTATACATATATAAGTAACATTATTTTTATTATCATTCAAGTCCACATTGGAGCCGTCACAAGGATTTTCTTTCCTAAGTCTGAGGTTGTTGCCTTCGCGGGTTTCTTTTCTAAGTTTCATCTGTATGCAAGTGTAATAGTTTCATGGTCCCCATTTTACATATAAAAACATAACCCTAGAAAGCTTGAGAACCTTGTTCTGACCATGCAGCCATCACAACCAGAAACCTGCATCAACCTGAATGTTACCTGGCACCCCAGGAGGAGAACTGAGCTCAGCAGGACTCTGCTCCTGCCACACACACCAGAAGGCAAAAAGCCTGATGCTGTGAAAAGTTTCCGGTGTAGGAAAGTAATTCAAATACCCAGTGTAATATCCCCAAGGCCCTACAACCTAGAAAACAGTGTACTACTACAATTACTACTGATGATGACAGCAACAACAATCCTATAAATGGCAAAGATTGGCATCGTGATTTCATCGAGCCAGGTACCATTCCAGGCCCATCACACAGTAACTTCTAATCTTCCCAACAATCCCATTTTACACATGAGGAGACAGAGGCCAGAGAGAAAGAATTTGCCCAAGCGAATGTACAACATGCTATAGGATTCGAGCCATAACAGTGGCCCACGTCACTGCTCATAAATGTTATTCACAATGCCTCTTCTATAAAAAAAAAACTGTAAGAAAAGATGACAGTGGGTCTTTTTGAAGAATACAATCTATGGCAAGCATTTCCAAACAGTTCTCATTAATTAGCTAGTAACTGAAACATTCCAGCACCAAAACTTAACTTATTGAAACTCTTAAATCCTCCCCTAAGTTAATAATGATTATTTGATTTGCTATTTGAGAAAATTACTCCCAACGGTAAGGTACTTCAATGCCACCCTGCTGTTCTGGAGAGGAAAGTTACCTTTGTAGATCCTGTTCAAAGAAAGCTCATGCTTTGATCCTTAATATCCCATGAAGTAAAAGGTTATGCTTAATCTATATTTTATAGATCTAAAAGTCAAATTAGTTTCTGGGAGAAACAAGCAGAGTGTGATGGTAAGCATATTCTGTAGCATTCATTTCATTCCTGGTTTGGAGGATACTATGTGCTGAGTTAAAGACAATTACATCAGTATAATACTAGCAGTTTTTTCTTGTATTATTCTGCAAGCATAAACAAGTTATACACATGTTAATTTACATTCTATATAAAAAGCCAATTTTAAATCCAATTTATAAGGCAATAAATATATAAAGATTCTAGGACAGAGCAATAAAGTTATGCCATAAAGTAGAGTTAATTCACGACAACAATAATAAAAGCATGACAAATTTTAGCATTCTACCAACTGCACAAAGGTGTTTCAGGTAACATCTGTTCAGAAGCAATTGCTACAAGACAGACTAGATGAGATGCAAGGTATAATAAATGTATGTCAGTTTGCTTGCTTCATAATTAAAGACATGAGTCTTTGAAAAAAGCAATTAAGCCTTGCTCTAAATCTCAGACAATTATCCCTACTCCACCCCTTTTTACCCCCCACCACACATACACACAAAAGATCCAGGGTGATCCAGAAGTAATAAATGCCATATATCATCTATTTTCAGTAGCTAAACAGACTCCCAAAAGCCACTTGATATATTTTGTTTCTTTTGAAAAGTCATGTATTAACAAACAAACAACAATAACAAAAAACTTCTTTTCTCCTGTTAGGAAGGATAAACACCGGGGGAAAAAAAAGTCTGGGGCAATTCAGGCAATTTACTTAGAAGACCGGCCTGAATAAAATAAATGATCTTACCTTATGAAGGTTTCAATGTCAGATGCGTTAGGTGGATTTTGACATGAATGACACTCAAGTGCCTAAAGCCTTCAAATAAGAACACTGTCTCTAATTCTTGACAATTTAACTCTAGGACAACTGAAAGCATCACTTTAGCTGACGACTCAATGAAGAAATAAACTCAAAAAAGAGCACCCAGAAATCACCTCTACCTTTGCTCCACTTTCAAGCAACTACAAAAATGATGCAGCAGAACAAGATGAATTCAAGTGCTAGTTGCTATTCCACGGGACCCAAATGTTATCTTCTATCCAACCCCCCAATCACAAATAGTCCAAAATAAAATGATACCACAATGAAGAGATTTAGATGAATCTGATGGTTCTCTAAAAATCGCATATATAAATTATTAAACCACACCTTTCAACGTGGTCACCCTCAGAACCATACCTGCTGTGCTCGTTTCCTAGGGCTGCTGAAACAAATTACCAAACCAGATGGCTTAGAACAAAAATGTATTCTCTCCGTGCTGGAGGCCCGAAGTCAGAAATGAGTTTCACTGGGCTCAAATCGAGGTGTTCACAGTAGCACTCTCCTTCTAGAAGCTCTAGAGACCAGTTCCTTCCCTCTTTCAGGTTCCCAGGGCTGCCATGCCGACATTCTTTGGCTTGGGGCTACATCACCAATCTCTGCCTTAGGGGCCCATCACCTTCTCCTTTTCTGCAGTCAAATCTCCTTCTGCCTCCCTCTTATAAGGACACCTAGCGTGCATTTAAAGCCCGGCCTGGTGACCCAGGATAATTTCCCCATTTTAGAGGCCTTAACTGAAAGTCCTTTTTAGCAATAGAAAGTAACACTGACAGGTTTCAGAGATTAAGACGTGAATATCTTTGGGGGGGAGGGGGTCATTATTTAGCCTGCCACACCTGCCTCCAAATAGATCCGAAACAAGGTAAGCAAGCACTAAACTCTTCAAGTCTACTCTAATTTCAACTCACCCCCCCGAAAGTTCCCAGTACAACAGACAACAGTTCTCCAACTTCATACCTCTTCCCACCTCACAAACTGCCTATGATCAGGAAATCACTAATTCTATATTCATTAAAGGTGTTAGTATTTGTAATGGCTCCTGAATGAGTAAAGTAGTAAGGATTAAAACTCCCAACTGCACGGGAGAGTAATATAGGATAATGACGAAAAATGTGGGAGACAGCTTGTCTCGGTTCAAATCCCATCCCCACCAACAGGCAGCTGTGTGACCTAAGACAATTCAGCCTCCGTACTTTGCTTTTCCCATCCAGCAAACAAGGCTAGTAATACCACACACCTCACAGGGTTGTTGTAAGGGTTAAAGGAGTGAGTGTGTGTGTGTGTGTGTGTGTGTGTGAGAAAGAGAGAGAGAGTTTGTGTGTGTGTAGCACCTAGAACAGAACTTGATTCAATCATTAAGGGTGATTATTATTGATGTCCAAAATGGTAGACACAGATATTACCGGACAGGGTGAAAAACCACAACCAAAACTGAGAGTACAATAATGACATAATTAAACAATAACAATCCATTCAATGAGATGGAAACCATAAGATCAGATGCAAGATTTACACTAAAGTCTGTGAGAAGTTTTAAAGGCTATCCCTAATTAAAAGGAAGAGCTACTCTGCCCACTAGGATCACCAAATGCACCGGCCTCCTATCAAAAAACTGACCCCCCCAGCCTAGAGATGGAAACTTCTCCCGAAGCCACACATCCTGCTCTCCATCTGGATGTGGGGCCACCACGGCCCGCACTGTGTGCTTCTAAGAGCAGTGAAGGTAGAAACGAAGTGCCCAGCATCACTGAAACGCATTTCATGATGAGTAGGGCAACTGTTTTGTTCTGTTCTAGAAGGGAAATCTGACTTAGGCTCAGGTACTGAGAGTGTGAGCTAGGGGAGGACAAAGTTTAATGATCCTCATGAATTCTACGTACCTTCGCAAAACCTTCGTCCAGGCACCTGCCTTGTCCCTCCACCCCCAGCCTCCAATGGTTGCATCCTGTCCCCCAGTATCTAACCCCAGCATCTCAAAACTCACTGTTTACCATACTTTCTACTGAATCAAGTTAGTTAGTTCACAAACAGCCCAAAAGTCAGTGATTTCCTGTGCAACCAAACTAGCATACATTTACAACAGACTACTTTCTACTATTTACACAGATCTATGGGGAGAAATTCTGTACTACAAACTTGCAGACACAATTCAAAAGTAACTTGAGACTCATGACTATACCTACAGTGGAAAACAAGGATGTTTCTGCTTTATCAAGGCTCAAAGTAAACCAGGATTTCAGTGGGCACCAGAGCTCATGCCTTCTTAATCTAACTAAGACTGGGGCAAGGCGCCAATTTCCCACTCAGTTCGGCTGTCAACTTGCAGCTTTGTGGAGTATGTAAAACACCAAACACCTAAATTATCCCTATTCCTGCAACATCACCAAACTACCTTACTTATTCCAGTCAAAAGCAGCTGTCCCTGGCAAGTAGGTGACCTAAGGACTAGGTGGCCCGAAGAGATTTAGGCTAACATGGCTCCATACGAAATCAAGAGAAAGCCAAGAGCCAACTTGACATCTGGCAGTAGAGCAAACCGAACTACAGAACGATCAGGTGTAGAAGCACTGCAGCGATCTCATGAGGGAGGGGCCGTCTCCAACTTCAAAGCAAGGGTTACTTCAGTGAGACTGAGAGCAGTGAGGAACTAGGCTGACTGGGAAGAGCTGCTCAAAAGGCAGCCTTAACACTGGAATACCAAGGGGGCGCCTGGGTGGCTCAGTGGGTTAAAGCCTCTGCCTTCGGCTCAGGTCATGACCTCAGGGTCCTGGGATCAGGCCCGCATCAGGCTCTCTGCTCAGTGGGGAGCCTGCTTCCTTCTCTCTCTGCCTGCCTCTCTGCCTACTTGTGATCTTTCTCTATCAAATACATAAATAAAATCTTAAAAAAAAAAAAAAACTGGTATACCAAGCCTCAGGCCAGGAACAGATTTAGGGCTCTTACGGAACCCTGGGGTCCCAAATCAGTGGCACTCCCAGAAAAGCATCCCCACTAAGGCCTCTTGGAAGATAGGTTAAGATAAAGCAATGAGCTTTTTATAAAGATCTACAAGCACAAGAGGAGAGAGAGTAAACCTCCACGAACACAAGTCAACATAAACAGCCCAAAAATTGCACACACCAGAACTATTTAAAAAAGAATAAAAAGAGTCACACAGGAAATGCCTTAAAAAAATAAGAAAAAACAAAGAACTATCAGCAAAGACCACGCAGATCTGAAAAAGAAACAAATGGAATCTACAGAAATAAAAAATGCAGTTGAACGTTGAACAACACAAGGGTTCAGGGCACAGATGGATTCCCACACAGTCAAAATTCCTGTATAACTTTTGACTCCCCAAAAACTTACTACCAATAGCTTATTATTGACTGGAAGCCTTATCAATAGGACAAATTACCTCTAAATTAATTATGAAGCCATGATTCAAATCAGACTCCTATCCAAAAACAAACACGGGGCGGGGGGGGGTTGCTCCTGGGTGGCATGGTCAATTAAGGGACCGAGTCTTGGTTTCCGCTCAGGTCGTGATTTCAGGGTCGCTCAGGTCGTGATTTCAGGGTCGAGAGATCAAGCCCAGTGGTAAGCCCTGAAATCAGTGCAGAGTCTGCCTGGGACCCCCCTCCCTCGCCCCTCCCCACCCACATCCACACTCTCTAAAATAAATAAATAAATCTTGAAATAAATAAAAAATAAAAGCAAACACCATGTTAGATATGTTTCTTAACTTTAAAGCTCCCAAGCATTGATTTTAGAGGTCATTTCATCTTTACAATAACCCTTTTAACATACTTAAGAAATGAAAAACAGACTAGAATCCAAATCACCTGATACATCCTTCAGTAAATCTAAACCTAAATACTAGCTTAGGTTCTGTTTTCATGATCTCCTTGATGGAAGAGTCACAGAAAATCACATCCCATGCTTTCTGGAGCACAGGAGTGAGAAACAAAATGGAATGACATTACTAACACAGAAAGTAGACTCTAAAAGGAAGAAAAGTCATTGCCCCAGGATTCTTTTCCTACTGGCTAGAATCCTACATTGCCAGTTTTACTCAATCCTATTTATGTTTCAACTTCTGCAAAAATAACAATAACAACCTAGTCGATCCTCCTGCAAAACTTCACCTGGCCTGTGGCCATCTTGATACTTTAGCAAAATTAATCCATGTTTTCCCTCACTTTCAGTATTCTGATACATATCATAGCTCTGTTCCCAGTTTTATTCAACCATCACTTTTAACTATATACTTAGCAACTCACTCCTCCTCCACAAATCTCTATTCCCTTAATATGTGTATCCTGACTTAAATTCCTAATGAGTGTTTATTTATTCACAGAAGGCAGAGGCAGCACTGTATAATTTTACCAATAATGTAAAAAGTTTTCCGTACTCCTAAGGAAAATGGACAGGTCCGATATTAAATTTTCAATTGTTAGATTCACCCCAGAGCTATCAACCTTCAGTGATTTATTTACACACACATATGTAAAACAATCATCATTGCATTGCATCAATAGGCATTCTTTCACTAGTTGACACCAACAAAAAGATTCACAAGCCGCTGATCATGTCATCTCCCTTGGGTGCCAAAGTGAAAAAGAGAAGCAACCAGAATAGCGAGTTTCAAATACTTAGGCTTCTTTCCAATCTAACCAAAACATTCCTTAGCAGTGACTACACAGCCCGCCAAGTTTTTAAAACGAGTTGTTTCCACTTGGAAAATTACATCTACCTTAAAAAGTTCTTCGTGGATTAAAATACTAAGCCGAAAAAGAAATCTTATCACCAAAAAGTTCACTTTGCTAGGTCTCATACCCTCAAGACGCTAGAGGGGTGGGGAGAAGTTCGACTTAACAAATGCAATGTCCACCTAAGTGACGTCAATACAGACACATTTCAACGGCTTTTCATGTCAGCCAAAACAAACGTGGGGCAACAGTCATCAGTGTGTTCGTCAGAGGATCCAAACAGAATTGGACCCTGTCGTCGTAAATCTATGGGGAGATTGGCAGCCCTAGAAACCTAAAACAAAATTTACCCCCCACCCATCCTCACCCCCCAGGCCCCGTGGATCCACCCACGGCTGTCAGCCAAGTCAAAGTTTAATGCAATGGAAGGATCCCGGGACCTGAGCCGCAGCCCTTCGAGAAGGCAGGAGCTGCCCCACCACAGCCGCAGGCGAAACTTACAAACTTGGGCCGTTTCTCTCCAGGCTCCTCCGCGGCGCTGGGCGGAGGGTGCTGGAGGCCCTTCCTGCGCGGCATCTTGCTTTCCCGGTAGCTGCGGAGCGAAGCGGAGGCTGGGTAGGGGACCCCGGCGGCGGAGCCCTGCTTCGGGTGGTGCAGCCGCGGCCGGTGCCGATCCATCCTCCCCCGCAGCTCTGGAGGACCAAAAAAAAGACCGCCGCAAGGAGACCTGCAAGACGGGAACTCGGAAATCCGCGGCGGACGGGCCTTCCCGGTTCCGCCGCCCGCCCCGCGGGCCCAGCGCAGCCCAACCGCTGCTGCCGGGGTCACCGCCAACACATCCGAAAACTCCCGCCACCGCGGACCGCTCTGGACCCGCCAATCCCGCGCGGCTTTGTCAATGACACTCCCGGGACCCGCCTTTTCCGGGCAGAACGAAATGTGATTGGCTGTGCGGCACGTTCGTTTCGCCATTCAACCCCTTTGGCGGTACAGGCAGCCCAACTTAAGAGCACCGCAGGAATCAGATCGGAAAAGCTTGAGAACCTAGTAGAAGTCACTAGTGTGGGTTTATTTGGAGAACCGGCTCCTGTCAACTGAGAAGGCAGCGAGACCCTCTGAGCCACCATCTGAGCAGCGCTGGAACATGAAATCATCAGCTAACCCTCTCTTGCCCCACTCGGGAGGCCCTGGTGCGAGGGCCCCTGGGAAAAGTAGTTCTAGGATCTGTACTTGAAAGTGTGCTAGGAAGGTGAGAACAACAGCAACCATGACGCTCCAAAAGGATGATTTTTGGACAGACTGAACGCCTGCTGAGTACCCAACTGCTGAGAGCCCGCTCTAGGGTGGAAGAGGGGTCCACCAAAAATCACAAAGGGCTCAGCCACGTCCTTAAGGACAGTCTGTGGTTCACAACCTTTACACAAATAACAAAATAATAGAAATGTATAGCAGGTATTTTAAAGGTTCATTGAGAATAAAGAGGGGGGATATTAAATCTGAAGGAGCAGATCTGGAAAGGCAAAAGGAAGAGTCCACGGATTTTCACTAGGTAGGAAAGAGTGCAGGACATCAGATATAAGGTATTGGGGACGGGAAGCAAGGCCAAGAGCACTCAAGACCAAAAAGCTGAAAAGACTTCAAGAGCTTACAATGAAGGGCCTTGAGCTGCAACCATGCAAGAGTTCCTTGTGTAAACCCAAGGTCAAGCCTCAAGGCTAAAGCAGTTTCCCCACACATCGGTGTGCCTTTTCCCCCCTTTAAAGTCATCTTTTCCTTTGAACTATTTCCTTAAGTTATTCATCTTCTGACTACATGGAAGTGGTGTGGGCCAAGACTCTGGTAAACATGTAGTACTGATTTGGGTACAAGAAGCAACTCCAGCAACTCCGGGGAGATTAGCACAGAGGTTCAGAAAAAGGAAGCCATAGTTCCAAGTATGGCTTCAGGCTACAATCATTGGGTTGTTGTTTTGTTTCTGTTCCAGTTTTTCAATGTTTCTTTGTTTATACTGTACCAGACTTTCTGCACCAGTCTCTATCTTTAAAGAGCAAGTAAACTTCAGGGGAAAGTCCAGGAGAACTAGGACCATCAAAGGCCAGAGAACTGAAGCAGTTCATTAGGTCTTAATAACAATTAGACCCAAGTGCAAATTTTATTCCTGTCATTTACTGGCCATGAGATGTTGGAGATGATGTTAAACTTTCTTTCTCGGCCTTTCCATCTACAAAAGGGGATAATGATAATGATAATGATAATGATAATAATAATATCTAACAAACAGGGATATTGTCACGCTTAAATGAGATAGCATATGTAAAGCAATTAGGAATGTCTGTGAAAGCGCTTCCCATCAAAGACTACCAGGAGGAAGACCTGTAGTTGAACAGGTGGAGTTTATTACTCACTGGGGATAAGACCATCCACTATGGGGAACTGTGGGGTTTTTCAGTAAGAAAGTGTTAGAAAAGACTCAAAGGATTTGGACTTCAGTTAGGTGATTTGGAAGGCTTAGAAACTTGAGTGGGGAGGGTTACTCTGGATTTCAGCACTGTCAGGGATTGGGGACAGTTTAATGACTGGGTATCTTAATAAATTTTATCTAGAAGAATGACAGGTAATGAATGAAGCTAGAGTTGTAACTGACAACAAAGCAGCAGTCATTCATAGTATCAGGAAGCAAGGGTTGGTATTTTGTGATTTGCACTTGACCTTGCTGTTGTTTTTGCATGGATAAAATTAGAAGTGGTCTTGTTCTGTCTCACTTCAACACAGTCAGAGTGACCTTATCTGATATTTGTGTTCTGAGAGATTGTTTATGTCCATGAGGAGCACAACATGACTTAGCTGTGTCAGGCTAGCTTTTAAAAACATTGAGCCCTTGCTGTAACTGTCAAACTAGTTACCTGATATGAAGGGCTGCTCTTTTCTTTCTCATGTCCTTGGCATGTAGAAGATACTAAGTATAAATTAACAGAAGTTATCAACAGAAGTTATTATAATTAATTTTCAAGCTTCACATAGATCACTCTGAAATTTTTCTTATAGAAACTCTTGGGGCACCCAGGTGGCTCTGCCAGTTAAGCATCTGACTTCAGCTCAGGTCATGATCTCAGGGTCCTGGGATTGAGCCCCACATAGGGCTCCGTACAGCAGGGAGTCTGCTTGTCCCTCTAGCTCTGCCCCCCTCCTTACACATACTCTCTCTCAAATAAATAGAATCTTAAAAAAAACAAAAAGAAAGAAAAAGAAATTCTTTGCAACTGCAATTCATCTGTGAAAATAATACTTTTGCTTAGGTTTTACTTTTTTTTTTTTTGCCCCAGGGTACAGGTCTGTGAATCATCAGACTTACACATTTCACAGCACTCACCATAGCACAAACCCTCCCCAATGTCCATAAAAAGTTTTACATTTTTTAAAACTACATTTTTAATTTATTACTTAAACTTGACAACAGCATGCACTGCTTCTTATTCTGACACCCCCACAAGAAGAGGATGTACTTCAGTGAGTCAATGCTCCAAATGTGCTCGGTGGACATGGCTAGGACGAAACTTAATGAGACAAGAGGCAAGCCTGGAGAAGCTTGGAATCTAAAAATATGTTTCCTTCCTTTATCACTTCTATTCAGTCTCAACATCCAGACAATTACAAATGCAATTTTTGTGAGGGTTCACTCTTAATGACTATATAAGAGAGAAAGGTGTGAAAAGTTGAGGGAAGGGATGGATCATTCCCAATCTGTTTTTGGTACTGACAATTTTATGAGATGCCATTTCACCCTTATCAGATTGACAAATATTCCAAAGTCTCATGTCACCAAGTTTTAGCCAAGATGTAGGGATTCCTACAAAGATGATGAGTGTATACAATGGATGCAGCCACTTTGGACAGCAAACTTGGTAGGACCAAGGAGAGGGGAAGGTACATGCACCTGTGACCCAGCATTCCATGGCTACCCGTCTCCCTGGAGACACCCAAAGATACCATACAAAGATACTTCTTGAACACTTCATAATAGCAAAAAAGAGTAACTATTTCACCAGCCTGTAGTCACAGAAAGCATAAAACACAGAGGTTCCTTATATGGTAAAATTCTATATTGCATTTAAATATAAATAACTAGGTCTACCTCTATATAATATATATATACCTATATATATATGTATACATATATATATATAGGTATATATATAGGTATATATATATATATATATATATATATATATATATATATATATATATATATATATATAGTGTGTGTATATAAAAACATGAGGGAGGGACACCTGGATGGCTCTGTCAGTTAAGTATCTGCCTTCAGCTCAGGTCATGATCCCAGGGTCCTGGGATTGAGCCCTGAATCAGGCTCCTTGCTCAACAGGGAGACTGCTTCTCCCTCTGCCTGCTGCTGCCCCTACTTGTGCATGCTCTCTCTCTCTCTCTCTCTCTGACAAATAAATAAATAAAATCTTAAAAAAGGAAAATATATCCCAAAACTTCACCTACTTCCAGAGAGTAAAGGAAGAAGAGGCAAGGAATCAAAGCTGCAACTTTATAGCTACAGTATCTGTAATGTTTTATTTATTAAAATGGAGAGATCTGAAGTAAATCTAGCAAAATATGAACAAGTATTTAATCTCAGCAGTGGGTGCATTTTTGTCTATTTTACTATTTTCTATAATTTTCTGTTTATCAGAAATGTTTCGTATTCAGTTTTTAACAAAAATATACAAATTAACAGAAAAATAGGAACTTTGGAAATAGTTCCCTTAACTCTTTCCATTCCTCCAAAAAATCTTAACTTATTGGAATTGAGACCACAATGAGCTCTTAAGTGCAAGTAAGGAAAAGTGAAATAATTAATCTCCTTTTAGAATGGCCTTAATATTTTTTTATTTTGAGTAATAAAATCTATTCCCTTCTGTCTACTTGTTTTCCACTCTTTTATTCTCTCTTATCACATCATTTTCTTTCTCTCCCTTAAAGTAATACAAAGACTGAGAACCAGGAACCAACAGCAACAAAAAACACCACACTTCCCTCTTTCTACGATTTTTTTTCTACAAATTTGAGATCTACAAAGGAAGTTTTGTAGTTCTACAAAAGCGCTACCAAAAAAATTACAAATTCAGTGCTTTGCTGTGCATGATCTCTGGGGAGTCAGTGGATTAGAACAAGAAACCTAATTCCAAGCCTAATTAAAAGCCTAATTTACATAACTTCACTTTTTCCATTGCTTTACCTCTCAGCTGCAGTGGAAGCATACCTCATTTTACAAAAGTTCTATAGCACTTCATATTTAATCACAGGGTGTTAGAATAACTAGCTGGCCATTAGTACTGACTTGGCACCTTCATTTCAAACCTTCAGTAGCAAGGTATACTACTGTTGCTTCCCCTGCAGGATTTCAGGCCTGGCTCCCTCCACATTCTCCACCTGCTTGTCCGTCTTGGTTTAAATTGCTGCTCTTCTACAATATAATGTAAGATGGGGAGAAAGCAAATTAGATGCACAGAATGCTCACTGACAGAGTCATATAATGTATGCATGTAAACCAGGGTTTCTCAGTCTTGGCCCTATTGACGGTTGAAGCTGGATAATTCTTTGTAAAGGGAGTGGGTGGGGTGGGAGAGGCTGTCTTGTGCCTTTGAAGATGTGTAGCAGCATTTCTGACCCCGGCCACTAGATGTCACCAAAAATTTCACAAGACTGATGAATATCCCTGAGGGGCTGAGTAATAGTCCATTGTATGGATATACCACCTTTTGTTTAGTTAGCCGTTCATCAGTTGATGGACATTTGGGTTTTTTCTTTTGGCTATTATAAATAATACACTATAAATATTCATGTACGTGGTGTTCTGTGGCTCCAAGTATTGATTTCTGTCGGATACATGCAGAAGAGAGGAATTGCAGGGTCATATGACAACTCTCGGTCAAGAATGGCCAGACTTGACCAAAGTGGCTGCACCATTTTCCATTACCACAAGTAGACCATGAGGGTCCAATTTCACCATATCTTTACTGACATTTTTTTACCTGACTTTTTGAATCTAGCCATGTTAGTGGGTGTGAAGTGGTATCTCGTTGTGATATTGACCGGCCATCTACTTTTGTAACTAAAATGCTCTTGGAATACAGTGATGCCCCTTCTTTTACATACTGTCCAGAGCTCCTTTTTCTGTACACTGCAGACCAGAGTAGTTGCGATAGAGAAACTTAAACTGGCCTGGAAAACTTAAACTGTTTACTATCTGGCCCTTTATGGGAAATTTTTTCTGACCCCTGCTAAATGATTTACACACACACACACACACACACACACACACACACACACGCACCCTCGGTATATCACAGTTAATTCTGTTCTGTTATTTCTTTTTCTTCAATGAAAGTAGTATTCTAGTAAGAAGCAAATATTAATTTTGGACACATGTTCACAATAGAGCTAAATACTTCCCTTTGCTGTATTACACACTCACACATGCCTTAACACCTTAAAAAAATCTGTTTCACAAGGTCAACAAGATCTTGCCACCATAATGAATCACTGTGGAGGACAGCGTTGATTTAGGTAGGGACAAAAAGCAAAATTATTATATGTGTATGTGATTCTTCTTAACACACATTTAAGCAATTTGTGCTCTGATAAGTTTCCTCCAGGGTCTTATGCTGTAAGTTAAGATAGAAATTCTTCACAGGGAATATAATTAGTATAACACAGTTTAATGTCATGCTTAATAGTTTCCCAGAATGTTTTGATTAGAAAATTAATCTGCCCATGTTTGTAGATGATAGAGCTGTGTAAAGGGGAACAGAAATATTCCTATTAGTGTGAGACACTTAACTAAGGTTCAATTGAAAATGTTAGATGTCACTACCAGATCGCACTCGCAATATTGGAAATAAATAGCAAAAAAAAAAGAATTAAGTAATTATTAAGGCTCTTGTAAGAATACAGTTTAATTCCCTCATACTAAAGCACAATTACTAAAGCCCAAACATAATTTATTGAGTCACTTGAATAATAATTTGTCTGACAATAGCAAATAGTAATATTGTCATTCAAAGGTAAAAATGCATGCAAAATAAGTTGAAAGAATTCTACAGTGCTCAAGAGAGATTTTCAAATTTTCTTTTTCTTTCATCCATGTCTCTATCTCATCATCATCTCTGTTTTCCCCTTTTCAGCCTCAGGTGAATTGCTGTGTTCCAGACATTCTATAAAATCAAATGTACATAAGGACTGTCTTTATTGAGGTCTGTCCTGAAGGCATCCATTCTGCGCATTGTTTGTTTTGTGCTCCAATCCTTTAGCTGAATCCATCTTAATATAATAGACTAAAATTTGTTTTCTCAATTTGCTGTGATTAACATATTGATGTTTCTATTCCATCATGGAAGGGTAATTAGTTACAATAGTTAGCAAAGTTAACATCCTTACCTATTTGCCGATGATGTCTGAAATATCCAAAAACCAAACTGCCCACAAAGCATCCTGAAACTGTGACCTCTCCATTTGCTGCTGCTAAGTACAGTATGCCATTTTCAAATTAATTTATCTTTTGAGATATCATTGACATATAACACTGTATTAGTTTCAGATATACAACATAATGATTAGATATTTGTATATATTGTAAAATGTTCATCACACTTAGTCACGATACACAGTTCCCCCCAATTTTTTTTCTTTTTATGAGTATCCTTCCTAAATATCTCTTCTCACTTATTTCTCTCATCATCTCTCTAAACATTCATTACATGCCTCTGCTCGGACTTTTCTTTCTCTTCCTGTGTCCTTGTGTGTCTCACCTCCGTAGTATGCCTCAAGATAGAAAGCCTGATTCAAGTTCCACTTTGTGTGAATAATAAAACTACCATAGAAATTCATACTTACGCGTTACAAGCACGCCTCAGTTTACTCATCTGTATAATAAAGAGGTTGAACTGTATCCTCCAGACATTCCAACGAAGATGCTCAGAGCTCTAGGGCTGCCACAGAAGGTGAGGGAAAAGGCATCAGAAATAGTATGTTTATGGGCCCTCTTCCTAATGACATTTAAACCAACACTGTTTTTACCTGGTATATGTATTATGGTTTAATGTGAGATTTCACATGAAACAAAAAAAAAAGAATTCTGCAAAAAAGGAAAAATTAGTAAAAACTTTATTAAATGAAATGGGTCTATATCAGGGTTTTTCAACCTTTTACTTATTCTTATCCTCTTATCCTCTTTGAGCTACTTACTTATTCTCTTATTCTCTGAGAATCTTTATTTCCATTTACAAAACAGAAGAAATAATTTGCAAGCATGTTGTCAAGAGTAATTGAGGTAACATATATGAAAGAGTTCTGGCAAAGTGCCTGGCACATATTTTATGATCAATAAGTGTTAATTTTCCTTCTCCTTGAAAGCCCTATTCAGTATGACATTCTATGAAATCCCAATTATCCTTGGATATTCCTCATTTAAACACCTAACAAAACTGAACCTCTCGCAATTCAATTTCCAATTGCCAATGTTCGCCAACACTACCAGCTTTCTTCAGGATTCCAGGCAGAAACCCTGAAAGCTCTCTTTGAGGGCTTTCCTTCTCACTGATGCTCTTTCCTTCTCACTGATGAATTACACCCGAGTTAAGGGGATAAAGGGTGAACAGTAAGCGACACCCCAAAATCTGGGAAGGAGAAATGAAGTAAGATTGCCTCTCTGAGAATCAAACTAATTAAATTAACAGATAATGGGAAGTTGTTGTTGTCTCTGGGTTAGAAGACTGAAAATTTCAACGTCAAGAGCCTATTAATCCATGTAAAGAAAAATATTCATCAAGAGTTTGGTGGTCAGAAATGGGAAGGAGGAAAAAATGACACTAGCCCACAGACACCTACAATGCACCAAAAACAAAAGTGAACTCAGCATCTTTCCCTACCTGCTTCTCGCCCCGTGGGCTCACCTCAGTGAATCCCAATGCGGCCGACCCAGTTATCCAAGAAGAGACCAGCTCCATTTCACACCCAGTCTCTAAATCCTGTCAATTTCTCCTCCTCAATCCCCCTCAAATCCATCCTCTCCACACTATTGCCCCCGCCTCGGATCAAGCTCTGCCGCCTGCCCACCCTCCTGACTGAGCAAGCCTCAGTCTGCTTTCTCAGACTCCACTCTGATCCCTCCGTGCGCTCTGCAGGCCCCAGACACCACACTCCGCAAAGGCCATCTGACCTGCACTCTAAGACGATGTTGACTTTTCTTCCTGGACAGGAAGAACCGATCTGCATTGTAATAAGCACCAAATTCACTCATTTATTGTCAATGTCAAAATATTTCTGATGACTTTTTACAAATAATTTCTTTGCAAACTCTGTTCCATTTCTCAGTACTATAATAGTTCTATAATAAGGAAGCCTGATTCATAGATCTGTACTGTTTAAATTACTATCCATTTCCTGTCCTCGTGTCCTTAGTTTTAATTTTACTGTAAAATCTCTCCCAAACTCTGCAACTTAGACCTAGATTGCCATCTCTCTTTCTTTCCTTTTCCAATAAATCTCTTCCTTTACCTTAGATTGTGTCTTCATAAATAAGTTTCCAAGGTTTCCCTTTTCTTAAAGGCAAACACGGGAGCCTAATTATCATCTCACCATATGGTTTCTCTTCTCTTCTTTATTCCTCAAAACTATCACGCAGTTCTTCTGCAATTGCTATCGAAATTCATCTGACCTCCTCCCATTATATCTGTACACCTCTAAACTCACCATCTGCCATTGTCCTTCAGCTGGTTACTAAATCCTGAATTCATTTTAAGGTCTTGCCATTTCTATAACTCTATTCCTCACCTCTCTCAGTTATATGAGTCCCTCAACCTAATTTCCACTTCTTACTAACAGGAGGGAGTGAACTGTTGTAAACAAAATAAAACATCCTCTCTTCATTTACAACTGTGACAAGGAAGACCTGCACCTCACTCATCTCCTGAATAGTGGTCTCGACCAAGGACAGACTGCTCCGGCAAAGGAAGAAACAGGGAGAGCTATGGACGATGCTGGGAAGACAGTTTGGGGACCCCGGGGCCCTGCTGAAGTGCTCTGCCCAGATGAACCCTCAGAGCAGTCTAGACCAGAAATTTCTTGAAAGGTAAAACCACAGAACTGTGGAAACCTGTGTCAGCCCTCCATCAGATCTATGTTAAAACCTTAATGTTTGGGGCGCCTGGGTGGCTCAGTGGGTTAAAGCCTTGCCCTTCGGCTCCCGTGATGATCTCAGGGTACTGGGATGGAGTCCCACATTGGGCTCTCTGCTCAGCAGGGAGCCTGCTTCTCCCTCTCTCTCTGCCTGACTCTCTGCCTACTTGTGATCTCTCTCTCTGTGTCAAATAAATAAATAAAATCTTAAAAAAAAACAAAAAACAAAAACCTTTATGTTCAGGCCTGGTCTATTTACTTTGGTAACTGCATATTTCTGTCCCTAACAAATTTGCCCACCTGCTTTTTGAAATTAAGTAGTACTTCTAGTTCCACCAAGCTTACTGCAGTGAGGTTTCAGAGGACAGGACTTTATTCAAATATTTCAGAATGTGAAACACATGGGCTTTTCCATGTAATGAATGCATGTGATTTCTTGCATCCTGACCATGTCCTCCAAAAGCATCCATGTCTTTGAGTTCTGTCTTGATAAAGTAGCACCTGAGCCCTTTTGTTGTTTTGGTTGATCATAGATGGATTTTTCTTTGCTTCTCTATACCTGTACTAACTTATGATGACCAGTTCCACAAACTGAATTTCAGATGCAGATAAACCCTGCTTTTATATGGCAGTAAGATACCATTTTTGTTTGTTTTCAAAATACTAAAATGAGAAAATGGACCCATTACCAGGGAGATGACTTACCCATCAATGACCCAGTAGTCTTATTCAAAATAGAGAAATTCTTATAGTAATATATTATGTGTAAAAGCATTTTATAAACTGGAAAATACTCTAAAAATGTAATAATTTTCCCTGACATGTATTGCTACAGGCTACATAGGTATCATATATATTTCTACTTTCAAATATATATTTTAAGTATTTATATTATATATTAAAATATTACATATAAATGAAATATATATACATACATATATTTTTAATGAGTAGTTAACATTAGTTTTCATTCCATGGACTATCTAATTGATGCTGTGAAGTCAACTAAAGCCATGACAGATGGCAGGAAAACAAGACTTAGTGTTAAAACTGTGTCATAAATCATTCATAAGTGAATAATTTATTCTTCAGAGATAATCAGGGTTTGTTGGTATCACAACCTGAGGACTGATAGAAAGCACAGATTTGAAGACATGTTTATCGCAACTGTTTCCATCGCAAGTTACAAATTCTCAACTCAAACTAATATAGGCACGGAAGGACTTTTTTATTTTCCTACAAAACAGAGAAAAATACTAAGGATGTTCACATTTTAGAAGGAGCTAGATCTCAGAAATTGGACCTGGGGATCAAAAGTGGCTACAAAATTCACAAAACAAAAAAACAAAATGCCTTTTTTAAAAGTCATTGAGAATTTCAAGATGGCAATAGCAAAGCATGAAACCTTATGCGCTAGCCCTTCCAAGTTCAGAGTCTTGTATGACTGTGCAGGTTGTGTGCCCATAAAGCTAGTTCTGCTAGAGATTTGAGTCAACCAGGACCTCCTTTCTTGCTTTCTCCCTGACATCTCTCACATCTACTTTTCTCTTTCTTTGTTTTATGATTTCCTCATTCTGTCCTCTTTCCGTGCCTTACCCAATCATTCTTCTTTGCTAATTCAAGCATGTTAAGTTGAGAGAGAGCTCTGATGGATCACACTAGAGTGAAATGCCTTACTTTGTTGTGGGCAGCCAGCAGAGTGAAGTGGAGGGCTACAAGGTGGATCCTGGGAGGTGCAAATACATTCAAGCCATAAGGAATTGTGGAGTTCCTCATGGGAACCAATAAAAGTAAGGCATACAACGTGTATAGTCATACAGTCCCCTCAGTAAAGATGAACAGACCATAATGACAAACAAAACTCTTCTGAAGATTTGGAGATAACAAGAGGGAATTTTAAATTTACCAAATGCAACTTTCCTAAGAAACCTAAGAAGCCCTTTGTGGACATTCCCCAGGTGCCAACACCTATTCGGGTATCCGGACTATTCTATTTCTCAGCCTTTCTCATTCAACTTTTGTGCTTTATCCCAGAATTTCCTTTATTTTTACATATGAGTATACCTTAATCCATGCATTATTGAAAATTTGTTGAAGATTAGAAAGAGCTCTCTACACCTTCAGAGAGAAAGGAATTACATTTAATTTCTAGGAAGAGCTGAACAGGGAATTACAGGCAAGAGAATTGGTAAAAGAAAAACATAAAGGTAGAATCAATGTTTTTCTTTCATTACACAGAATAACATGGAGAATTGCCCAATCACCAGTGTAAACAGCCAGATTTCTAAAAAGCTTAAACATTCTGAAAATTATTTAACTACCTTAATCCTCGACTCTACTTTACTTTTGTTAATATGGACTATACCTTCAGAACTCAATTCAGGAATAGAAAACATTTTAATCATGGTAGATGATTAGCAGGTTCTTGTGTGTGCATATTTGTAAAATTTAAAATATAATTGAAAATATAAAGTTTTTATTGTGTCCTGATTCATGGAACCTTCTCTTTCATCCTTTAATCTCGTCAGTCCTTATTTTCTCGTGGAGTAAGTTTGCTAAGTGTTTATTATACAACCTATGTTTCTCTTTCTTTCTCCCTCTCTCTCTCCCTCTCTCAACTCTGAGGAGTCAAAGCCTTTGTAATGAATGGTCCTGAAAAAGCAGTAGCTGCAAGCTAGATTTTTACAAGCATTCAGAGAAAGCTGGGACCAAACAAATAGTCTATCTGCCTTAATTACCATGTATAAGATTGGACAACAGATGTTCTCCTACATGTGGTTTGCTAATTTATTTCATTCTTTCTGTCCATTTACATGATTCATTCTGAAAATTAGTATTGAGAAAGTGTAATCGAATCTTCTGCTCCTCTTGGTAAACAAAATCTAATTTCTCACATTAATATGTCATCTTTCAGTACCAAAACTTACAGAAAAGAACCACCACCTTCCACCATGCACAGATTAAAAACCTGCACCATTCTTTAGGTCCATACAAAAATGCCAGAGTGCACTATTTTAAGAATAGCAGCAGGAACAAACACAGCTCCTACCACACTATTATGTTAGATTTAACATCTGTAAAAGGTGATTTGAATTTTACTCACAAATTCTGGCAAATTCGACCACAACCTCCTCCCATATTCGCATTCTCTAGAAATCTGGAAATTTGGGCACCTGGGTGGCTCAGTGGGTTAAAGCCTCTGCCTTCGGCTCAGGTCATGATCTCAGGGTCCTGGGATCGAGGCCCACATCGGGCTCTCTGCTCGGCGGGGAGTCTGCTTCCTCCTCTGTCTCTGCCTGCCTCTCTGCCTACTTGTGATCTCTCTTTCTCTGTCAAATAAATAAATAAAATCTTTAAAAAAAAAATCTGGAAATTTGCCTACGATTATATTTAAAGCCATAATTTAAATGTGACTAGTTTTGAAAGAAATGAATGACTTCTACTAAAATTACTCAACATCAAGCCTGTTCTAGAAAGCCTTTTAGATCAGGATCCATTTTTCTATTATGTCTGACTAATACTAGTAGTGTTAAAGTGCCTGGATCCACATAAGGAGAACACTGATGTGGTTTTCCACTATATAGTATAGCTGACCATAGGATATTTAAATTGGTTTCAAATTTTAGGTTAATGCTCTTACTGCTGTCCTGTCACTCACCTTAATTCATCTTAGTATTTTACGGTGTTAGACATTACTGTCTGTAAAATGATCATAGAAGTTTTAAATGTAGTGCCTCTTTTTTCCTTATTAATGCTGCTACTAAACTTTACTTCCTAAAGAAAAATTATATTACATACATATTTAGAAACAGATAATTATATTGTTGACTGATACTGCCTTATGTGGGACTTTAATTCTTTTTTTTTTTTAAAGATTTTATTTATTCATTTGACACAGAGAGAGAGATTACAAGTAGGCAGAGAGGCAGAGAGAGAGAGGAGAGAGGAGGAAGCAGGCTCCCTGCTGAGCAGAGAGCCCGACGCGGGCCTCGATCCCAGGACCCTGGGATCATGACCTGAGCCGAAGGCAGCGGCTTTAACCCACTGAGCCACCCAGGTGCCCGGGACTTTAATTCTTATGTGGTGTGTAACTTGATTGTAAGTACCCAGAGAATAAGTACTAAGTTTACCATATTTTTAATTATAAAAACAAAATAAATACGGTAATAAAAAAAATCCAGCATTACAGAAGATTATAAAACACCAAGCAAAAATTTCCCATTCTTTACTCCTAGTTCTATTTAGCAGAGATAACCACATTTAGCCATTTTAATTTCAAGTTCTTCTGGTCATTACCTCTATATTACTGAATATTATACTTATGCCTTGTTTTCTAAATTTATCAGTACTCAACAGTATCGACTCTATTATGAAAGAAAATTAGCTTACTTCCACTCCCTCTCCTATCTCTTATGCTCAATTTTTGCTAATTTGTATTTCTGCTTAATTAGTTACCTTTATTTTTATTTACATATATTCACACAAATATTTTTGCATCTATAAGCACATAAATGTGCTAATATGGTATATGATTTGTCTTAATGCAGTTTTTCCTGGGTTTTATTTTCGTTTTTGTTTTACCTAATTTTCCCTCCCTCAATTCAGAAACATAGCCTTTCCCCATTAACAAATGTTTACAACCTATTAAGAATTCTTTGATATTTCTTCATGATTATATAAACACACACAAAAACTCATTTTGCTTAATGGGTATAGAGTTTTAGCTCTGCAAGATGAAAAGTTTTAGAGATCTGTTATATAACAATGTGAATATACTTAACACTAATGAACTATGCTCTTAAAAATGATTAAAATGGGTAAATTTTGTGTTATGTGTTTTTGCCACAATTAAACATTTTTTTAAAAATACATGATTATAGGAGAGTCCACGATGGCAGAGGAGTAGGAGAACTTAATTTCATCTGGTCCCAGGAATTCAGCTGGATAATTATCTGAATACCTGTGAACTCAACCAGAGATCTAAGAAAAGAATAGCTGCAGCTCTACAAATAGAAAAGTGAACACCTTCTGCAAGATAGGAGATATGAAGGAGTGAATCCAAAGCCATATATGAGAAGAAAGACTGCAGGGGGAGGGAGACTCCTTCAGCCAGCTACCAGCAAGTGATAGAGAAGTGGAGGACAAGATCAGAACTCTTAGAAGTCTGCTCCGGTGAGCGACATCACTCAGTCTGCTAAACAGGGACAGATCCCTAGTTGGGACAGTGTGGTCTCAGGACTCTCAGGGTCACAGGAAGACTTGGGGTGACTGAGTAAGGCAGAGCTCCCAGGCATTCTGAATGGAGAAGCCAGCTGCAATCAGGGAGGCAAGGAGTGGACTCTCAGTTCGGGGTTGCCATAAACCATGAACCGAAGCACAATGGGGCCACTGGTCTCTGAGCAGGGACCCAACAAACAGCAGAACTGGAGAGATGCCCCCACTTCCTCCCCTCAGAGTAGCAGCCTCAGAGTGCGCTGCGGGAGTCTGCAGGATTTGGAGACTCCAAACGGGGCCATGTGCCAGAGATAGAAATGCTCAGTCACAGACCGGGTGAGCATGGAGTGTGGCCAGAGCCCAGGCAGATAAGAGTGATAGACTGCTTTTCTCTGAGGGCTCACAGAGGAGTGGTGAGCTTTTGGCTCTGGGGCCAGAAGTTGGGAGGCCACCATTTTCATTCTCATCCTTTAAAGCTTTATGGAAAGCCTTCAGGGAACAAAAGCCACATAGAGCAAACTGGAGCAGATTACTTAGCCTGGCCCCTGGCAAAAGCAATGCAAATCCACCTGAGGCAATACACTTGAGAATCACTGCAATAGGCCCCCACCCCAGAAGATCAGCAAGAACATCCAACCAAGACCAAGTTTACTGATCAATAAGAACTGCAAATCTCCAGTACTAGGGGAGTACAGCACATAGAACTCATGGCTTTTTCCCCATGATTCTTTAGTCTTTCAACTTTATTTTTTTTTATTTTACTATTTTCCTTTTTTTTTTTTTACTTTCACTCTTTCCTTTTTCAACCAACTTCTTATTTTATCAACTCTTTTTTAAAAATCTTTTTAAATTTTCATTTTTACAGTTATAATCTCTCCCTTCATTGTAATTAATCTTATTTTTGTATATATATAAGTTTTTCTTTCTTTACAATTTTGGGATGGAGTTTCTTTTAGCGGACCAAAATACACCGAAAATCTCATGTATGGCTCTGTTCTATTCACCTGTTTGATCATGTTCTCTTTTTTGTTGTTCTTTTCTTTTCTTTTCCTTCTTCCTTTTTTTGTTTTTGTTCATTTTGTTAAAATATTTAAAAATTTTTGTCTTTACAGTTACATTCTATCCTTTCAATGTATACAATTTTATTTTTGTATATATAAGGTTTTCCTTCTTTACAATTTTGAGATATAGTTTCTTCTAACAAACTGACCAAAATATACACAGGAGATAGGGTGTTGCTCTGTTCTGTTCACTGGTTTATATCCCTTCCTTTTTTTAATTGTTTTTTTTTCTCTCCCTCTTTTGTTTTTCCTTATCTTTAAATTTCCATCTTTACAGTTACATTCTATCCTTTCATTGTATTTAACTTCATTTTTGTCATATATAAGTTTTACTTTCTTTACAATTTTGGGATCTAGTTTTCTAAAAAAAAACAGACCAAAATACATATAGAATCTAGTATTCCTCTATTCTGCTCACCTGTCTCATTATATTTTCTCTCTCTCTCTTTTTTTTTTCCTCCCTCTGGTTTTGGGTCTCATCTGATTTGTTTAGTGTATATTTCTCTGATGTTGTTGTTGTTGCCATTTTAGAATTTTGTTATTTCATTCATCTATTCTTCTCTGGACAGAATAACAAGATAAAAAAACTCAGCTCAAGAAAGATCACAAGAGGCAGTAGTGACTGCCAGGGACATAATTAATATAGACATGAGTAAGATGTCAGAAGTAGAGTTCAGAGGAATGATTATAAAGATACTAGCTGAGTTTGAAAAAAGCATAGAAGACACTGGAGAATCCCTTTCTGGAGAAATAAAAGAACTAAAATCTAATCAAGTCAAAATCAAAAAGGCTATTAATGAGATGCAGTAAAAAAAACGGAGGCTCTAACTGCCAGGATAAATGAGGCAGGAGAGAGAATTAGTGATATAGAAGACCAAATGATAGAGAATAAAGAAGCTGAGAAACAGAGAGATAAACAACTACTGAATCATAGGACAGAATTTGAGAGATAAGTAATACCATAAAGAAAACAATATGAGAATAATTGGGCTCACAGAAGAAGAAAAAGAGAGAGAAAGAGGCAGAAGGTATATTGGAGGAAATTATAGTAGAGAACTCCCTAATGTGTTTAAGGAAACAGACATCAAAATCCAAGAGGCACAGAGAACCCACCTCAAAATCGATGAAAATAGGTCAAACCCTGATATATAATAGTGAAATTTACAAGTCTCAGAGACAAAGAGAAAATCTTGAAAGCAGCTCAAGACAAGAAGTCCGTAAACTACAAGGGTAGAAACATTAGACTGGCAGCACTCCAATCCACAGAGACCTGGCAGGCCAGAAAGGACTGGCATGATATATTCAGGGTGCTAAATGAGAAAAATATGGAGCCAAGTATACTTTGTCCAGATCAGATGTCATTCAAAATAGAAGAAGTGATAAAAACCTTCAGGACAAATAGTAACTTAAAGAATTTATGATCACCAAACCAGACCTACAAGAAATATTAAAAGGAACCAATATTAAAAGCAAAGAGAGAGCTTGAAAGTAACCTAGACCAGATAGGAATAGAGACAATATACAGTAACAGTCACTTTACAGGTAATACCATGATACTAAATCCATATCTTTCAATAGCTACTGTGAATGTAAATGGAATAAAGGCCCCGATCAAAAGACACAGGGTTGGATATCCACAGATTGGATAAAAAAGAAAGACCCATTGATATACTGTCTGTAAGAGACTCATTTTTGACCCAGAAAAACCTCCAGATTGAAAGTAAGGGATGGAAAACTATTTATCATGCTAATGGACCTCAAAAAAAAAAGCTGGAGTGGCAATCCTTATATTCTCATACCCAAATTAAATTTTAAACCAAAGACTGTAATAAGAAATGAAGAACACTATATCATAATTAAAGGGTCTATCCAACAAGAAGATCTAACAATTGTAAATACTATGCCACTAACACGGAAGCAGCCAATTATATAAGCCAATTAATAATAATCAAAGAAACACATTGATAATAATACAATAATAGTGGGGAACTTTAACATCCCCTTCACTGCAATGGACAGATCATCTAAGCAGAAGATCAATAAGGACATAAGAGCTTTGAATGACACACTGGACCTGTGTGATGGACATCACAGATATATTCAGAAATTCCATCTTAAAACAACAGAATATATACTCTTGAGTGGACATGGAACATTCTCCAGAATAGATCACATGCTGGGTCACAAATCAGGTATCAACTGGTACCAAAAGATTGGGATCATTGCCTGCATAATTTCAGACCATAATGCTTTGAAACTGGAACTCAACCACAAGAGGAAATTTGGAAAGAACTCAACTACATGGAGGCCAAAAAGCATCCTACTGAAGAATGAATGAGTCAACTAAGAAATTAAAGAAGAATTTAAAAAATTCATGGAAACAAATGAAAATGAAAACACAACTATTCAAAACCTTTGGGATGCAGGAAAGGGAGTCCTAAGAGGGAAGTATATTTCAATACAAGTCTTTCTCAAGAAAGAAGAAAGGTGTCAAATACACAATGTAACCTTATACCTAAAGGAGCTGGAGAATGAACAACAAATAAAGCCTAAACTCAGCAGGAGAAGAGAAATAATAAAGATTAGAACAGAAATCAATAAAATAGAAACCAAAGGAACATAGAACAGATCAACAAAACTAGGAGCTGGTTCTTTGAATTAATATTAAGCCCCTGCCCAGACTTATCAAAAAGAAAAGAGAAAGGACACAAATAAATAAAATTGTGAATTAAAGAGGGGAAATCACAACCAGCACCAAGAAATACAGTTATAAGAACATATTATGAAAAACTATATGCCAAAAAATTAGGCAATCTGGAAGAAATGGATGCATTTCTAGAGACATATAAACTACCAAAATCGAACCAGGAGGAAATAGAAAACCTGAACAGACCCATACCAGCAAGGAAATTGAAGCAGTAATTTTTTTTTTAAATTTTATTTATTTATTTGACACAGAGAGAGAGATTACAAGTAGGCAGAGAGGCAGGCAGAGGAGGAAGCAGGCTCCCTGCTGAGCAGAGAGCCCGATGCGGGCCTCGATCCCAGGACGCTGAGATCATGACCTGAGCCGAAAGCAGAGGCTTTAACCCACTGAGCCACCCAGGCGCCCTTGAAGCAGTAATTTAAAAAATCTCCCAATAAACGAGAGCCCAGGGCCAGACAGCTTCCCAGGGGAATTCTACCAACCATAGAAGAAGAATTAATACTTATCCTTCTGAAGCTGTTTCAAAAAACACAAATGGAAGGAAAACTTCCAAACTCTTTCTATGAGGCTAGCATTACCTTGATCCCCGAACCAGACAAATACCCCATCAAAAAGCAGAATTACGGACTAATATCCCCGATGAACATGGATTCAAAAATTCTCAACAAGTTATTAGCCAATAGGATCCAATAGTACGTTAAAAGGATTATTCACCATGACCAAATGGAGTTTCTTCCTGGGCTACAAAGGTGGTTCAACATTTGCAAATCAACCAATATGATATATCATATTAATAAAAGAAAGAACAAGAACCATATCATCCTCTCAATAGATGCAGGAAAAGCATTTGACAAAGTACAGCATCCTTTCTTGATCAAAACTCTTCACAGTGTAGGGATAGAGGGAACATACCTCAATATCATAAAAGCCATTTACAAAAATCCCACAGTGAATATAATTCTCAATGGGGAAAAACTAAGAGCTTTTCTTCTAAGGCCAGGAACATGGCAGGGATGTTCACCACTGCTATTCAACATAGTATTAGAATTTCTAGCCTCAGCAATCAGACCAACAAAAAGAAATAAAAGGCATCCAGATCAGCAAAGAAGTCACTCTTTGCTGACATGATTCTCTATGTGGAAAACCCAAAAGACTCCACTCCAAAATTGCTAGAACTCATATGGGAATTCAACAAAGTGGCAGGATATAAAATCAATGCACAGAAATCAGTTGCATTTCTATACACTAACAATGAGACAGAAGAAAGAGAAATTAAGGAATCAATTTACAATTGCACCCAAAACCATAAGATACCTAGGAATAAACCTAACCAAAGAGGTAAAGGATCTGTCGGCTGAAAACTACAGATAACTCATGAAAGAAATTGGGGAAGACACCAGGAAATGGAAAAACATTCCATGCTCATAGATTGGAAGGACAAATACTGTGCAAATGTCTATGTTACCTAGAATAATCTACATATTCAATGCAATCTCTATCAAAATACCACCAACTTTTTTCACGGAGCTGAAAGAACTAATCCCAAAATTTGTATGGAACCAGAAAAGACCCCAAATAGCCAGAGGAATGTTGAAAAAGAAAACCAAAGTTGGTGGCATCACAATTCTGGACTTCAATCTCTATTACAAAGCTGTAATCATCAGGACAGTATGGTACAGGCACAAAAACAGACACAAAGATCAATGGAACAGAATAGAGAGCCCAGAAATGGACCCTCAACTCTATGGTCAACTAATCTTTGACAAAGCAGGAAAGAATATCCAATGGAAAAAAGTCTCTTCAACAAATGGTGATGGGCAAATTGGATAGCCACGATGCAGAAGAATGAAACTGGACCATTTCCTTACACCACACACAAAAATAGATTCCAAATGGATGAAAGACCTGAATATAAGACAGGAATCAATCAAAATCCTAGAGGAAAACACAAGCAGCAACTTCTTCAGCCTCAGCTGCAGCAGCTTCTTGGCTAGGCACATCTCCTAAGGCAAGGGAAACAAAGGCAAAAATGAACTATTGGGACTTCATCAAGATCAATAGCTTTTGCACAGCAAAGAAAACAGTTGACAAAACCAGAAGACAGCCAATAGAATGGGAGACAATATTTGCAAATGACATATCAGATAAAGGGCTAGTATCCAAAATCTATAAAGAACTTATCAAACTCAAATAGTCCAATGAAGAAATGAACAGATATTTCTGCAAGGAAGACATCCAAACGGCCAACAGACACATGAAAAAATGCTTCACACCACTCAGCATCAGGGAAATACAAATCAAAACCTCAATGAGATAGTACCTCACACCTGTTAGAATGGCTAGAGTTAATAAGTCGGGAAATGATAGATGTTGGCGAGAATGCAGAGAAAGGGGACCCCTCCTACACTGTTGGTGGGAATGCAAGCTGGTGCAGCCACTCTGGAAAACAGTATAAAGGCTCCTCAAAAAGTTGAAAATAGAGCCACCCTATGATCCAGCAATTGCACTACTGGGGATTTACCCCAAAGATACAAATGTAGTGATCCGAAGGGGCACCTGCATTCCAGTGTTTATAGCAGCAATGTCCACAATAGCCAAACTATGGAAAGATCCTAGATGTCCACCAACAGATGAATGGATAAGAAGATGTGGTATATGTATACAATGGAATATTATGCGGTCATCAAAGAATGAAATATTGCCATTTGCAATGACATGGGTACAAGTAGAGGGTATTGTGCTAAGCAAATAAGTCAGTCAAAGAAAGACAATTATCATATGATCTCATTGATACGTGTAAATTAAGAAACAAAACAGAGAATCATAGAGGTAGAGAAGAAAAAATGAAACAAGATGAAACCAGAGAGGGAGATAAACTATAAGAGGCTCTTAACCATAGGAAACAAACTGAGGGTTTCTGGAAGAGAGGAGTGTGGGGGGATGGGATAACTGGGTAATGGACATTAAGGGGGCATGTGATGTAATGAGCACTGGGTATTATATAAGACTGATGAATCACAGGCCTATACTTCTGAAACCAATAATGTATTATGTTAATTAATTGAATTTAAATTTTAAAATGTTTAAAAATAAGTAAATAAATAAATACATGATTATATGATCACACATATCTTCATATACAGGAAGCCTTCATTTTGCATAGTTCCTACATAAAGGAACTTCACTTACCACATTTCAGTTAAATAATGCCAGTACCCCAACAACATGGTTCAAATTTCAGTTACTACAATGTATTAGCTATGAATAATTGCACAAAGTACAAAGTTCATCTCTAGTTTGTCAATCTACAAATCACCATGTAAATAACAAATATACATCATGATCAGTGACCAATCACATCCTGTCTTTCAAAATCTGTTGCTGATTGGTCACTGCACATTTTTAATTCAGGTGACCCACATACTGGGAACCATGTAGTTGTGTTGCCTCTTTCTCTGCCAGGGATAAAACCACATGATATTTAACAAAAATTAAATAATCAAGAGAGGGAAATGGGCAACAAAGATGAAATAGGAGCAAAGATATAAAAAGAAATAATGCTGGAAGTGAAATTCAAATCAAATATCAATGGAGTTTAAGAGAAATAGCTGGACATGGAAATGTTGACACTGCAGCCATTCAGGAGACCCTCACTATGCACCCAGAGGAACTTATGTAAGGTGGACTTAACAACAGAAATGAGGAAAGTGATGATGATTAAAAGAATCATGCCCCGGAGGGAGTGACGCCATGGAAAAACTTTACATTAAAGGCATCTCTGGAGATATTTCACAACATTGAAAGTGCAAAGGATAATGTGTCAAAAAATGATGCAAAGTCATAAAGAAGTATGACAACTCCCCAGGGCATGGAAAAGATACTTTCTCTGTTTTGTAAGTTATCCATTGAAAAGAAGACAGCACTTTTCCAATTTTTTTTTTCATCATGATAGGTGTACTCTTTAATCCCCATCACCTATTTCACCCATCCCCCCACTAACCTCCCTTCTGGTAACCATCTGTTTGTTCTCTACAGTTAAGGGTCTGTTTCTGGGTTCATCTCTCTCTTTTCTTTTGCCTTTAATTCTTTGTTTTGTTTCTTAAATTCTATATATGAGTGAAATCACATACGGCATTTGTCTTTCTGTGAGTGACTCATTTTGCTTAGCATAATACTCTCTACCTCTAGCCATGTTGTTGCAAATGGCAAGATTTCATTCTTTTATATGGCTGAGTAATATTCCATTATATATATATTTATATACATATTATTTATATATATACACATACCAGCTCTTTTTTATCCATTTATCTATTGATGGATACTTGAGCTGCTTCCATAGTTTGGCTGTTGTAAATAATACTGCTATAAATATAGGGGTGTGTGTATCCCTTTGAATTTGTGTTTGTGTATTCTTTTGGGTAAATACCCAATAGTGTGATTAGTAGATCTTAGGACAGTTCCATTTTTAGATTTTTGAAGAACCTCCATACTGTTTTCCACAGTGGCTACACCGGTTTGCATTCCCACCAACAGTGCATGAAGTTACCTTTTTCTCCACATCCTTTGCCAACGCTCGCTGTTTCTTGTGTTCTTTATTTTAGCCATCCTAAAAGGTGTGAGGTGATATCTTTTTGATTTGCATTTCCCTGCTGATGGATGATGTTGAGCATCTTTTCATGTGTCTGTTGACCATCTGGATGTCTTCGTTGGAGAAATATTTATTCATGTCTCCTGCCCATTTTTTAATTGGATTGTTTATTTGGGGGGTGTTGAACTGTATAAGTTACTTACATATTTTGGATACTAACCCTTTATTGGAGATGTAATTTGAAAATATCTTCTCCCATCCCATAGATCCTTTTTGTTTTGCTTGTTTTTCCTTTGCTATGCAGAAACTTTTTATTTTGATGTAGTCCTAATAGTTTATTTTTGTTTTTATTTCTCTTGCCTTAGGAGACATACCTAGAAAAAGTTTGCTATGACCAATGTCAGAGAAATTACTGCCTGTGTTCTCTTTAATGATTTTTATGGTTTCAGGTTTCACACTTAGGTCTTAACCCATTTTGAGTTTATTTTTGTGTATGATATAAGGAAGTGGTCCAGTTTCATTCTTTTGCAGGTAGCTGTCCAGTGTTTCCAACACCATTTATCGAAAACAATGTCTTTTTCTCTTTGCATATTCTTTCCTCCTTTGTCAAAGATTATTTGAAAAAAAGAAAAAAAAGGATTATTTGAGCATATAATTCAGGGTTTATTTCTGGGTTTCTATTCTGTTCCATTGATCTATATGTCTATTTTTATGCTAGCACCATACTGTTTTAATTACTACCATTTTGTAATATAACTTGAAATCTGGAATTATACCTCCAGTTTTGTTTTTCTTTTTCAAGATTGCTTGGCTATTCAAGGTCTTTTGTTGTTCCATACAGGTTTTGAGATTGCTTATTCTAGTTCCCATTATTCTTGATGAGTTTAATATGTTTTTTACAAAGAAATAAAATGCTTTAACCCTTAATGCTCTTCATGTTTTAATTTACAGTGTACTCAATGAACATTCGTTTTACAATTTGTGCATTTCTCCATACATTTATGATTAAATGACTCAGAGGTATTAATTTTGACTAAATTTTTAAAGGCTTTAGAACAATCATCATTTTCTCCATTGATTATTAAGATCAATTTGCATGGTTTTAGCTTGTATGTTTCTTTGTTTGTTTTGAGGGTCCTACTCTACTTGCAAAAAGATAATGCCTGTATAGGCTTTTGGGTCACTATTACACAAAACTGAGATCATATTACTGAACTTTCCTGCATTTTCTCTTCTCAGTCAAGATTTTTTGGTGGAAATCTATCTAAATCAACTGTAATAATTTTAAAGAATTCTTTTTAAATTATTGAAAATTTCATGATATATGGGAACCATAATAATTGAACCATTCTTTTACTAATAGACATGAAAAATGCTTTTAGTTTTGTGCCACAATGACCATTGCTTCAATAAACATTCTGTGCAAATATTCTCAATTACTAGTTGATTTATTCCTATGAAATAGATTCCCAGGAGTGGAATTTCTAGGTTAAAGTTATACTGTTCTTAAAACTTTTTTTTTAGATATCACCAAAAGGCTGTAACAATTCCCAAAAGGCTATAACAATGAATATTTCAGTTTCCTGTCAGTACAGGAAGGTAAGATAAGTAAAGTAAGGTAAAGTGTTCCTTTTCTTTTGCAGCCTCAACGGAAATGGATATTAGAGCACTTAAATTGTTGCCAGTCAGATAGGGTAAGGTTATGTCTCATGGTTAATTAAATCAGCTAATACTGACCATTAGAGAATTTGAATTTTTTCATAGGTTTATGTGTGTTGGTCATTTGGAATTGTTCTTTTGTAAACAACATTTTTTTTTAAAGATTTTATTTATTCATTTGACACAGAGAGAGAGATCACAAGTAGGCAGAGAGGCAGGCAGAGAGAGGAGAGAGGAGGAAGCAGGCTCCCTGCTGAGCAGAGAGCCCGATGTGGGCCTCGATCCCAGGACCCTGGGATCATGACCTGAGCCGAAGGCAGAGGCTTTAACCCACTGAGCCACCCAGGCGCCCCGTAAACAACATTTTTCATGATCTTTGCTGATTTTTTAAATTGAACTATCTTTTTCTTGTCCCATCAGAGCTTTTTGTACATTATAGATTGAATAACCCATAAATGTAGAAAAGAGAGGCAATTTGGATGAGGTCAGAACTTGCTTGACTAGTTAACTAGAGCATGCTTTCATCAGATCAGTAAGATATTGGTACAGGAAGAGACAAATAGATCTGTAGAACACAACACTCTTCAAGAAACAAATCCAAGTGTATATGATAACTCATTAAATTTATTATATTTATTGACATAAGTCAGAAAATGATGGATTATTTAAAAGTTTTGTAAACAAAACTGACTAGTCATATGTGAAAAGTCAAATTGGACTCTACTGAAACAAAAATACATGTCATATGGATTAAATTTAAAATGTAAAATTTTAAAAACATTCCTACACAAACATGTAGTATACTATATGTACAATCTATGGATAGAGAAGCTAATATTTCTGAAAGAAATGATGAAAAGGGGGTACCCGGGTAGCTCAGTTGGTTAATTGACTGACTCTTGATTTGGGCCCAGGTCATGATTTCAGGGTCCTGGGATCAAGTCCCATGTCGGCAGGGGGGGTCCATGCTCAGTGAGGAGTCTACTTGAGATTCTCTCTCACTATCCCTCTGCCCCTCCCCCTGCTTGTTCTCTCTCTCTCTAAAATAAATAAATCTTTAAAAAAAATAAATGATGAGACATATTTGATAATATAAAAATTAAAACTTTTATATGGCAAAATTTATTTACAAAATCAATAGAAAAATTATATATATGTGTTTATATGTGTATGTATATAAATATGTATATAAACATTCACATAATAAATTACCTACATAATGACAATACAAAAAAATTAATGTAACAATACAATTTACTATTGCAAGTATTCTTTGGGTCAGAAATCTGGGTGTGGTAGGCTGCGTACCTCTGACTCAGAATTTCTCATGAGGTTGCAGTCAGTTTACTAGCCAGGACTCTGGTCCATGTTGGAAGGCTCACCTGTGGGAAAAGGATCATTGCAAGTCTTTCCAGATGACTGTCTCACAACGTGACAGCTGAGCAATGCAACAAAACACTCAGGGTGGAAATCACAGTCCTTTTTTATAACCTAGTCCCAAGTGACATCCCATCATTTCTGCTGTATTCTATTCCTTAAAAGTTAGTCAATAAATCTAGCCCACACTCAAAGTGAGGAGATTACACAAAGATGTGAATACCTGGAGGCAGGGATCATTGGGGACCATCTTATAGGTTGCTTAGCACAATATGTTACATTCATAATTTTAAATAATATACATACTTATATCTTGTTTCTCATTTCAAAATCTTTAGATGAAATCTCTCAACTACCATAAAATGAAGAAATTAGTTCCTTCTACCTCTCTCTTGGCAGCTCCCACTTGCTTTTTCTATCAGTTAGATTGCAGTGTTTCCATTGACGATGTTTATAACATTTACCTGACAAATATAATTAAGTCTATTGACTATTTTAACTTAAAGTAAAGGAATAGGCAGGATTCTTTTCTCCCATCTTTTGAGGGAAGCTTATTCTGGTGGACAACCCCCACACTAGACACCTTAGCCCTTCTCTGCCAGATTATCTCATTTATTTTTAGCCTGGCGATGCAGATGAGGAAACTTGCATAGCTGATCTATAGAGTTTGTTCGCACAATTACCTCAATATCTGTTTCACTTTCCAAAATGGAATCTGAAGTCTCCTGGGACTTGGCAGGAAATAGTGATGTTCACTTCCACTGTACATTTTCCTACATAGGTTTTGTCTATAGATTCTTCTACTCAAGGCTACTCATTAATAGGCTCCCATCTACTTTCTATCTTCTACAAATTTATTAAAATCTCTTATCTGATGATGTTCCCATCTTGTTTTTTATTCTTTAATATTCTTGTCTTTTATTCTTTAACATTATTTATTCTTGTTTTTTATTCTTTAATATTCTTTAGTATTTTCCTATTTACTTCTTTATTAATATTTCAATAGAATTTGGAAGGAATAGGAATTAAATCCTTTCACCTAGTTTTCCAGAGTGAGACAAACCAACCTTATCTACCTATGGATGCTTATAGGATAACTAAATTAATAAATTAATGCTTTGAAGGGATGTCCACTATCACCACTGCTATTCAGCATAGTATTAGAAGTCCTAGCCTCAGCAATCAGACAACAAAAAGAAATAAAAGGCATCCGAATCAGCAATGAAGAAGTCAAACTCTCACTCTTTGCAGATGATATGATACCTTATGTGGAAAACCCAAAAGACTCCACTCCAAAACTGCTAGAACTCATACAGGAATTCAGTAAAGTAACATGATATAAAATCAATGCACAGAAGTCCGTTGCATTTCTATACACCAACAGCAAGACAGAAGAAAGAGAAATTAAGGAGTTGATCCTATTTACAATTGCACCCAAAACCATAAGATACCTAGGAATAAACCTAAACGAAGAGGCAATGGATCTTTACTTTGAAACCTATAGAATACTCATGAAACAAATCGAGGAAGACACAAAGAAATGGAAAAACATTCCATGCTCATAGATTGGAAGAACAAATATTGTGAAAATGTCTATGCTACCTAAAGCAATCTACACATTTAATGCAATCCCTATCAAAATACCATCAATTTTTTTCAGAGAAATACAACAATAATCTTAAAATTTATATGGAACCATAAAAGACCCCAAATAGCCAGAGGAATGTTGAAAAAGAAAACCAAAGCAGGTGGCATCACAATTCCAGGCTTCAAGCTTTATTACAAAGCTGTAATCATCAGGACAGTATGGTACTGGCACAAAAACAGACACACAGATCAGTGGAACAGAATAGAGAGCACCAAAATGGACCCACAACTCTATGGTCAACTAATCTTCAAGAAAGTGGAAAGAATGTCCAATGGAAAAAAAGACAGTCTCCTCAACAAATGGTGTTGGGGACGCCTGGGTGGCTCAGTGGGTTAAAGCCTCTGCTTTCGGCTCAGGTCATGATCTCAGCGTCCTGGGATCGAGGCCCGCATTGGGCTCTCTGCTCAGCGGGGAGGCTGCTTCCTCCTCTCCCTGTCTCTCTGCCTGCCTCTCTGCCTACCTGTAATCTCTCTCTCTCTGTGTCAAATAAATAAATAAAATCTTAAACAAAACAAAACAAAACAAAAAACAAATGGTGTTGGGCAAATTGGACAGCCACATGCAGAAGAATGAAACTGGACCATTTCCTTATACCGCACACAAAAGTAGACTCAAAATGGATGAAAGACCTCAATGTGAGGCAGGAATCCATCAAAATTCTCGAGGAGAACACAGGTAGCAACCTCTTCGACCTCAGCCGCAGCAACTTCTTCCTAGACACATCACCAAAGGCAAGGGAAGTAAGGGCAAAAATGAACTGTTGGGACTTCATCAAGATCAAAAACTTTTGCTCAGCAAAGGAAACAGTTGACAAAACAAGAAGACAGCTGACAGAATGGGAGACGATATTTGCAAATGACATATCAGCTAAAAGGCTAGTATCCAAAATCTATAAAGAACTTATCAAACTCAACACCCAAAGAGCAAATAATCCAATCAAGAAAGAGGCAGAAGACAAGAACAGACATTTCTGCAAAGAAAACATCCAAATGGTCAACAGACACAGGAGAAAGTGTTCAGCATCACTTGGCCTCGGGGAAATACAAATCAAAACCACAGTGAGATACCACGTCACACCAGTCAGAATGGCTAAAATTAACAAGTCAGAAAACGACAGATGTTGGCTAGGACGTGGAGAAAGGGGAACCCTCCTACACTGTTGGTGGGAATGCAAGCTGGTGCAGCCACTCTGGAAAACAGTATGGAGTTTCCTCGAAAAGTTGAAAATAGAACCACTCTATGACCCGGCAACTGCACTACTGGGGATTTACACCAAAGATACAAATGTAGCAATCTGAAGGGTCACCTGCATCCCAGTGTTTATAGCAGCAATGTCCACAATAGCCAAACTGTGGAAAGAGCCTAGATGTCCACCAACAGATGAACAGATAAGAAGATGTGGTATATATATACAATGGGATATTATGCAGTCATCAAAAAAATGAAATCTTGCCATTTTCAATGATGTGGATGGAACTAGAGGGTATTATGCTAAGCAAAATAAGTCAATCAGAGAAAGACAATTATCATATGATCTCACTGATATCAGAAATTTGAGAAACAAGACAAAGGATCATAGGGAAAGGGAGGGAAAAATGAAACAAGATGAAAACAGAGAGGGAGACAAACCATAAGAAACTCAATCTCAGGAAACAAACTGAGGGTTGCTGGAGTGGAGGGGGGTAAGAGGGATGGAGTGGCTGGGTGATGGACGTGGGGGAGGCTATGTACTGTGGTGAGTGCTGTGAGTTGTGTAAGACTGACGAATCACAGACCTATACCCCTGAAACAAATAATATATTATATGTTAATTTAAAAAAAATAATAAAATTAATGTTTTGAGGTGAATATGATATTAGTTTTCTAATGCTGTCACNGTTAATTTAAAAAAAAATAATAAAATTAATGTTTTGAGGTGAATATGATATTAGTTTTCTAATGCTGTCACATAAATTACCACAAACTAGGTTTAAAACAACAGAAGTTTATTATCTTATAGTTCTGGAGGTCAGAAGTTCAAAATGGGTCTCACCGGGCTAAAATTAAGATATCAGAAGAGCCACATTCCTTCCCAGAGACTCTAAGGGAGAACTCATGTCTACATTCAAGCAAGTTGTTGGCAAAATCCATGTCTTTCTTGATGTAGACAGATTCCCATTTGTTTGTCCTGTCAGCTGAAAGCTGTTTCCAGCTTCTAGAAACCACTTTCATGCCCAGGTTCACAGCTGTGTTCCTCCATTTTCAAAACCAGCAAGAACAGATCGAGACTCTCTCATGCTTCAAATCTTGCCTGTCTCTTCATATAACATCACACCTTTCACTGACTCTTCAGTCTTCCCTTTCTACTTTTAAGTGTCCACCTCAATAATTAAGTATAATCCCCCTATTTAAGGTCAAAAGATGAACAACTTTAATTCCACCTCCACCCTTAGTTTTCTTTTGCCATGTAAGGGAACCTGTTCACATAGAACAGGGATTAGGACATGGACATCTTTGGTGGGCCATTATTCTGCTTTCCACATTGGTCAATATCTGTTGCCATTTATCAGGAAAAGTGATTGCATAATTCTACTTATTCGGAAAAGGTTTATAAAAGAATGATAGAACTTTAGGAAGACTATGAAGAAGGTGAGGAAATATATTTGACTGAAAAGAGGAAGGTATTATGTGGGTAGTGGTGAAAAAGAAAGTATGGAATATTAATTCTTAATCATAGAAGTAGAATAAATAACTGAAATCAGAATGTCCTATGTCTTAGAGCATTCAGCTTCAAAGTACCTAAAATATTCTTATGGCAGAACTTACATATTTGCCTTATTTACAAATTAAGGGAGATCATGAACTCAAAGAAATGTATACTATTGGAGCCAAAAATAGATGTGGAAAAAAGAAACGTGGTATGATTTGCAAAGACATTTCTGGTTAAACTGAAGACATATGCAGTAGGACTATAATGAACCTTGAGATTTCAAAATAGGTCTCCTTAGAGAGTCAACATATGTATGAAGACAGTGAGAGTAACAGTTTCCCGGAGTATATCGCAAACGGTAATTTTGTTATACAAAATTTAACTATCCCCTAAAATCTGAAAAGAAAACCACTCATAAAATCCTTGTTTCCACATTTGCAGTACGGTAATTCCAAATGTTATGCTCTGTAAACTAGTCAATATAATTTTCTCTGTCATGAAGAAAAAAGATGTGTTTCCATCAAAGGATATCTCTGTTAATGCATTTTGGAGAATTTTATTGCTAATGCATATAGCCTAGAATGGAAAGAAACTTGGCAAATGAAAAAAGTTGATTTTTAGGGTGCCTGGGTGGCTCAGTGGGTTATAGCCTCTGCCTTTGGCTCAGGTCATGATCTCAGGGTCCCGGGATCGAGGCCCGCATCAGGCTCTCTGCTCGGTGGGGAGCCTGCTTCCTCCTCTCTCTCTGCCTGCCTCTCTGCCTACTTGTGATCTCTCTCTCTCTCTCTCTCTCTCTCTCTCTCTCTCTGTCAAATAAATAAATAAAATCTTTAAAAAAAAAGGAAAAAGTTGATTTTTCACAATGGTCTGTAGATGATTTTTTTTCTATTTTACATGACACAGGGGAAAATATAGTTTTAAAATGCCCATTTATTGTTACACTACCATTTGTGTGATTAAACACATTAGTATTAGTAAAGAAGTTTGCAGGTAAATTGCACATTTCCAACTGTGTAAACTTCATCACTAGTTGATTCTTGCTTCTAATGCCAGACAGCGAAGCTAAGCAATAGGTTCAGACATTCATTGAGAGGTTGACTACCTGCCAATATTGTTGTACTATGTAGACAAAAATAAGTAAATAAGCATGTTCTCTACTTTACTGGTGAACATATACATGAATACAATTCATCCACAGTGCTAAGTTGGCTATATATAGTGTCTATTGAGGTGTCATATTGCTAAGAAATGTGACTTTAATGTTTAAATATGCACATAAACATTGAAAGCTGTTCTGAATATAAATTTGCTACTATTTCCTACAAATTTGCAGAACTCAATGTGATTAAAATAAAAAGTCAATGTAACTCACCTAGTTTAAATATGTACTTAATGTTCATACTTACAGTTCACAATCACAAAAGTTACTCAGAGTGGATTTCAAACACCTTTGGAAATGCTAATTTTATTTAATAAAGTTCTTCTATCTAATGTCTTTGTTCAGAATGGAATATCTAGGTAATATTATTTTTTAATGACTACAATATCATCTTGACATCAAATGATGGTTGTGGGTTTATGAGCATTTTTATAATGTCAAAATTTTAATATTTTAATTGTGAATTCTTAATAACATGAATTCATTCTTCTGTGCTAACTCTGACATCTTTTCTTTTACAAGAGAATATGTAATTTTATTTTAAGTGGAACAGAGTCAGTATTTATTCTCTTAAAATTACCATTCTTTTCATTTTTGTGCTTCTTATAAAGGGTTTCAGATAAATTAAGAAAACTCAGCTTGTTCTAGAACTTTATAAGGGAGAAATATAATGACTCAGTCTTCTTGTTTCTTTCTAATTGTGCACTTTTGAAGACTTCTCTTATGTGCTATCTAAAACAATAACAAAACTAAAATCCTGTGAGAAAATCTTTCTTTTATGATTTACAGCCTTAGATTTTCAACTATAGTGACCCTCGCCATATCTTTGCAAATCCCTCCATTTGTAAATACCATCATAATGGATAATTGTTACCATAAAATGACAATACAAATCACTATACACAAAGGTTTTGTGTTTATGTTTCACTTTGTGTATGGCCGTAAAAGTCACTAAACACAAAGCTGATTTGAATGTGAATGCAAGACAGCAAGCTCGCCTTACTAGCTAAAGGACAGCTACCTTCTAAGACAAAGAACTAAAACTAGCACCCCTACCAAAATAACAAATTACTGCGTGACATGAAAACTTGGGGTCATTCATAATTAGTCACAAGGAGAAAAGTTAAATTTGTGAATGCTTGAGATTTATTACATGTGACTTCCCAATGTCAATGTTTATAACTTATTAATACAGTCAACCCTTGAACAACATGGGTTTGAACTGTGTGGGTCCACTTATATGCAGATTTTTTATGATAGATACAGTACAGTACTATAAATGTATTTTCTCTTCCTCATGACTTTCTTAATAATACTTTCTTTTCTTTAGCTTACTTTATTTTAAGGATACAGTATATAATACATATAACATACAAAATAAGTGTTCATGGTATGGATGAGGCTTCCAGCCCTCAATAGGTTATCAGTAGTTCAGTACTTGGGGAGTCAAAAGTTATAAACTGATTTTTTACTATGCAAGGGATCAGTGCCCCTAACCCCTGCATTGTTCAACAGTCACCTCTACTACCTGTAAAATCTAAAGAGAAGGCAAGTGAAATGGGAAAGTATTAAGTAGAAGCCCTTAGGGAAGAGCTGGAAAATTTGGGCCAGCAAGAGAGATATAGTGGTATGATGTGGTTTACCAAGAAAGTCCCGGGGCCTTTTAGAGATTTAGACACAAGTTCTCATTCCAGCACATCCCTTCTTCCCTGAGCCTCTTTTATCTTTCTATCAGATGAAATGTTGTCATTAATTCTCTTGTACCACATCCCTAACAGAACCTTCATGAACTAAGAGCCCATTGAGATACCAGGAAGAGTGTCAGTTCCAGCAGAGGCTTAAGGACTCCTGCATTTAAGATTTGGGAAGAAGAGCCAAGTCTTGAACTAGTCTAGCCATTGTTATTTATTTGTTTTCTGTGTTAAGCTCTCTCTCTCTCTCTCCCCCCTTCTCTCTCTCTCTTGTAAGGTTTTATTTATTCATTTGACAGAGAGAGAGAGAAAGCATAAGCAGAGGGAACAGCAGGCAGAGGGAGAAGGAGAAGCAGGCTCCCCACTGAGCAGGGAGTCCAATGTGGGGCTCAGTCTCAGGACCCTGGGATCATGACCCTAGCCAAAGGCAGACACTTAACAGACTGACCCACCCAGGTGCCCCTTAAGCTCTCTTTATTACCCTGATTTCCCTCCTGCCCTGTCTCTGCTAGATATATCAGCTCTTCTGACTTTTGACTTTACCTGTTCTTGAAACCACCAAATACAGAAATTGTATTTCATGGCTATTGGTTTTTTGTCTGTGTTAGTATCTTCTGTTCACCCATCCAGATCCACTCTTGATCCTTCTCTATCAAGCTCTGTGTCATAGGAGGTTGACTTGCATAGACTATCCGTGAACTCCTTTGCCTCCTGGCTTTTAGCTGTTTTCAGCTAAAGGGAGCCTTATTATGACATTGGACAGGAGAAAGATGCTGAACTTAAAGTACTAATTCTCCCACCTGTCCCCCATCACACATATTCTCCATGGGGACAATGACCCTCTGAGGGTGAAAAGTGATACTTAAGGCCAAAAAAATTATAGCTACTTGCAAAGGTTTGTGGTTTTCCAAAGACCCAGAGGACAGAACATATAAACACTAAATCTATAGTATTAAATATTTATGGGGGAGAGGGGATTAGGTATAAGATGTCTATGAAGGCTCCTTGGGGTAGTGATAATGACACATTGTCTTACAGTGTAGATATGACCTGGCTGCATTGTCTAGCTCGAGGTCAAAGCTACTCTGAGCTGATGGAGTAGGTAGGAAGGTCGAAAACAAAGATGGAGGGAGAGATTACAGGGGACCTTTTAATTAACTTTAACCACCCAGAAGTGAAAAAAAAGAGAATTAAAGTTTCCAAGAGGAGAATACAAAGCCCTCTCTTTTCCCTCATTTCTCCAACCTCAATTCCTGTGCCTCAACTTATTTTAATGTGTACACTTTCCCAAGATCAAACTTTTACCAATAAATCAATTAACATCACATTTTCTGATCCCTTACATAAACAAAGAGGGAGTTTTAATAAAAATTAATTTATGCAGAGTGTATCGTAATTTGCATAATTCCTTCAATAATGTGCGCTTATTTTATTCTCAAAATTACTTCTTGTAATCAATATGATAGACCACATTAATAAAACAAAGGATAATGATCATCTCATTAGATGCAGAAAAACATAAGACATTGATGAAAGGAATTGAAGACAACACAAACAAATGGAAAGACACTTTGTGCTCATGGATTAGAAGACTTAATATTGTTAAAATGTCCAGACTACCCAAAGTAATCTACCAATTCAGTGCAATCTCTACCAAAATACCAATGGCATTTTTCACAGAACTAGAACAAAAAATTCTAAGATCTGTATGGAATCACAAAAGACCACAAATAGCCAAAAGAATCTTGAGACAGAAGAACAAAGAGAAGGGCGCCTGGGTGGCTCAGTGGGTTAAAGCCTCTGCCTTCAGCTCAGGTCATGATCTCAGGGTCCTGGGATCGAGGCCCGCATCGGGCTCCGTGCTCAGCAGGGAGCCTGCTTCCTCCTCTCTCTGCCTGCCTCTCTGCCTACTTGTAATCTCTCTCTCTGTCAAAATAAATAAGTAAAATCTTAAAAAAAAAAAAAGAAGAACAAAGAGAAGTCTCACAATCCCAAATTTTAACATGTACCACAGAGCTGTAATAATCAAAACAGAATGGTATTGCCACAAAAACAGACACAGATCAATGACACAGACTACAAAGCCATGATTATACAGTAAATTAATCTATGACAAATGAGACAAGAATATACAATGGACGAAAAGACAGCCTCTTCAATAAATGGTGTTGGAAAGACTGGATAGCAATATGCAAAAGAATGAAGATAGACCACTTTCTTATGGCATACACAAAAATATATAAAAATAAACTTAAAATAGGTTAAAGACTTAAGTGTAAGACCTGAAACCATAAAACTTCCAGGAGATAACATAGGCAATATGTTTGCTCTTTCTATACTTATCTTAGTGAATGATATTTATTTTTGATCTATCTCCTCAGGAAAGGGCAACAAAAGCAAAAATAAACAAATGAGACCACATCAAACTAAAAAGTTTTTTCACAGTAAAGGAAACTATCAAGAAAATGAAAAGGCAACCTACTGAATGGGAGAAGGTATTTGCAAATGCTATATCCAATAAGAGGTTAACATCCAACATATAAGAACTCATAAAAGTCAATAAAAAACCCAATCCAATTAAAAAATGGATATAGGATCTGAATAGACATTTTCCAAAGAAGATATACCAATGGGTAACAGACAATTGAAAAGATGCTCAACATCACTAATCATCAGGAAAATGAAAATCAAAACTTAATGAGGTACTACCTCATTCCTCTCAGAATGGCTAAAACCAAAAAGATAAGAAATAACATTGTCGGTAAGGGTTTGGAGAAAGGGGAACCTTCATGCACTGTTGATGGAAATGCAAACTGGTGCAGCCACTCTGGAAAACAGTATGGAGGTTCTTCAAAAAGTTAAGAATAGAATTGCCCTATGATCCAGCAATTGCACTACTAGGTATTTACCCAAAGAATACAAAAGTACTAATTCAGAGGAATACATGCACCCTGATGTTTATAGCAGCATTATCTACAACAGCCAAATTATGGAAACAGCCCAAGTGTCCATTGACTGATGAATGCATGAAGAAGAGATGGCATATATACACAATGGAATATTACTTAGCCAATTTATATGATGAAATATAAATTGGTGTTTTATAGAACATTATGGATATAAAAGCAGATATGGTGCAGAAAAATCATTGATTCCAATGTAACAGTAGAAACTTCAGTATATAATAATTCACACAAAAAAATCCCAAATAATCTAAGTGCTCAGGAAATAAATGTATTTAAATCAAGAAGTATGGAGGAACTATTCAGTTTAAGGGATTTTAATGAAAACCCAGCCTATCTTTTAACTCCTTTAGGAAAAAGAACTCCACAGAACAAGTGGCATTGATACACACCACTAAAAGACTTTGATAAACAAAATCTGTTTGGGAAATAAGAAGATGAGAAGGAAGCCAAGTGAACACATCAGATAAGGAGACAACTTTCACTGAAAAGATATGTGTTTGCAAGTAAGCAAAATATTCTAATAATATAAAGGTTTAACACTATTCAGTGAGGTGTTAACAAATACATCAGAGGAAGGAGACACAAGAAAAGGAAGCAAGCTTGCTGATAAATGAGGACAAGCATGAAATTAATTATGTCCTTTAAATGTCTACAACACTGAAATTGTTTTTTAAAGAATCTTTCTTTAACAAGAGAAATAAAAAGGAATTTGTGCAATTTGGAAATAGAAAAGATCTTGCCAAAGTAACAATTCATAACAAGCATAAGGAATTTAGGTATTCTGGACACACATAAATCAGCAGCCAAAAATGACAAGCTGGTCAGAGATGAAAAGCAATTAGACAGAGGGTTTATTGGGTTCCTTGGAAATCTCATTGTTAAAAGTTAGTGGATAACTTTAGGAAGAATCTGTTGAAAAGAGTTTTGCACTGTTAAAGAAAAAGGTCAAGGAACCAAAGCAAAGGGAATGACCATGTGGAAGATACATTGTTAACTATTAGCAAAATAGTGGTTTCACCAGCACAGGACAAAAACTGTATATATCAGGAAAAAAATAGTTCTAAGAGAAATGAATAACAGCACATTATCAAGATAAAAAATCCTATTTAGAATTATCTTTTCTATAGAATTATCTAGAAAATGCCTGGTATTTCAACATTAATAATATTTCTGTGCAGTCTTCCTGAACTTTTTGTTGGACAAAATGAATTTGATTTAGATAGAATGTGGTCAAGAGGAACCAAAGCTTTCTGAATGTCTATAGAAAAGATTATAAGATGAAAACATATCAGATATTTTTCATACAAGCTATTTGAATTTATCAGGAGAAAAACATAGTACCCATGGACTCAATTTTTAACCAAGATGTTTTAGCAAAATCAAATTAAAGATTTCTAGCATTCCAGTTATCTGACATTTAAAAATATTCAATATAGTATTTTTGAGCTAGAAGTTACTTTAAAAATGCATTGGTTTTGTTTCCATTAATAGTTTAACAAGTATTAAATGTTTATCAGTTGGATTTAGTAGGTTTCACTTGGTAGAAGTACATTTGGAGGAAAAACTCAACAAACGTGAGTTTTGAATTTATGTTTATTCTTTTTAATGGTTGTGTAATATTCCACATCATCTTTTACTTATGTTAAGTAGAGATATTTCAGTTATCTGGAACATAATAACACTGGTGTTTATTTAGATAATTGCTTATTAATACCAGTTAATCAAGAATGTCTTTGAAGGAGTTACTGATATTTGAAAAAAAATCCCATGCTAAAACACCTTACCTATAAAACAATTAAACAATTACATGCATGGGTTTCTCTCTTTACCACCTGCCTCTCCTCCCCAACACACACACAAACACACACACACACACACACACACACACACACACACACACACTCCAAAGTACCAAGACAACCGTGTATTGAAATAAAATATGAAGGTCATGACAGTGATTTCAATTTTGCAAAATCCAAAATAGAGTTTCTATTCATAAAATACCAAATCATAGATGGTTTCCATTAACCCACACCAACAACTGGTTCAGTAAGTGCCAGGTAAATCCCCTCACTGAATTAACCATTCATTTTAGTCCAAATGTTTGATCGGGTAATCTAGTGTCAAAACCCTCCCCGGGTTCCTTTTCCCCTGGTTACTGTAGAGGATACATTTCCCTCAAAGACATGAGATACGCACTTACCTAACAAAGCGGTCTATCCTCTCAGCGGACACAAAGGTAGCTCTGGTAGGCTCAACAGAGATTCAAGTCCTGTTACCTAAGTCTGAATAGCAAGAGGATACATTGAGAGAAACTGTCTAGAAGCTAAGTGTTCCAAATTCTTTTGAAAATCCAAACAATTCTGCAAAGAACAGACATGGCAGGAAGAGAAGTGTCAGGTGAATGGGTTTTAGAAAGTCTATTAGTTTGTAAAAGGAAAAGATGCCGAATATGAAGCAAAACTTATTAGTTAAACCACAACATTAAATGACTGTGTTTTCTTGGGGACAAGCTGTTATAAACAACTGTATAACTTTAGAAATTCATTCAATTATGCCTGACAGCTTTTAAAGACCCCGAGTCTTCCATTAAATCAAAGTACATTTATTTATTTATTATGAAATAAAGCCTGTTGACATGTGTCACCGAAAAGTTTTTCTTTTTAAACATGTCTCCTTGATCCAAGCATTCAGATACCACATTCTGCAAATCGCAAACAGCACTAAAATTAAAAGCTGGAGTACTACCTAAATCAGAACATTTAAAGGAATGATTGACATACTTGACAATCTCACGAGGCAGAGAAACCATAAAAGTAAAATTTAAAATATGTAGAATCTTTAAAATAAGATAAAATAAAACAAAGTATGTAGAATCTCAAAAGCCAAACAAACAAAGCAGAAACAGACCCATGAATACAAAGAACAAACTGATGGTTGCCAGAGGGAAGGAGGTTGGGGGACGGGCAAAATGGGTGAATGGGAGTGGGAAACACAGGCTACCAGTTACGGAAGGAATAAGTCACAGGAATAAAGGCACAGCATAGGGAATGGTATAGCAGTAGCTTTCTATGCTGACAGATGGTAGCTACACTTGTGGCGAGCACAGCATAACATATAGAGACGTGGTATCACTATGTTGTACCCCTGCAGCTAATGTGACATTGTGTGTCAACTATGCTTCAGTAAGAAAACAACAAAAAAAGTAAAATAAAAAAGGAAAAATAAATACAAGCTAGGAAGGTAAGTGACAAGCATGGGGGAAATTGGGATGGTGTACAAAGGCTAATCTGAAGATGTAGAAAAATGGCTTGAGAATATGATTGGTGAATCTAGAAAAGGAATAAAAATGGCCAATAAACATAAAAAATATTAAACTGACTAATAATCAAAGATAGACAAAGTAAAATATCAACTTGATCTTATTTTTGGTCCACTGAGGATAAAGAAAAAATGAATAACACCTGTAATTAGCCAGAATTACGGACAAACTAGGACCTCACACACTACAGTGCAGAAGAAAGCAAAAATTGGTACAACCAGGAGATGACTCCTCTTTTACTTTCACCATAAAAGAAAAGCAAGTGGGCGATAAGTTTCTAAATGTAAAAGATACATAAATTTTGACCTAGAAAATCTGTTTCTAGGGCTTTTCCTTAAAGAGATGATTTTATAACTCATCAAAAATGTATATACAAGAATATTCATGTCTGCATTTTTCATACTAGTAAAAATTTGACAGCAATCAAAATACTCATCAAAAGGAAATTGAGTAAATAATTCTGGAGTAACCATATAATGAAATTCTCTGCAAATACTAAAAATGTTGATGGACGTCTACGTGAACAAGGTTCAATTGCAATGATATTTGCCCAGCTTTTCTCTTCACACATCACTGAAGCAGGGTATTCATTGGCTCAGGAGAAGGACAAATATAACAGAACACATATGTTTGTGGATGAAATTTTAAACTCAAATCAAGAAGCTTTAGGTTTGCAAGAGTGGACTTTGTGAGAGAAAGAGGTTTAGTTTGAAAATTTGGCTTTGCATATTAGAATCCAAAGCCCTGAAGTGTCAAAACAAATGATAGATGTGGAGGAATGACTGGCCAGTTTTTTCCTGTGTCAGGGAGGGAAACATGTTCATTCTCCACAGAGAGGAGGATAATAGACTTGGCTGCTGGTGGTCCCCTCTGAGAAGGAATATAGTTCTCTCCCTCTCTCTTGGCCGAGCTTTGAAGGAGGGATGAGTGGGGGTGAGAGAAGTCCAGTTGAGATTGGCAGCAGGCTGGGTGGGGTGGGTACCAATGGAGAGGACACCTATGTTTTGTTTCCCTAGATAAAGCAGGACTTCTAAAGAAACTCTATGTTTCATACATGCATTAATTTCCTCTTGCTGCTAAGAAATTACCACAAACTTAGTGGCTTGAAACCATACATATTTATTACCTCCTAAGTCTAGTTGTCAAAAGTTCAAAATTAGTCTCAGTGGCCTAAAATCAAGGTGGTTGAGAGGCTGGCTGCCTTCCTTCTGAAGGCTATAGGGAGGAATCTGTCCTTGTCTCTTCTGACTTCCCAAGGTTGCCCACATTCCTTGACTCATGATTTCTTCCTCTGTCTCTAAAGCCAGCAGCGTAACTTCTTCCAGTGTCTCTCTCTTTCTCTCTGCTTCCATCTTTTCTCCTTTCCTGCTTCTGACCCTTCTGCTTTCCTCTTAGAAAGGCCCACTAAGAGAATCCCCAGTATATTCTCTCCTTACCAAGATCTTTAATTAACCACATCAGCAAAGTCCCTTTTACCATGTAAGGTAACATATTCAAAAGTTCTGGGGAGAAAAATGTAAACATTTGGGGGTTATTATTCACCCTACCACAACATGGTAACCTAGTAGTAGAATAGCAGTGACTGTTAGCAGGTGGCCCCACAGACAATATCTTTTGGCACACGGAGAGCAGTTGAGAGGACACAGCTGGGGTTATGGACCAAATGTTTGTGTCCCCCAAAGTTGATATGTGAAATCCTAACCCCCAAATGTGATGGTATCGGGGAGGGGCACTTTGAGAGGTGATTCGGTCATGAGAGGGGAGCCCTCAAGAATGAGATTCGTGCTCTTATAAAGGAGACTCCAGAGAGCTCTCCTATCCCTTCCATCATGTGAAGACAGAGTGAGAAGATGGTTGTTTATGAACCAGGAAGTGGGATCTCTTCAGGCACTGACACATCCGCTAGTGCCTGACCATAAATGTCCCAGCCTCTAGAACTATGAGAAATACACGTCTATTTTTTCAGCTACCAAATTTATGTCATTTTGGTTATAGCAGACTGAACAGACTAAGATAGACGGGGTGGTGGGCAAACTTGAAGAGACCTTGTGTTTGGAATAAGGTGGATATAGAAAGTACCATCTGACAGCCAGATGTCAAAAAATGACTGCAACCCTCTTAGCAGATGTGGCAAGATGAGCACTGTTGGCCAATAAGCAGGTAAAAGGCAGCATAGAAGAGAAGAGCATCATCAAGGATCCAATGTCGTCTTTGCTGCCTTCGGTGATTCATAGCTCTTTGCCCATGACGTGAAAAATTGCCCCAGGTGAAGAGAAGGAAAAGAGAGAGAGAACAAAAGTCAAGTAGTGTTTCAGAAAAGTACAGGTCTTTTTCACCGTACTATTACAATATTATTCACTGTATTCCCTAGGCTTTGCTTTTCACTGCCATGACTTATTTATTTTATAACTGGAAGTTTTTACTTTAGTCCTCTTCACCTATGTTGTCCAATGCCCAGAAGCCCTCCAGTTTGGCAACCACCACTTTGTTCTCTGTATTTATGATTCTGTTTCCATTTTGATTGTTTAAAAAGGTACAGTTTTGGACATCTTTAGTAAATACTTTGAAATTCATAACTAAAACAGTTATTTATTGGTAACATGTCTATCATATATTTTATACAAAAAAAACCACATGACAAACCTGATACATATTATCCTGTTTTAAGTGTTATGTTTGTATTTACATGTGTTTATGCATGAAAAAATGTCTTAAAGGTTATATCCCCAATTAGACATGGTTCTCGCTGGGTGATTCAATAATGAGTGATCGTATTGTACTCTTTTCTTTATATCTACCCAATTTTAGAACCATGTAATTGTTTATATAATGAGCATATATTATTTGAATAATCAACAGAAATAACAAAGCTATTTCCATTTTCAAAAACTGGTAAAAGATATCGTTATTTATTTTAGATAGTGAGAGGGTATGGAAAGAACACTGAACTTGTCACCAGCAGAATGAGTTAAGTGTCAGTTCTCCAGTTTACTAATCACATGACCTTGGGCAAACCACCTACAATTTCTGGTCCTCGCCTGTAAACTAGGGATAATAATGCTAACTATATCACCTCACAGTGGTATCCTGGGGCATGCGTGGGGCTTGACATTTAATGTGTTATCCAATCAGCGAAACAACTCTTGATGTGCCTAATATTATCCCCATTATGCAAAATGAAATATAGAGAATATATATTGCAGCTCTTTGAAAACCATACTGTAAACCTTAGCTACTCCTGCAATATAATCAAGAAGAAATGCTTGCCGTGCTCAGCATAGATAGAGATGCCACGTACAAGCTCTTTAAACAATATACAGATAGATTAAATTCCGTGAATATCAGGCTCCCCAAAGATACTTAGCAATTTGAAGAGAAATTTGTGAGTTCTCTGCCGGAAGATAGCCTCTCTAAAGCCAAGCATTTCACTGGTATTCCTTCCTACCTGCTGCCAGGGCTCTTGATTAAAGCTCTGCCTCTGAGAATAGATTATTGAATCAAAGTATCAGTTATATCATTCGTGTTTGCTAAATTCAAGGTGTGTATTCGTATACACATGTGTATTTGTGTACACGTAGACATATATATGTTTTCCATATATGTATACACATGTATTATCATTTTAAGTGCTTAGTTATCATTAATTACCTAGTACTCTCATTTAAATATATTATAATTTATGGATACAGGTGAGGAAATGAGGATCAGGAACACAGGCCAAGGACAATGCCATGTAAAGAAAAAATGTCTAGAATAATTCTATTAACCTAAGTGGAAAAATTAGTATGAATTCACACTTCTTTATCTATAAAACCTTTGAGGCTAGAAAAGTTTTAGAGTTCAGAAGCTTGTGAGTTTCAGGAAGGCAATTAAATGCATATACCTTTTGCCATGTGTGGAGATAGACCATCCCCAACAGGAGTGTGTCCTGTAATCAAACACATTGTTATTTAGGCCCAGAAAGAAATGAATATCCAAACTAAGTAGGATAAATAGTCTTTAAACAGTCTTATATCAGTTCAAGTTTTGCTGCCAAATGAGTTTGCACCAAACTTTGGGAAAACTTTTCAGTTCAATTAAACTCTGTAATGAGACAGGAGGTGCTTCCGTTTTCTGCAAGTTGTTTTCAGGTTTTCACTTGCTCTTCATTTTCCTGCTCTTGCTGATGTGGCGGGAAGGTTCTCACAGTGGTAGAGAGAATGTGAAGGCGCAGTGATGACTCTTATCGGGAAACATCATCACCAATGGCAATAAAGAAGTGTTGTCTTTAGGGAGGTAAGTTTTTCTTTTGCTGCACTGATATGTACCTCCCTGGATGAATAAAACATATCCATGTGACTGGATGTAAAGAGTTGATAAACAGTTCCCTATGTGAAAGCTTTCAGAAGCCTTTAGTTTGTATGAAAACCTAACTCCTGACCTCTGCTCTCTGGCCTCTTGCTAATGGTACCACTTATTACTATTTGAAGTTGTGATGACCTAGTTGGAATTATTTGTAATGTTGATACACTTAGGACTGTAGAGACTTCCATAATTTGATGATTATGTGAGTAAGGTTAGTAAAGGGGACATTTGCCCTGGACTTTGGACAGAATATTTCCATTAGTAATAGGTCAAAATAAATGGTAACTTAAGGTTGGAGAAAAGTTTCCAAGCAGTGACTCACAGATTTTTTGCTTCAAAAGGAATCAGATGCCTAAGTGCTGATGTCAACACGTAGGATATAATAATGGATAGGCCACCCATGAAGGATATAATAAGGAGAAAGGGTATAAAAATGGGGTTTCGGGGTGCCTGGGTGACTCATTTGGTTAAGCGTCTGCATTCAGCTCAGGTCATGATCCCACCATCCTGGAATCGAACCCCGCATTAGGCTACCTGCTCAGCAGGGAGTCTGCATCTCCCTCTGCCTCTGCCCCTGCTCACTACTCTCTCTTGTTGTCTCTCTTTCTCTGTCTCTTCTCTCTCTCAAATAAATAAATAAAATCTTTAAAAAAATAAAAATAAAATGGGGTTTAAATCCTCCTCTCCAAATCTTCCAGCTAGTCTCCCAAGCTAGATCCATCTATGATTGAAGAGAATATTGAGGATTGAGGCACTTATCAAACAATAAGGAAGGAGCTTTACAACTACAGGTTAATGAAGAAAAGTCAATCTGGCCAGTTCATGGTGAACTCAGGCATTCCTGTGTTTCCTTGGCTTACTCATGGCTTTACACAGTTACATTATTTCAGGATTTGTTTTCTCTCTTTTTACTCCTTCCCTTCACGTGGAGTCATTTTTCAGTTAATGGGCAAGGGTTATAAATAATCTGGGCAGCAGAGAAGACATGGTTGGGTCTTTGATGATGCTCCTTCTGTCCTATGCTCCTTTCTATCTGTCCTTTGGCCAATGGCCTTTAGTCTTGCCATGTGCTAAGAGAGCTGGAGTGAACGTGTGGTAGAAGCTCTCAATCATCTTGAAAGGAAAGAATTACCCTCTTTAGGAGAGAGGAAACTGAGACCCAGAGAGGTTAGGTACCTTGTACAAGGATCACGTAGACATAAATAATAGAGCCTGCAATCTTGTTTAGTTTGAAACATGGAATGAGAATAACTTAGGGAAAAAAGGATTTTGTCAAATACAGTGTCTAGCAAGCTTCTAGCAATAGCCATACTTGATTAAATTGCACATATAGAGATATATTCTGTGGAGATGCTTCTTAAAGGAATAAAATTTATAGAGATAGTAACATTTATGATCAGGAGAAATGGACCAAAGAGGAAGGGAAAACATGGGAATGATTAAAACAAAATTTTATCCCCACCTTCCATCTAGTCAGCATGAACATTATTTTGTGTAGATGTAGAATGACGACATGTAACTGTGTACATACCCATATAATGTGACAAGACAGTCGGAGATAAAAATTTCCTAACACAGGGTACCTGGGTGGCTCAGTTGGTTAAGCGTCTGCCTTCTGCTCAGGTCAGGATCCCAGGGTCCTGGGACTGAGGCCTGCTTCGGACTCCTGCTTCTCCCTCTCCCACTGCCTGCTGCTCCCCCTACTTATGCTCTCTCTCTCTCTTTCTCAAATAAATACATTTTAAAAGATCTTTTATTTTTTATTTATTTTTTTAAGATTTTATTTATTCATTTGACACAGAGAGAGATTACAAGTAGGCAGAGAGGCAGGCAGAGAGAGAGGAGAGAGGAGGAAGCCGGCTCCCTGCTGAGCAGAGAGCCTGATGTGGGCCTCAATCCCAGGACCCTGGGATCATGACCTGAGCCGAAGGCAGCGGCTTTAACCCACTGAGCCACCCAGGCGCCCTAAGAGATCTTTTAAAAAATTAATAAATGCATTAGGGAAGAACATTTTTTAAAAATTCCCTATCACTGCTCTTTGTGATTTGTTTTTGGTGACAATGCAGAGATAAAAAGCAAAAAAGCAAAAAACGTCTACACTAGCAAAATTACTTTCTTAAAGCAGACTCCAAGAATGATTTGGTTCCTAATCTGTGCTACCAAAAATGCACCCTTTACCTCTGAGTGTTTTACATTTTTTGCATTTAAATTCACACAACCACATTCCCTTCCTATACACACACAAGCACGCACACACACACCCTACACACACAAAGTATATGTGAAATAAGACTTTTTCATATCTAATCATTAATAATACATTTCCAATGGGAGATGTCCTAGGCACTGTGACAGGCCTATGGGGAATGCTATAATAGCTTAAAATCCTCTAATTAGACTTTATGCCAACTGGTCTTGTTAATCAAATGTTTGACAGACACCTTAGAGGACTCATCAAGTCCTCTTCATTAGCATGGTAAACAAAATTAATTTTTTAATGTACATATTGGTTAAATTGTTTATCTCTCATTTTGACGTCTTCCCGGAGTAAAAAAGTCAGAGGAAGTTGAATCTGATGTTGAACTGAGTGTGTAAGCCTGTACTAAATACGTCAAACCTACACATGGAACTGTCAGCAAGAACTCAGAGGAAGGATAAAACTTTATAGATCTGATATGTCTGACATATATGCCTAGCTTGGTGTAGTAAAAACAAATAAATATTCAAGAAAATAAATTTTTAAAAAATTGGTCTGGTATCAAGGAATATAAAAATGTTAATTAGATTTGTGACCTCCTGTTTCCTCCCTTAAATATGAAATAATTTTGTACGTCAACAGGATAAATTGTGAGAAAATTATTGTAAACAGAAGTTTTTAAAACCTGACTTATCCTCCTTATGGCTAAAACACATTAGTATTTCTGGATAATGAAAAATTACTAGAATAAAATATAATGGTCGGAGAGTCCCTTTTATAAAAAGCTCATTAAAGTTGATAAGAAAAACACTGAGACCCCAATATGAAAATGAGCAAAGGACGTGAACAAACAATACACACCAACAGAGATAATTAGCAAGCACACATACGGGAAAATGCTTAACCTTGCTAGTTGTCAAAAAAAAATACAAGCTAAAATAACACTGTGTTAATACCATATCATTTAGATGTGTAAAGGAAATTATATTCTGGTGAATTCTACCAAATGTTTAAAAAGAATAAACATCAATCTTTTATAAACTCTTCTAAAAAATAGAAGAGGTGGGAAGGCTTCCCAACTCCTTCTATGTGCTTTCATTATTCTGATACTAAGCCCACACAAAAACATCATAGTAAAACTACAGACCAATATCGCTTATGAATATAGATGCAAAAGTCTTCAACAAGATCCTAGCAAACCAAATCCTGCAACATGTAAAAAAGATTATATGCCATGATCAAATAGGTTTTATCCCAGGAATGGATGAGCAGTTCAACACATAAAAATCAATCTATGTAACAAACTACATTAATAGAATGAAGGGGGAAAAAAAACCCCACATAATATTTTCAATAGACACAAAAAAAGCATTTGACAAAACCCAATATGCTTTCATGAGAAAAACAGTCGATAACCTAAAAATAGAAAGGAACTCCCTCAACTTAATAAAGACCATCTATAAAAACCTATAGGTAACATAATACTCAATGGTGAAAGACTAGATGCTTTCCCCTAAGATCAGGAACAAGACAAGAATGTTTGTCTCACCACTTCCATTTGATATTGTACTAGAGGTTTGAAAAAGTAGGCAAGAAAATGAAAAAAAAAAAAGTGGAAAGCAAGGAGTAAAATTATATGTATTGCACAGGACACAATCTTATACATAGAAAATCTAAAGGAATTCACAAAAAATAATCAGAACTTATATAAGTTTAGCAAGGTTGTAGGATATAAGATCAATATCCAAAAATCAATTGTATTTCTATAGACTATCAATGAACAATATTTAAATGAAATTAACAAAGCAATCATAAATGTGATAGCATCAAGAGGAATAAAGTACTTAGGAATAAATATAACCATATATAGTAAGACTTATACACTGAAATCCATAAAACAATGTTGAAAGAAAATAAAGATGACCTAAATAAATGGAAAGATGTTTTATGTTCATGGACTGGAAGATTTAATGTTGGCAACATGGCAACACACCCCGAATTAATCTGCAGATTCAACATAATACATATTAAAACTTCAGCTCCCTTTTTGGGGGGTAGAAATTGATAAGCTTATAAAATTCATATGGAAATCTAGGAAATCTAGAATAGCCAAAACAATCTTGATAAAGAATAAAGTTGCAGGATACATTCTTCTCGATTTCAAAATTTACTACAAAGATTCAGTAATCAAAACAGTGTGTAAGTGGCATAGGATAGAAATACAGATCAATGGAATTGAATTAAGAATCCAGAAATAAACCCTTACACTTAGGGCCAACTGATTTTCAATAAGAATACTAGAACAACTGAATATCCACAGAAAAAAAGGATAAAGTTGAACCCTAGTTCCCACAAAAATTAATTCAAAATGGTCTATACACTTAATTGTAAGAGCTAAGACTATAAAACTCTTAGAGGAAAACATAGGCATAAATCTTTATGACCTGGGATCAGGGAATTGTTTCTTAGACACTACAGCAAGAGCGCAAGTGATATAAAGATAAAATAAATAAACTGGACTCCATCCAAATTAAAAACATGTGTGCTTCAAAGGACACTATTAAGAAAGTGAAAAATAACCCAGGGAATGGAAGAAAACAGTTACAAATCGTATGTGAACTCTTACAACTCAACAACTCCAAAAAAAAGACAAATAACCCAATCAAAAATGACAAGGACTTGAATAGGTATTTTTCCACAGAAAATTTATAAATGGCCAAGAAACACATGAAAAAATATTCAATATCTTTAGTCATTCAGCAAATTCAAATTAAACCACAATGACATATCACTTCACACGCACTAGGATGGCTACAATAAAAAAAGATTGATAATAATGAGCATTGGCCAGGATGTGGAGAAATTAGAATTCTGAGACATTGTCTGTGGGAATGTAAAATGATACAGATGTTCTCCAAAACAGTTTACCAGTTCCTCATCAAGAAAAACAGAATCACCACAACTTAACAAATATACTCCTAGCTATGTATCCAAGAGAATTTGAAATATAGCCACACAAAAGCTTGTACACAAATCCTCATAGGACCAATAATTATTATAGCCCCAGAGCGGCAACAACTCAGTTGTCCATCAAATGAATTAATAAAAATGTGCATTATATCCATACAATGGAATATTATGCACCCATTAAAAGGAATGAAGTACTGATTCATGCTACAACATGGATGAACCTAAAAAACAGGCTCAGTGAAAGAAACCGGACACAAAAGATCACATGCTGCAGGATTCCAGTTATAGGAAATGTCCAGAATAGGCAAATCCATAAAGACAGAAAGTAGATTAATGGTTTCCAAGAGCTGAGAGGAGGGAAAAATGGGGAGTGACTGTTAATAGGTGTGGGTTCTGCATGAGTATCTCAATAAAGCTGTTATTTAAAAAAATAAATTATTTAATGTTGCCAAGACCAGTGAAACTGGTCTTATACAATAAGTACAATATATAATATATATTATACATTGCTAATACCTGAGAAATTGACACAATCCTTTTCTAAAACAAATTTGCCTATATGTTCCAACAGCCATATAAGTCTTCTCCTATAATAATCCTGTACCTGGGAAATTAGGCCATGCTCAATGTCAAAACAGTAAAAACGTTACATGCTTAAAGATACTCTTTCCAAAAAAACTGAAAACACATCGAACATTTTACAAAATGAGAATAGGTAATTAAATAAGAGTATATCAATTTAATGAAATATTTTTCAAAATTCTATCATGAGTTAAGGAAAAATGTTATCAACATGAATGATTAGACATTTTAAATTATTTATACATATAGGAAAACCTGGACGAAGAAAAGGGACACAGTAAAAAAAGTGATTTGTTAGTACACTGTAATCACTAGTCCCCCATTCCTGTGTTTCTCCTATGAGTTTTGTGAGGAATATGAATCCACCACAATGTTCGCTGATGCTATGTTGCTGTTATATGTAAAATAATTTTTAGGGGTGCCTGGGTGGCTGAGTTGGTTAAGTGACTCTTGATTTGGGCTCAGGTCATGATCTCAGGGTTGTGAGATCAGGCTCTGCGCTGGGCATGGAGAGTACTTGAGATTCTCTCTCTCTCCTCTCTGCCCCTCTCTCCCTCTCTAAAAAAAATAAGAAAATGAAGTAAAATATGTTTTAAATATTTGAAGGAGGATTTAAGGAGGATTTCTGAGTGTTCTTTTGGCTATGTCTGGCATATCCAGAAAGACGTGTGGGTATTCCGGATGTCTAGATGATTCTGACCAGGAGAAAACACGAATTGATCACAGTGACACTGGAAGACCAAACTGAGGGCAGCACGGAGGTGGGGACCTACCTTCTCCGCAGAGCAGCCTGGCTGGGGTCACCCCGGAGGAGTAGTCACACTGGGAGTGAACCATGAACGAAGGCTAGAACTACAGACTGTGCAGCCTGGAAAGGAAATTTGTAATTACAGGAATGATGAGCCTAAAGAATGCACTTTATACGTATTGGAGACTGAAGTAGGTCACTAGTTCTTTCAAAAGCTTTTCTAAAAAAATAGAAGTATACTTTTATAATTTTAAAAATTAAAGCATACTATATATATACATGTATACATAGTAAATGTATACATATATAGTATATATAAATGAGTGTAGTATACATTATATATAAATATTTGTAACTGTGTGGTCATATATCAATCTATACATTCATATATAGTGAAGTGCACAAATCTTAAGTCTGTAAGTGGGGGAGTGTTTATCTAAGTATACATTACTTTGTCACCACCCAGATCAATACAGAGCTCTCCTTGCGGGAGCACAGGGCTCGCTTGCCCCTGAAAGCCCTGCCCACAGCCACCACTATCCGACCTGTATCACCATAGATTAGGTTTGTTGCTTTTGTACTTGATAAGCATGGAATCATACAGCATGCATTCTTCTATGTCCCCCTTCTCTTGCTCACCATTATTATCTGGGAGATTCATCCATGATGTGCACGTAGCTAGGATTCCGTCTTTTTCATTGCTTTGTAGAATTGTCACTGGATTTACAATTCTGTAATCTGCCTGCTGCAGAACACAGAAAGGCTAGTGAATTTCCTTTTATTTAAATTTCACTCTGATGTTAAACAAATGCATGATTAAAGAAACTATCTTAAGAGGAGAAAATCTGAAATAATAATAAAAAATTCCCTTAAATGTAGTTGGTCCCCACAGGAGGTCGGACTAGTCCGCTGGGGACCTGGTACTTCTGAATAAATAAAATGGCCAGATATTTGGAGAAATCTGTAGCTGTGTATGGTGATCCTGTGCAGGGAGGAGGCAGAGCTGGCCAAAATGGTACACAAGGGAAATTTGCAAGCCTGGAAGAGTTTGCAGGAAACACAGGGTGATCACACATGCCCTTTGGGTGTGAGGCACATGTAGCCTGATGCCAGCAGACTTGTTCTGTCCTACCATAAAGCCGTCTCCTTGTTTAAGGCACAAAATCAGATTAGGTTTTAGTGGGAGTGACCTGGGGCTTTTGTAACCCTCTGGCTTCCAGACAACAGCAGATAGGCTTTGGTCTGGAAAGGAGAAGAAATTCCTAAGAGTTGCAAACGTTGAGAGCATTCATAGCTTGTTCAAGACAACGCCCAAAGTTATATTATGTTAAATAATAATAGTCATGGTAGTAATAATATTAGTGCTGGAAGTGTGTTCTTATTGAATGGAGAGATTGGGGCAGGTGTTTCTTGTGTGGACAGCTGGTGACCTCCTCAGTAGTTTCGGCACTGCCTTTTCCCTCTCAGAGCCTGGTGTGCTGATTCCTTATTTCCTAGAAAAGTAAGGTAATTACTAACTTGTGAGCCTATAGAAAGCGGCAGGGAAGCTGGCTGGCTGCGTGCCAATCCAGCTTTCTATTGACAGGGAAAAAAAAATTCTTTGCTTTTCATAACTAAACTTATTAAAATGTACAGAACATATTTTAAACAGTTAAACAGATATATTTTAACAGTTAAAGAGTTTCACTTTCTCCGTAATTAAGATAAAACAAAATTATGTTCTAGCGTAAGTTAGCGCTGTTACTAAGATCTGTGTGACCTTGGGAAAATTACTTCTTGGAATCTGAGTTTCCTCAACTGTAAAACTGTGAGCTTAAATTAAGAGATTTCTAAAGTGCATTTTTAAATGCTAATATAATTTATTTCTAATTCAAGTCATGAGAGAATCTTAAAAAAAAAAAAGTTCCCCTTTGATGTTAGGCTTAGCCTGACATTAGTATTGACCCCAAGAACCAAACATTTGATTCAGAGTGCCTCAGAATTATATTCTGCTTGAGTTCGGGTGCTAGGGTTGGAGATCACAAACCATCGGATCGGGGCAGCAGGTGAGCACCAGGAGGCAAAGTTACAATTGCTTCTTGAAAAAGAGTGATGAGACCTTGATCAAAGAGTGGTCTTTTTGGTTTAGATAAAGTACCAAATGTCAGATAACATTAGATTAATTTGAGATCCTGAGAACATTTAGGTTGGGCTAACAAATTTATCTTCATTTGAGCTCTTAGCAACCTGTGTGCCAGGTGTTTATTACTCTTGGACAAGCACCTTCTGTTTATCTGGAAAGAGGGCATTGAGACATGAGTCTCCATTATATAGATGTGACATTAAGTGCTAGGATGTTGGCATGCCAAACCCATGTTGTAAGGAACCATGCTTTATGAGGAAGAAATGTTCATGATTAGGAATTTCCTAGATAACACATTGGTTAGATGCGTGCTTCACAATTATCCCCAATTATAAGACGGTCACCAGAGGAAATGTGTGGTCATCCTCCATGGAATTACATTTACCAGGCGAAATTTTTCCTGATGACCATCCCTCCTGTTTGGTGCCCAATATACAGTAACAACTGCTGTCAAGTGCTGATGCAAGGCATGGAAATTCCATTTTTCTTTTCTTTTACAGAAAACACAAAGATCCTCCCATGCAATCTTCCAGGCTATTGTCATACTGCATGATTTATGTATTTCTTGTATGTTTCTTTCTTTTTAAATCTGGAAGTATATTCTTTTGTTTTATTGGGCTATTTATTCTCTTGACATCCTTGGATGTGAGTTAATGGAACCATGATAAAAGGATAGAGAAGTAGAACAAACAAGTCTGATGGTATAGATTCAGGACTGCCTGACGGATTAGGGATGGCAAGGATAGGAACAAAAGATAAAATCATCTGATTCATGCGCACTGGAATGGCCCAAATCAGCCAGTGCTTGAAGGTTTGCTATGCTTTGACTCCGAAAAATAAATGCAGGAAAAAACTAGGTTATGATGGTAAGGACTAAGAAAAGATGTCTGTTTTCCTTGAAAATGTTAATTTTGAGACATAAAATGTAAGTGCTTAGTCAAAGAGTTTAGCACAATGCTTTGCACTAAATGAGCATTTAATAGATACCTGTTAAATAAAGCCAAGGAAAGAAGTTGATGGATGTGAGGATGAGGGGATAGAGTGGGCAGACATCTATTATTTTGTCTACCCAGAAAAGCGCCCACACCCTTTCTGGCCATGGCCCATCCATGGGCCTGAAACTGGAAGCTCCCACAGTCCTACAGATCCTGCTGGTCATGATGGAAATTGAAATAATCCCAGTGCCTTCCCTCAACTGTAATTGGCCCAGAGAAGAACCTTTAACACAAACTGAACCAACTGGGGGTGGGGTTGGGGGTGGGGGGCGGCTCCCCTAGGATTCCCCCCCCCCAAGTAGAACCATGGAAAATCATGATAAAGCTGGAATAACAAAGCATGAAAACTACCAGTGGTTACTATTGTTGTAGAAATTCTGGGGTGACCGAGAAACTCAAGCGGCACAGGGAGAGCAGGGAGAACACAGCTTTACTAACGCCAGCGCCAGCGGGCCCAGCGGGATCGTTCCCAAAGTCTGAGCACCCGGCTATGATTGGGGTGGATATTTATAGGTAAACTAGGGACTTTTCGGGGGTCTTTCTGTTGATTGGCTTGGGGCCATGAGGAAGTTCTTAAAGCTATGCGGAAGCAACCCGGGGGAGGAGCGCTGAGTCATCCCCAGGGGTTTCTCCTCTCACCCAGGTGGCCATTTTAGATTACTTTTCTGCCTCACTATTGCATACCCAAGAGGAAAGAAGTCTGACATAGTGAAGGCAATCCACAGATAAAGACAAGAAAGGGAGAAGAGCTCTGACCACATTTGTCCCTGGTTCCAGCTATCCCCAAGGCCCAGTTTTTTCCCCCCTCCCTTGGGAGATTTGGTCACTTGAGCCTACACTGCTCCCTTTACTGAAGCTCAAAGATTCCAAACTAGTACAAGGGACAATTAGAATAGCAGTAGAACTGGGCTGATTTGGGCATAATTTAGACTCTAAACCATGGAAGGTCTAGGATCATGTCTTTCATCTTGGTAATCGAAGTACCCAAAGTAGTGCTTGGTACCTGGGTGGCAGTCAATCAAATACTTCTACTCAGTGTCCAGGAAATATGCTAAGTGCTGAGAATAAAATAGTGAGCAAGACAAATGCAGTCCTTGCCCTTAAGAAGCTTTCAGTGAAGTAGAAAGTACAGACCAAATAACTGGCGATAAAAATAAAAAATGGTGTTGGGCGCCTGGGTGGGTCAGTGGGTTAAAGCCTCTGCCTTCGGCTCTGGTCATGATCCCAGGGTCCTGGGATCGAGGCCCGCATTGGACTCTCTGCTCGGCAGGGAGCCTGCTTCCTCCTCTCTCCTCTCTCTCTGCCTGCCTCTCTGCCTACTTGTAATCTCTCTCTCTGTGTCAAATGAATAAATAAAATCTTTAAAAAAAATAAAAATAAAATGGTGTTTTTTAATAGGGAAAGACTTTAAGATTATTGGATGACAAGTACATAGCCTAGCTAATTTAAATTAAAAAGGGAATTATTAGGTAATGGGCTATTTCACAGAACACAAGGGGTGGAAGGCAGCCCCATCTTAGGAAGAACAGAATCCAGGAACTGGAGGGCCATTGTCTCCCCAAGAAGTGTTTTCTTTCTCACTCTGCTCTCTACTTCTCTTGATTTTTCCTAAAGATTGACTTCTTTGTTCACCAATCAGTGCTATTATAAAAAGTGGTCACAACTTCCAAGGACAAACCTATCTGAAGACGATCATTATATTGACTAGAGCTTCCCTGAGGGGGAATGTCTAGCTTGGAAGTAATACTTTGATAAGTTGATTGGCTTAGGGGGTCAGCCCTCAGGGCACGCTCAAATTACAAAAGATGATTACTCTAAACTACTCTGCAGACACAAGGAGAAGGAGTGTGACCCAGGAAAGAAAGTTAAGAAGGAGAGGGAGGGGAGAGTCTGAATGACCCTTCTTCCTTTCACCGAACTTACTATAGAAACTACAAAAATTATAAGATATTCTGGATGACCAGAATTGTCATGGAAACTAGTGAGAGAGCTGAATTCTGCCTGTGTTGGAGCAAAACGTGACAGTCTATGATGAGGCTGGAGCAAGGGCTTGGCTGTCCTTGGGGGGATCAGGTTATACAAAACGACTGTTGAGGCTACACTTATGGGGGCCATTAAAGGGATTCTTGTGAACTGGTCAAATGTTCTAAAAAGTATTCAACGCAGGGGAGATGAGAATTAAGGGAATGTATAAGGGTGATGACTAACCCATGCCGAATATTCTTTCAATGAAAGAATGAATAAATTAGACTTCCTTTTAGCATGAGCTGTGATATACACAGAAAGAAGCCAATGTCACGAGGCTGTTGAAGCATTTGTACACTTAGGAGTTAACTTGCTTCCTCCAGTTGCTGTTGCTCCCAACATGTCTGTTTTCCTTCCCATTCCCACTTCTTTATGTCATGCAATACTTTCCCTGTGAGTCTCCAGATAAAAAAAAGCCTACCCTCCCCATCTTTCTCCTTTCCTTTTCGATGTAGTTGCAGCATAGTGATGTACAGCTGCTCACTGGGTGACTCAGCACTTGACTAACGCAAACTTGACCTTACACAAAGATCACATGAGGCACATAGTGCAATTTTAGAGATGTAGAAAATTTCACATTATGTAGGGAAACAAAAAGAAGTCTAGCGCATAGAGGAATGCTTAGAAGCAAGGCCTAAAATAGGCCCTACCAGGAGAAGAGCAATTGCTCTCCATTTTCTGCGGTCTCTCAGTCCCTAAAGTAGGTGTCTGTGGCTAGCATGCTGGTCCACCATTTCCTCTCACTCTGCTCCCATCTAGTGTGCAGAGCCTGGGGTCCCATGGCCTGGATTTGTAGCCTTTTTCTACCGTTTACCAGCGGAGTGACTTTGGGTAAGTCTTGACTCCCTAGTCTGCAAAGTAGGGGTAATAAGGTTTCCTTCCTCAGTGTTGTTAGAAGAAAGAAATCAGATTATCTCTGCACGGCACCCTATCTGGATTGAATACTCCTGAGAGGAAATAGCAAGGCTGATGTTGCTTACCCTAACGACAGGCTTCTTTTTCTCCTGACCTCCATGCGAAGTGCTTTCCAACTTTCAAGCTATGAAAAAGCAGAAGAGAATGAGCCTACAAACAAGGGAAGCATCGGTAGCAGAAAATGTGATGCGTGGGGCTTCAGATCTAAAGCGACTCTTTTTTGGTTTTTTTCCTGAGTAAATTGGACTGATCTGAGTTAATACAGTGATGAAGTGAGCTTGATGTGGCACATGTTTTTCCAGATGTTTGGCAGAGCTCTTCTCTTTCCTGATGGCTGTCTTTCCTATCTGGGTTCTCCTGGATTACTCAATGTGGGAGGTGGGGGGATCTCACAAAGCCCATTTGGAGAAAGAGAAGAGAAGAGAGTAATATTCGAACACTGTAACCTCAATATTCTCCCTATGAAAAGCAACTTTCTGCAGAAACTCAGGTCAGATGTCTTTAAGCTATAGCGCGGGGAAGAAAACACTCTCCAGCTCTCATTGAATGGAGAATTTATCAGGCTGCATTTTTAAAAAATCTCCTTTTGTGGAACTCGTGAGAGTCTCGGGAACCATGTTCATATCCATAATAATGAAGCCAGATAAGGGTGCCTGACTCAGATTCTGCCCATCAAAACAAGCCGTCCAAGCACCATGTGAAAAGCTTTGATAAGGCCCCCGTGAAGACAGTTTATGCAGTCCATTTGTCATTGAATATGGTTTCATCCTCAGCACAACATTTTTAAACAGCTTGATTAAAAAAAAATCAATAGTCCTTAAGTACGAATGGTATCAGGACAACAATCTTCAATTTAATATCAAGGGCTTTATTCACATCTCTTTTAGCTTTAAACCAACTGGCTCGTATCATAGTCTAAATTCCAACAGTGATGTTCCAACGCTTCTGGATTAATTCTTTCTCACTTTTGTCATGCGGCACAGGTAGAGCCTCTTTTCTCTCTTACTGGTGGTTTTCAGACTCGACTTCTGAGCGTGGAAAACTCTTTTATCAAATAGACTCTTACTCAGAACTCAACGGCAGAGTGAGTGGAACTGCTCAGCAAGCATCTCCTATCAGGAAGATCTTTGGAAAACCACTGCCCTATAGCAAAAGTGCCTTGTTTGACGGGTAGAGTTCACAGCCAGAACAGAGAAGCCATCAAAATGTGATTTGCTCAGAGAATGGGAATTCATTAAGTAGCACATAAATAGAACCTAATGATGTGTAGTAACTACATTCATGAAAAAGTTGCGTTACAGTATTACGTTTCACCACTAGGAATAGAAGTGGCAACGGGTTCAAGACTATATTTTCAAGTCTGCATTTCCTACTTTCCTCCAGGTGTGATGAGCTAGAGCTCTGGAGCAACACAGAATCAGTTGGCTTGGCCTCTCTCCCAAATGAGACTCTTCCCAATAAATAGAATTTGCACGTGCCCATGTTCGGAATATGGCCCATCTGGAAGAAACTGCAGCAGAGATAGTACAAAGACCATCTCGTAAGTTGTTTGACTTGGACGTAAGACTGGGGAGGACGGAACTTTTCTTCCTATCCAAGAATGCCAGTCTTATTTTGGGAAGGAAGGAGAGGAGAGGAGAGGGGCAGAGAGGGGACGGGAGGGGAAAGGGGGG